>OV656868.1:65262493-65862493 GCA_927399465.1 Sarcophaga caerulescens
ATTATTTTTACTACTATAATGAGCCTACGTTTCTGGCTTTATTATTTAAGCCATTAAACAGACAGAAACAGAAAACCACAAAAAGAGAAAAAACATTCTAATATGGTTAAAAAAAACAACAACAGATGTTTTCAAATGCAGATATAAATAGAGAGAGTAAAGTAAAAGGTTATGAGGGATGTTAAACCCGTCTTATGATTTCTTCTCAGTTATAATTTTCCCGTTAGTCATCTAAGAACAGGACCTTTTAGTAATCAGTAAATAAAAAACGGAAGCGATATTGATAAGTACGCACATATTAAGATAGCATATGAAACAAAATATTTGTTTAAAGTGATACTGTGTGTGGCTGATCCAAGAATGTTACATAGAAACCACTCCCTCTGTGAAAATGCATTAAAATTTTGGTTAACGTATCGTATCATATGGGATGAGGAACTTCTCTCATGCGAACTTGTTGCCTGATCTTCCTGCTTGACCATTATGTAATGTTTCGTTGTACATGTTATCCTCTGTTGCAGGTAGAAGACACTTCAAGTACTATCTTCGCCCAAAGCTACTTTGAAATTTGTTATCAGTGAACATGAAATTATGCCAACGTTTAGTTATGTTTAAAGTTATCTTAAAATATTGTTACGTTTTTTCCCTTTTAAAAACGTTTAAAATATGAGTTCGTAGACTGCAAATAAAATAAAAATAAATTTATTTTTAGTTTTAGATAAATTCTGTGTGCCACTGTTCAAAACTTGATGTAAACAACAAAAATTGCTTTGTTTGTTATTCTTCTTTACACTCTTTTGCGTAAACAATAACAATTGCAGATCTTTATAACGAAGATCTTTAAACCGCGACTATTCTCTTCACACGCAACGCGTCTTCACACAAGACTGACTGAATTTTTACTGACCCCTTTGACTTACTTTTTATATGCCAACATAAACAGTCTGATGAATAATCTTGATGTCGAATGTTCGTGGCTTCGCCTCCTCTAGATCTCCATAAATGTAATCATCGTTGTTTCATTGTTGTTAGTGAATTTTGTTTACTTTGTTTGTTGTTGCAGTTTTGTTTACTTGTTTATCCCCCTTTTTTTTTACTGATGTTGTTGGTATATTTTTGTTTACTTGTTTATCATGTAAACAAGTTCATTGTTTTTGTTTATCATTTTAATGTTAACGATGTAACCCCATTTCCATTTTCGTAACAATATAATATGCTTATGATGAAGAAATACAACTCTTTTGGTGTTTCTTTTTCTAGTTTATACTTCTGTTACTATTTTATTCTAACTTCAACAGATATCGCTTACCAACCAACCACCTTCAATTACGAACACTAATTGAAAACATCCCGTATTCGTCACATATTTCATGTCCAATGGCTCTATTGCCACACATTTTTTGTGACCAAAATTAATATTAAAATGTAAACAGAATAAAACCTCATACTCGTGACAACAACTACAACAAATATCGTTTTGTTGACTTCATAATTGCGTATCAAGCCAGATGAAAAACGCAAACGAATTAACAGACCCAAAAAAAAATGAGAAGGAAAAAAACAGTGGAATATTTTAATTTATAAAACCAATGGTAGGCAGACTACCACTGGAGACAAAAGTGAAAACAATTTACTTTCAAATGCAATTTAGTCACTGCGTGAGTGCATGACCAAAAAAAAAATTTTTTTTGGGCAGACGGAAATAAACCTACAAAAAAATTTTATTTAATGAAAAACGATTTTATTTCGGCCATAAATTTATATGCGATTACACTTGTACAGGATTTGGTTTTTCACATTAAATATTAGGTGGGGAGAAAAGTATTGAATGTAATAATATGGATTATAAATATTATTAAGACACACAAAGAGTTGAATATTAAAATTAAATCAGATTTTAAATGAAATCTATATTGGGTGTGGGATAAAGTATTTGTTCTATAATTTTCTATTACCTATAAATTCAGAAATATCACTGAAGAAACTTGAAATGTTACATTCACATCCAGTGTCAGTTAGAATATTTTTGCAAAGTGTACTGTGCTACCCACGTTCCATACAACATAAAAGTCGAAAATGTCAGTTATTCTCATGGATTATTCCGTAGTAGCCAGTTCCATGGTTTCCGCCTATTCCTTGGAAAAAAGTGGTCAGACTTGCTGTGTCATAACACAAGAAGGTTCTCTTTATCGTTCTTAGCTCACCATCAAACACATTTCTAAAGAAGGATAATTCCTTCGTAGAAGTCAGAAGTCTCAGCAGATTTCTGTCAAAAACTCTGAGAGTAAATAAAAATTGTCCTGAAAAATTTTTCAAAAATTTATCGTTCGGTGTTGACTTTAAACTGTAGGTACCGCCATTCTTGTATAAGGTTAACACACACAACATAAGCGGTGTGAAAAGCTAGGTCTTAATCCTGACTGAAGAGTTGTAATGACCAACCTTATTAGGTACCTCACCAAAGTGTTGTTGGATGCCCAACGAATTTTGTTCAAGATGAAAACATCTTTGACTCTTTTAATTGATGTTGGATAGCCATGTTATTTATTCCCCATTATTCTAAAGAATTCAATGTCAGTTGCTGTTATCACTGACTGTTATATCTCACTCTCTTTTTTTTAAATTTGCTAGTCTTATCATTTACCTTAATAGTGTTAACTAGTTCTATGGAAAGAAGACACTAACTAACTGGGAGTTCTTTAAACACCTCTTGCCTTTTTCATATGCATTATTGTGGGATAAAATTTATTATTATTTTTCTTTTTTTTTGATAGCAAGCCAACATTTTAACACGTAATTTATGATATTGTTTTCTGTCATGGTTATTGTTATTGTTGCTTTTGTAATTTTTCCATAGCCCTTCTTTATCTTATAAATGAACACGTTTTATGGCTCAAAAATGTTCGACTAAAAAAAAAGAATAAAATTGTGGGTACGAAAATTAGGTATGTTTGGCTCAATGACTTACTTTAGGTTGGCGTTAAAAGTGTTTTTCGCAGTTTGTGTAGAGTGGTAGTAATAGTAGGTTTATTATCTAGTACCTTTCATAGGTATTGATAATAAATAAATCAAAATTGGAATAACTTATCCGTTGTTAGACAATTTGTGATAAAATAAAAGAAAAAAAAACAGACAGGAACAAAAAGTTAAGATTAAATTTTAAAACGATATTCCATTTGAAATTTGAAAAAATTATGGCAAATCTTGAATTTTGGCCACGTTTGTTTACCGAATTGTTCCTTTACCACCACACGTTATTGTCTATGGTTGTTTACCCTTAGTTCCTGGTTCAATTAAATTCTGTGTGAATTTTTTTCACGGACAGTTAAAGGTCTGAAGTTTTGTCAATGTTTGGTTGAAAAAAAAAATATTTTACAAAGCGGATGAATATATAAACTGACTATTGGACATGGACGAAAAAAAAAATAATATAATTTTAAATCCATGCTAAGACATTAAATTAAGAATCCTGCATCATTCTCGAAGACTCTAATCTGGGTTAGGTTAGGTTAGCGGATAGCTTGCTGTTCACAGGCAAGTTCACTCCGTGGTCATAGGACCCATAGTGTTACCCAGTGTAAGATAAGCCCCCTTGTCATGATCCGTTAGTGGTGGGTTTTTACCACCCCGAGCTTAGTATGAAACTGACCAGTTCACTTAGTGACACGCTCAAACGTTCTGTCACCGAAAAACCGATGACGTCTGCATAAAAGGTGTTACACCGATTCCGTTTCCTGCACATCATGACAGCTTGTGCAGTAATCCTGGTGGGGAAACCGAGCTCGTCGGCGAAACTGCCAATAGCGCAGTGTAATGTAATTCACTAGTTCCCCACTGTCCACTGCTTGACACAGCAGTTTTGAAATTCGGCAGCCAGGTATGTCGAACCATTTACGGTTTGTTGAATTCAATGCTGCTTTTTCCAATTTGAAAAAGTTTACCTGTAAACCTCCTCAGGCATCTCCGATGCCTTCCATGCCAGTTCGTCCGCTTTTTCGTTGCTCTTTAAGCGTCTTGATCTAGGGATCCCAGCGTCTTGATTGCTGCTTGACTGTTCACACATATGATCAAGTTCGAAGGGGGTAGGCCCCCGATTTCAACCATGTGTCCAGCTTGTAGCAAAAATCTTCACCTGAAATATGTTGGCCTGGTTAGATAATCTGTATCACCCGTTCAGTGCCAGTTTATTTATAGACCCCAGATGCACTTCCACATTCCATTTTTGAGTCATGGGTGGAGGTCGTTACATATATCACCGTCACTGATGACCCCGTCAGCAACCCATTCTTCCCATGTGGGCGTGTGAGTCTTGTATGCTCGTCTCCGGTACCCTGTAGTCACGCCTAAAACCCAGGAGATTCGGTTCTACTTCATGCAGACTTGAAGCGTGGCCCACCGCACATGGCCTTAACATATAAGAGAACTTAAGCCTCAGTGCAGTTCTAGCGGCCACCTTTCGGAGATATCCAACGGTTGTAGAGACAAGATGAGCTCGAGCTGGCCTGCAACGTGGAATTCAAAGCACTCGTGATGCCAAGCATGCCAACCTCTGTACACTGTTCAGCGTAGCGATATACAATGTATGTTGCCAAAGACTCTAATCTAATTTCGTAGGATTCTTTAGCAGAGCAACTCTTTTTATAATGACCGAGTCAAATGTTATTTTCCACTGGAGATAAAATGAAATTTACTTCAAATTTATCCTTAGAGGTCTATGCCGTGAAGTTGTATAGCATTTTTCTAAAATACCTGTCAAATATTTGTATGTTTACCTTAGCCTTGTCGTTAATATCCTTGAAATATTTACCAGTTTTCTTTGCTCCAATTTACATTCTCTTACGATGGCCCAGGGAAAATAATGCCACAAAGGCATTATTATGGCAACAGCAACAATTTCTATGAAAATATTTCTCCAAGTAGAATAAAGAGAATAGTCAAGAAGAGGTGAAGATATTTATAATAGAGGGAGGAAGAGGAGGGAAATAAAGGTAAGAATAAATAAACTGCTACCGTTGGAAGAATATGGGTACTCTGTTAAATTGTTGTTGCCTCACAATATTGCTGAAAATAATTTCTATGTTCGGTCTTCCTTCTCGATTCGTTTCTTCTAGTCTAAGCACTCATCGGACATTAATAGACCTCTTTCTCTCTCTCTCTCTCTCTGTGCGCTCTCTGAAGCTTTATTGCATTTATTTGCATATCGTTTTCATTGCTTATTTTCTGTTACTTTCTAAATCATTTCTTTAGTACTTTTTCTTATTTTTTTTATTAAGTATTCAGTTTTGTTTTCATTTTAAATCAGAATTGCATGCAAAATTTTCTTTTTCTTTTCGTATATTTTTTTTATTATATTTGTTTCCCTTAAAAACAATCAGCGCAGCACCATCTCTATGTAAAATTGAAAGAAAAAATACTTTACGTTTATTAAATTTTTTTTATTTGTTTTCGTTATTTTTTCACTTCGTTTATTATTGTTTTTGCTTTACGAATGAAAATATTACAGCAGCTATTTTATATTAAATCAGGAGTATGAAATACACGAAAAAAATTATAATAAATAAACAATAACAACAACAATAACAACGAATCATTTCGATAAAAATAAAACAATTACATGGGAGCATGAATATAATAAAACTATGCCACTAGACGTATGATTAATATGAATTGCAATAACAAATTAATATTAATCATACGCTAAGACAAATTGAATTGTAAACAAGAATAACGTTCCCCCTGAATAAGGCAGACTATACTATTAGCAGTCGCCGTAGTCTAGTAGGTTAGGTTAGGTTAGGTTAGAGGACGTGTACTTGTCCGTTAAGACAAGTACAATACCCGGAGGTCGAAATTGACCCATTGTACAACGTCCTTGGAGAGGGAAGGAAATAGAGGGTATAGGATGAAAGGAGGGCATAAGGGTAAGGGGAGGATGGGAATCACACAGAAAGAAACAGACACAAAACAAGGGTTGAGCGCGCGACTACACTTATGAAGCCCTAGCACCTCTCAACCAGCTCAAACTGCTAATGAATCTGTGGAGAGCCTTGATGTCGGCTCTCGACACAGAACTCAAGCTCTCAAAGAAGGCCCTGCCAAGGGTCCTCAACCTCAACCTACCAAGGGCTGGGCAGTTACAGAGGAGGTGTTCGATAGTGTCTAACTCCTCCTCATCGCAACATACCCTGCAATAGTCCGGCTGGGATCTGTTCCAGATCCCCGTCAGCGACCTAATCTCGCAGTGCCCTGTGATAAAAGAAGTTGGGAGTCTAGTAGGTAGTGTGTTGGTTTATTAGACGTAAGGCTCGAGTTCAAATCTCAGGTCAGACATCAAAACGAAAATATAAAAATATTTCTTCGGTGACTTCCTCTGCGCAGATTTCTGGCAAAAACTCTGAGAGTAAATAAAATTGCCATGAAAAGCTTATCAAAAATCTGTTGTTCGAAGTCGACTTTAAACTGTAGGTCCCGCCACTTATATATAAAATTAATCCTGACTGAAGGGTTGTAATGACCAATTATGTATGTATGTACATATGTATGGCAGAACTATTATTGTAAATGTGACTGTCATATGAGAATCAGATAATCTGTTCGGTCCCGCAAACTGCTGAGGGCTGAATTGTTGCACACTCTTATATCAGTAATCTTTCAGGTGGAATATTTCTAGCTAAGGATTAAAGTTCTTTAAAATTTAAATTTGTAGCAAATTGTTGAATGCATACATTCACTTTTCTGTCACTGCCAATATGTGTAACATGTGTAAGTTGGTGTTAGTGTTAGTCTGTGTATGTGTATATGTATATACATTCGTCTGTCTGAGGGCTGGACCTGTTTGCACTTTATTGTAAAATGCTAACGTGACAACGCTACAAGTATGTGGAGTATTCACAAGAGTAAAATATCCAACCAGGTGCAATACCTGGGTATTAACTTGGTTTCAAAATTAAAATTAAAAGAACACAGTGATATATAATTGGTCATTCCATCCCTTCAATCAGGTTAATTTTATATATGAGTGTTTAATGTCGATTCCGAAAGACAGATTTTCTTGAGATACTTTTCATGGCAATTTTAGTTAGAAATCTGCTGAGAGGAAGTCGCCGAAGAAATATTTATTTATTTCGATTTGATGGAGATATCTGACCTGGGGTTTCAATCCTCGCCTCACGTCTAATAAGCCAACACTCTATCTACTAGATAATGATAAGACAGCAAAATTGCACAGATATCCGTTTGTAGGGAATATCCGTATATAGGGGGAGCCATAAGTTCTAAATTGGGCAAACCTCCGCAAATGACACAGACTGACTCTACAGAAGCGTAATTAGGTCTAAAATAACTTGTTCTTTAGTAGTGTGGTGGACATCGATGGATAGGAGAATCCAGAAGGTACAAACGATGATGAATGAGCAAATCACCTGCAAGAGCATAGAGAGATAAAGATATGGATTCGGTATGAGTCGACTCCAAGCTGTGGGAGAATGAATGAACCAGAGTTACAAGTCCTATCATAAAAGTCTAGTAGGTAGCGTGTTGGCTTATTAAACGTGAGGCCACAGTTTAAACCCCAGGTCAGACATCTCCAACAAAGACGAAATATGAAAAATATTTCTTCGGTGACCTCCTATCAGCCAAATTTCTGGCAAAATATCTGGGAATAAATAAAATTGTAATGAAAAAGTTTTTCAAAAATATGCCGACTTTAAACTGTAGTCCCCGCCACTCATGTATAAAATTAACAGACACAACATAAGTGATGTGAGAGGCTAGATCCTAATCCTGACTGGAGCGTTGTAATGACCAATTATGTATGTATGTATGAGTCCTCCTCAAGTTGTGGGAGCTTGGATCAACCAGAGCCACAAATCCTATCATCAGAGTATAACTGAGATACTGCACATATACTCTCTTAACGTAGAATTATTCGACAGAATGCCTAACGTAACGCTCGTGACTAATAGCATCCTTTTGATACCAGACCGACTTTCGTGATCAAACTGTTCCATGGCTCTTATACCACGGATTTCCCTAAACATGAAGTTAGGATGGGGCCTCTATTTAGAAGAGGCATAGTGTACCTATGACTACCGGGCGAAGTGTATTAACCTCAGTATCAAATTCAAAACTTCTAAGCCACACAAACAATCCCTCTCGATCGATTGATCAGAGATGATATGATATGGGCTAGTACTAACGTATAGGGCTTAACATACATACATACATACGTAATTGGTAATTATTTTTTAATATTTCGTTTTGGTGGAGATGTCTGATCTGCGGTTTGAACCCACGCTTCATGCCTAATAAGCCACAATAAGTGAGAAGGTAGGGCTGACTGAAGGGTTGTAGTGATCAATTTTTACGTACGTATGAAAGTGACTGTCTACCCACGGATAAAGGAGTTGTAGTCATCTCATTTCGAGAAGCGCAACAATTTCACAGTTATATAGATTGCATAAACACCGCATAGTACTAATAAGCTTCTTCTCTAAGCCCCTCTCGGCCAAATATTCATTTCAGTCGAGGACCATATTGTGTGCCTACTTCAGCAATGTGTCCAAGCTAGCGTAATTTCCAGAGCAATATCTGTTGGGCCCAGAATTTTTGGCAACCAATCACAGCATGACCAGTTCTGCTTCCGTAAAAAGTTCTGATTTCACACTCATATTAAATATCCATGTTTTAGTTGTAAATAATAATTGCCGGGCTGGTAGAAACCTTTCTGAAGTGACGACTAAGGTAATTAACTAACTTTTTGCTTCTTTTATTATCAAAAAGTCGCCGTAGTCCAGTAGGGAGTATGTTGGCTAATTAGACGCAAGCTTGTGGTTCAAACCTCAGCTCAAATATATCGACTTCCTCTCAGCAATCCTTTGGCAAAAACACTGAGATTGAATAAAATTGCGATGAATAGTTCGTCAAAAATCTGTCGTTTGAAGTCGATTTTAAACTGTTGGTTCCGCTACTCATGGCTAAAATAAATATTCATAATATTGGTGGTGTGAAAAGGTAGGTCATATCCTAACTAAGGGTTGCAATGACCGATTAAGTAAGTGTTAGTAAAAAAGATGTTGTTGTTGTTGTTGTAACAGTTCTGCTGTTGTCTCCGGAAGTATCTACCTGTGGACATAAGAAAATTAAGTTTATGTGCTTGATTGTACCCCTATGTGATTTTGGTGGAGATGGTATGGATAAGAGATGGAATTATGAGTTGTGAGTTGAGTATGTTGGTAGTCGTCATTACGTAATCCGTATCATGTGGTCCTTGATTGCATGAAGGGCAGCGATCCCAGATCCCCGGAATAATCCTTGCCAGGATGTTCGCCCATCCTGATCTTAGCTGGGCCAGGATGGTTCTAGTAAGCCTGGGTAGTTGCCCAGGTGGTGGATGCTGATTTAGAACCCTGTTGGGGCTAAGTTCATCCATTGCTGTCGTCACTATCGTTTGGTGTAGGGAGCGTTGTGCTTCCCTTACTGACTGGAGGTCCACTATTGTATGTATGTATTGGTGTATGATGTTCGTGTTCTGAAGTCGTGTCTAATATGGCGAGGAGTTGGGTCGTCCATGACTATATGAAGGTTGGAATGGGAGGGTAAATAGCAAGCTATGAGGTGTTGTTTCGTGAGGAGCTCGTTGTGTTTCTTCACTGACAATATTTGGCACTCTTCGTGGAGGTGGTCTACACTTGATATCTTTACACATCCTGTGGCTATACGTAAGGCGTTGTTCTGCGTCGTCTGTAGCTGTACTGTAGTACTTGGCCGTTTTCCTAATACAGAAAGCACCTCCAATTCCAGAAAATGATTTAGTTTCATCCATTTTGGAGTGGGTCCATCTGAGAAAAATTCTTATCCGTATACTTGAAAAAAGGGAATCAATCAGAAGCCAGGGATATGATGTACTTTTTGCTGGAATAGATGTGTGGCATTATGCCAAATCTTTTGTACATAGTAGTTCTTACTGCTGTATTTTAAATTTACACACACAATAGTAAACTTTTATTCGCAAATTAACACTTCAATTTATTCTCCTTTCTGCCAAACTGCTAATGAATGTTGTCTTTCACCACAAACTATGTTTCCAAATTGAATTTCTTGAATAAACCATAAAAGTCATTAAAATTTAATAAAACATCACAAATAATTTATGTATATACGAAAAAGAATTGGTGACAAAAAGCCAAAAATGAAAAACATAAAATTCTTAAGAAAGTTTCAACAAAAGTTTTGTGTTTAACAAAGCGGCAGCAACAGCAAGCAGGCTTAATTACCTCATTTCATAAAACAAAGCAAAAAAAAAAACTAGAAAACTTTTGCAAAAATTTAAGGGAAAAACAAAAGTTTTCTTTATTATGCTATTATTTATTAATTAAAATTAAAACGATAATATTACCACCGTTAATTAGAAATTAAATCTTTAATAATAGCCAGGCTTAAACTTTGGCAATGATTTTTGTACCTTTTGGGCTATTGTCACTCTAATGATGTTTTAATTAATTTAACAATTGCCTCTTATAGGAGGAGGCATTAAAGTATATTTTTTTATAAGTAAAACGGTTTAATTGATAAAGCATTTCAACGCAACAATGTACAGCCAACACCTTGGCAAATGACACCTCAGGCGTTAAGAAAACACAACGACAACAACAGAATGTCACTTCCATTTAATGCTGACTAACGAAATGACAAATGGCTCAGCTCACATAATAAATCAATTCCATAACGTTTTCCCTCTGTATTTTCACTTTGTTTTCTGTGTTTTTCTTTACGTTTTTCATTTTATTTTTTAGATCGAAGATTTATTTTTAATTACAGGTAATACTCACTGCCCTCCCTCCCCCCTGTACGCATTACACTCTTACAAACATTACCTTTAGTTTACAACACAGTCCGCAACATTGTTTATAAACATTATCGTTACTGAAGCCTAGCAAATCCTCTTTTCCTCTCTCTCTTTTTAGCTAACACTCTCTCTGCTAATGCGCTGTTAAAAAAATACAATTTTAGCGCGCTGTAAAATTCCTGCAAACAAACTGTTGGACGCGGTATTTTAACAGTTTGCTGTTAAAAGTTACGCTTTGTTTTTTATAGTAATTTTAAGTAGAAAAATAAAACCAAATTGTTGAATACTGTTGGGAACAAATAATAATGAAGGGCTGCGGACCTGTAAAAGAGGGGCCTTTAAAAACAATGGGTAATTGGGATTTGCAACAGGTGACTTATCTTTTGTATATGGTTTGAGGCTTTGATAACTTATACTCCATTTCATAAAACAAACGTCTGTTGTAGCGTTGTTGTAAAGTATTGAATGCCTTATATTGTCCTCCTTATCCTGTTGCCCTGAAAAACTGCTGTTAGATGTCAGTAAAGATAGTTCCTTGTCTAGTAATCAGGAATCAACTTCATAGAAACTGATAGATAACGGCTTAACTGTCAAAAAGCATTGCTCAACTAGCGGCACAATGGGTAGGGTAATTAGTAAAGAACGAGGACTTCGTCATAGTTGGTGTAATTCGTTGGATTTATTCGATGGTTATCGAACCTAATTTCCTTCATAGAGTTGTCTAGTGGTCTTACTATGTACAATACAATTTTTAATGTGAAGTTCCCTAATAAAATGGGAGAAATGGGAGATCTGTTGTGATAGTCCATTTATACAACCTACTTTTTCAAAGTCCTTAATTATGTTTTATTGGTCTACATTTATTTAACATGCCAGGCAAGAGGCAACTCACGTCGCAATGCGATTTAATTCCTTCTCACATTGGTACATTATTTGCTTTGGACACTCCTCTATCATATCACTAGGGGATCACTAGGCTCTGAGCGACTGTATATCGTTTAGAACTTGGTTTTCTGACATGGTGATCTTCGGATTCAGACGGTTCTAAATTTGAGCACAAGGCAGACTGTGGAATTTTCTCCGAAAAGCTTGATCTTAAGATTACCTCTTCGTCGAACTTTCTTTCACTACTGACATTTCTATCTTCTTCGACAGCCAAGTGGCTTCGCCCCTCTGACTAAAGTAATTGTTTCAGGTGAGTGATGGTTGTACTTGCACTTTTATTTTGTGTGACAGTAAAATCGGGCGAAACTTTCACATCTAGGCATATTGCCATGTGCCGCGACTCCACTGTTCGACTCTCACAGCAGTTCTATATTAATCTCTTTTTAGGTTCCTGGTCAAACGGACATAATGGCAAATAGTCGATGAACACGCTAAAGCGGGTATACACTCTTATGTATATTTATTGGTCACTGACAAATCTTGAGATGAGGAAGACTCTTGTGTAATTGTCAGACTCTCTTAGACTAAATTGAATTGAAGGCGCCACCTATTTAAACTTGATCGTAAGGATATTTTTGTCACCGTACCTCTTCTGACGGGCTGTTGCTTAATGGGGAGACATGCAGGAAGACGTCACTTACCTGCTTACTTCAAGTTGGTTTTCATCTGGATACTAAGGGAGTCATGCTTTAATGTGAAAATCTGTTGTCGACAGGAACAACGGCCTGCTTTAAACTCAACATAGCTGCCACTACTATTCCCATTTAAAGATAATCGAGCAACCAATGGTTGCAAGCAGCATGATTCAATCAAAATCGAGGAATTTGATTCTCCAGAAGTGACAAGTCACGCTGTTATACAAATAGGTTATCAATATAATTTGGAAGAGTTATAAAGAGACTCCCGTCTTGCACACAACGTATGAATACTAAATTCATCAAATATTTACAATTATTATAATTAATATTATTTCTTTTTTTTTTAAATTGCGATTCAAAAATAAATATTTTAATATGCACGAAATCTTTTTCCAACACTAGTATTTAACGTATGTTCATATATAAAAGGTGCGCATTATAAAATGCTTTCCATAGTAGATTAATGTAATCAACAGCTGATAGCGGTGTTGAGTTTTTACAAAGTATGGTGAATAAAATCGAAAATCACCAAAATGCCGTTATTCGAAATGGTATTGTATTACCGTAGACCAAAAGTACATTGTGAATTGGACGGTGTGTATCTAGAATAAGTAATTTTCACCTCTGGTAGCGAAGGCATTCACCGATATGTCTGGTTACCATTGTATACTGCATTACTAACGGTATGGCCTCACATCTAGTAAGCCAACATACTACTTACTAGATAGACTCCGGCGACTTCAATACGAACGGCAACTAAATATTTGAAACTTTATTTTATAAACTTCTAGGAAAAACAGTCGCCAACAATAGAAAACTGTTATGAAAACGAAAGCTATTTTCCAGACTGGTGTTATTGATCTTTTGCTCCCAAATAGCAACCTGTTATTAAGAAAACTCTGCGTATTTCTCTATACTGAGAATATTCGAAATATGCTAAATAAGAAGATACATCATTTTATGGAAAAATAATGAATTTATTTTTACTACACCTTATGTACAGTGAATCACAGTGAAAATGGCCCACCAGTATTTGGTTAATATTTATTAAAAAGGAAGAAAATAAAATAAATAGTTTTGTTTTAAATAAAGTTTATTTGGTATTCAATATAAGGAACTAGAAATTCTTTTAATTACATTATTAATTCAGTGATTTTTTACATCAGAAACAAAAACAGTTCAAAAAAATTTCTCCAAGTTAAACAAAAAAAATTTGGTAGAATCCATTCCTAATCGTTTAAAATCGGAAATAAGTCAAAAAGGCTTTCCTACAAAATATTAAAAATAAAAAAACGTTATTTCTTCAATAATAATATACTGGGCCATTTTCATTGTGAGATAAGAATTTTTTAGTTCCTTATATTGAATACCAAATAAACTTTATTTTAAACAAAAATATTTATTTTATTTTCTTCCTTTTTAATAAATATTAACCAAATACTGATGTAATTTCATGGTGGGCCATTTTCACTGTGATTCACTGTAGGTAATTTTTTTATATTTCTAAATGAATTTTATAAAATTTTAATTAAATGTCCTTTTTTGCTGATATGTATAAAAATTCCAACTGACATCACTGTTGTGAATTGTGGTGCTTGTTTAGACTAAACAATAACATACTCTTACTCTCTGTAATAAAACTTTTTTGTAATAAAACTAAACGTTAACTTTTGTATATAAGGCCCCAGCGTTTTGTGTGTCAAGGGGTTGTGGTTTGCTTTAAAATAATAGCAAACCCTATCTCTCTACGGATAAAGATAAACTTTAGATTGTGGCTTTAACATGATGTATTTTTACATAGTGGTTCTTGTTTGGACTAATATAAGGAACTCTATAATAATAACAGCAAATGCTAACTGAAACTTAGGGTGCGAGTTGTGGTTTCCTTGTGTTTTCACTAATGAAAACTTATTCTTTTATTATTACGTTATTTAGCAGGGCTTTAATCATAACTAAACGTTTAAAATACGGGGAAGAATAAAAATGACATTTTTTGTTACCTGTTAATGCATTCCATCATTAAAAGAATTTAAATCAAGACTTATTTACGTAGTGTCCTTTGATGGTAACGCCTTGTTTCTCTGTTCTGTATTCTTTTTATAGCATATTAGTATTGACCCTTGTTTTATGAATATATCTGTAAAGGGCTAATTTTATTATTTATCAGAGATATAAACCTTTATCTAAATAATACCCAAATTCATAATTTATATTCCAATTTGTATGGTGGAGTTAGAACCCAATGACTCCCCTAATTGGGGAAAATTATTTATTCCAGACAGAACCCGCTTAATTCACCACTAATATTACTCACCATTGATAGTTCTCTGAACGTTGTTAACACAGTACCCTTTCTTGGAGAGACGGTACTTTGGTGAATTTCGATTTGATTTACCACACCCGATAAATTCACCATTCTTTTGAAAACCCCATCACGCCGGGAAACATACCATTATTTCAAAAATTCGCCGCGTTTGAAACTCACCATCACTCACACCTTAGACATAAACCTACAAGCGTTTTAATCATTCAATTGCTTGATACTCACTTGTAAATTGAGGACCTGGTAGACCTGAAGGACTTATAGGATTCGTAAACGGGATTGATTGACTAAGGCTATATATGTATATATATATATATATATATATATATATATATATATATAGATATGTATATATAGAGAATAATTTATATACGGGTGTCATAACGTTTATTGTTATTTGTTCCTTTCTTTCCTTGTTTTTCTTCTCTGCTTATTTTCCGATTCTCTTTTCTTTTATGAAGGGTCACAATACACCAATGGTTTCATGGGTGGAGACGTGGAACTATTCATGCAGATATGCGCCACTCTTCCAACCTAAGTACCAACAATAACCATATATCATGGTATATATGTAAGTATGGTATAAAAGTATGGAATTTGAAAAAGCATATTTTGGCATATTCTTTTTATTCAATTTAAATTATTTTAAGATTCCAATTTACGAAAACATAATATTTATTTTACTCACACACAATTTAACTCTAATCTAAAAAAAAAGAAATGAATTGAAAATGCATTTTTAATAGATAAGAAAATATTCTTTTTTATTTATTTAAAACAACAGCATATTCTGTTAAAATCAATACAAAAGTTACAATATCATAATATTTTATTTGTCCTATGATTGGCTAGGGATTAATTAAATTTAGATTTTTTTTAAAACAAATTTTAAATTCAATAATGGCTACGACACTATAATGGTGAGTAGTAAATATTTAATTCAATAAAAGTCGTGATTATTCTATTTTTTTTTATCATAAATTGTAAATGGGCTACTTTTACCCTAACCCTAGAATTAGCCACCTCTTAACTCGAGTATTTATTTATTTATGAGTATTATTACTGATTTATAGTTTGTAAATATTGAAATACAGTCATTGTGTCTCTCTCTCTCTTTCTAGTTCATTTTTTAATAACTTTTATTCACAATATTTGGTATAAGCATTAATTTCCATTCATTCATATTTCATGACAATAAAAAGTATCTGTAAAGGGGGCCTTAGACGACCACACATGTCGTAGCTCATGTCCCATTTTTGTGTGGGAGGGAGCGGTTAGTATTGTGTGAACTCAATATGTAAGAGCGTATGACGTTGAGACAAAAGATGACAATTTGACAATCGTAAAACACTTTAAAAATATTAAAAAACCATTACACTTCATTAGATCAGGGACTTTGTTTTGCTGTTTTACCAATCGAGTATATGTAAAAAGAATCTGTCGTAAGATTTTTACTCTCTTTCTTAAAATAAAGAAAAGGAATTCTATAATATTTTCTCTCTATCTTTACATACGTTAAGCCTTATCGTGTGAATTGGCTTTTAGTACTGTCGTTAGTTTCTCTTATTCAGTATGTTTTCAAAGAAAGAATGACATTGTGAAGCTCTATATATAGAGAGTGTGTTTAAGTTCGATCGATATATGTAAATGGCAAGAATCCGCAATTGTGAATACATTCTTATCCTTGAAAACAAAAACACGGTATCCATGTTGTCAATTAAAGTTATTGTTGTAAGCTGATCTAACACTGAAATTTGGTTATGCTTAAATTATTTTGTAGATCTTATTAATCATTTGACTTTAATAACCCCTGAATGGGCTAATGCAATAAACCAGTTTCTTTCTTAACTCCAAAATACAATGGACACCAGTAAAGGATATATATGCACATTAATGCTACTTCTACAATGTTTTTCATATGAATGATCCTTTCTTGTCATATAAGTTCCTACCAGACGACTAATTCTTGGCCTACTAGCCAATAAACAAAATCTTTCACACCTATAAAGGGGTCAGATCTGTGATATTAGGCTACATTAAGCTCTCATGATATTCCTACGCTAAATCTACACTCTAAGTTGCATTTCTCTTGAATGAAATTAACATCGTTCAAGTCGCCTAGTCTAGTGTGTTGGCTTATTAGACGTAAGGCCACGGTCCTAACCCCAGGTCGGACATCAAAACGAAAATATAAAAAATAATGATTCTTCGGCGACTTCCTCTCACCTGATTTCTGGCAAAACCTCTCAGAGTAAATAAAATTACCATTAAAAAGTTTATCAAAAAGCTGTCGTTCGGAGTCGACATTAAACTGTAGGTCCCGCTACATATGTATGAAATTAACACCCACTCATGTTAAGTGGTGCGAGAAACTAAGTCGTAACCCTGAATCTTATTCCCATTGGTCCTGGAAGTTACTTTTTTCAACTTTTCTCAGGCTTCTCACATCAAGTACTCTAAGAGATATGCAAATTGCAAGCACTTAGGAAAAAGACACGAAGCAGTAGTGCTGCGGCTCTATAGTATATAAAGAGCCTATGGCATGGTCCACCATTTTAAAATTTTACTATCTTTAGTACCACCGATTATCTCCTTAGATCTTGATAAGGATTTGTATGATTATTAAGTGACAAAATATTCTATGCTATGGCACACGAATTAGTTATTTCTTATTCAATCTCCTGTCTAAGAGAAAAACAAAAAATATTAACTTGTTCACATAGGAAAAAAGATCGTTCGAAACTTAGTTTGTGGCCTTATGGCATCTTGGCAGAGGCAGATACATGGTTGGCTTTTATCCAGGTCAAACCGCACGATCTCAGAAGATTGTTTGCATTACCTCCTTGTGAGATGTCCATGTCCCAAATCCCTAGTGTATTATATCTATGTAGCGTAAACTGTGTGGCACTCAGCGCCTTCCTGAGGAAACCATATGTCGTTGGTGTCCGAAACATCCAATTGACACCAACTGAAGTCGGTAATCACCTATAGTGCTTGTCGTTACAGTTGTTCCCCATAGAATTATGGTCTGATCTCGCCTTCAGCCCAAAATCCATACTAAACAGTGACTTTTGCCAAATACATTTGACGCTCTTGGCTTCATCGCAGAAGATAAATTTTCGATGAAAGTTAGGGTCTGTTGCCAACACCAATTTTGAAAAAATAATTTTTTATTTGCCCGTGTTGTTGAATGCTATATTCGTCCATGGTGATTTGGAAAAATTGACAGTTGTAGCTTCAACAAAATGGCCTCTTTCAAAGGCCAAAGCTCGGAAGTCTCTGTTGGAAGTCTCGATAAATAGACAAGAAATGATTTTGACTTGTCTCTCAGATAGTATGATGGAAGAAAAGTAATTGCATTCAACTAAAAAAAAATTGAAAGTTAATGCGTACGCCCAATATTAAAAATCATATACACTCCGCATATGTACATACTACATACCCCCTACCATAACAATGGTTTTTCATAAAAATATGAGAGATTTATTATGTCAACAATTGATGCATTCGATTGAATTGAATATTGAATAAATGTATATTTGTGTATCCATAAGTATAGATCTGTGTATGTATGTATTAGAGGTCTGCAACGAATAACTTTTTTGCTTCATGTGTGCAACTCGTTGTCGGATAAATAGAGTACTTACTCTCTCTCTAACAGCTCAAGCAGTGAAGAGAAGAGAATGTGTGCAAGACAAATACGAGTAAGTATTTATCCGAAGCTGCTTATGTTCCGTAAAAAGAGTACTCATTGAAAAATATATCCGCAAAAACAAGTACTCCTAAAATTATGTTCACTTCATGTGGTACTTCAAATACTCGCAGCATAAAACACCACATAACTGATGTTTTTTTTTATATATAAATGCTTATGTGTATGAACAAACGACATGTTAGGCATATATTTATTAATCATTGAAATAAAAAAATAGAAATCGAAAATAGTAAATTTTTTTTGAAAAATATTTTTTTTTCGCTTTTTGATTTAAAAAATTCTTTGTTTTCAATGAACTAAAAACAATTAAAATAACAAAAAATCACTTAAAATCATGGTATAAGAAATATAGAAGGTAGTTTCATTCTCTCTTTATTTTTTAAAATAAGGTTTTTTGAAGTTTTATTTTCTCACAAACTATATATATAGCGTTGCCACATTTATAATTTTGTTGTATATTCCTAATAAATTATTTCTAACAAATGTGTAATTTGGGCTAGTATTTAAAGAATTTCAATTAATTTTTAAAAAAATTGAGTTTAAATGTTCCAAAAGTTTCAAAAAATCGGTATAAGGCTTATGTAATCAAAATATTTTTCAATTGAATTGAATTTATTATTTTCATGTGACTTCAAAGAAAATGTGGGAAATTTAAAATTAATATGGTAGCATTATTTTAACGAAAACGTCATAATCCTTAAGCATGTCAGATAGTGAATTTTAAAAAATAAAGAGAGAATGAAACTACCTTCTATATTTCTTATACCATGCTTAAAATTACTAAAACGTAAAAAAAACATAGTTTATATTTCATATTTTCAGAGATCATTTAAAATGATAAAAGTATGTAAGTAATAAGTGTAACAAATAAAGTTAAGTATATGTATATAGAAGAGAAGGAACTTTAAAAACTTAAATATTTGCGAATTTATTTAAAAAGAAAAACAAAACATAAAAACATTAATCCTTAAATAAAAAAAAAACTAAAAATTCATGTCCATAAAACTCAAAACTAGAGATCACTTTCTATTCTTTCTATTTCTTCGTATATTTTTGTTTTATTCATATTAGAGTGTAAAAACATTATTTTGTTTATTGTAGCTCCGTTAGTTCCAAGAGCAGACCTCTTCTCAGAAATAAGATTTCTTGCCTTCGAAAAATACATACATACATAAATGCATACATACATAATTGAATAGTCTAAAAAATAACATTATAATTCGGTGCGAATTGATATAATTTCATTTCTACAACAATAAAACACATATTCTTACCCTACAATAAAACAAACGGTAATATTTGTTTTCCACAGGCTATTTGCACATACATTTTGCGAAAACAAGACATCTTTCAGTTTGTTTATTATTTTATTTGGCAATGCATGTATACATACACACACGTATACATATTTGCAGTACTCATTGGTATTTGAAGTACTATGTGAAGTTTGGTGGTACTCGTTGTACTCGACATGTTTTGTGCCGGTATTTTCGAGTAAGAAGGAAAGTTGAACATGTATTTGTATGAAGCGAACGCAGTCAAATAACAACAAGAAGTTATTTGATAATTTTGTTGTTCTCAAAAAAGAGTACTTTTCTTCTTCGGATAAGTGTACATGTATGCTAGATCTTATGTACATTTTGAAGTCAAATACATTTGTGCAGACCTTTAGTATGTATGTGCATGATTTTTGTAAATTTTAGAAAATATTTTCCATAAATATATTTAGCAAAACACCAATTTATTTCCATTTTTTGTAAATGTTCGTAGAGAAAACGAGAGGGAAAGGGAGAACATGGCAGCCTACTGCAAGGCCTTATCTGGCAAAGAAAATAACTTGTCATTACAAGATATTAGGTAGATTAGAAACTCCTGATATATATGTATGGAATGACATATAACGGCTTCCATTTTAAGATCTTTTCAGTGTATTTTGTTGAGCATTGAAAATTTATGGAGGCCTTTCTGTTTTGCCACTCAGTTTTAAATCATTATTTAGGTACATATGTGTGTGCGTATTCAATAAGTATTTGTAAACCGAAATGAAAAACATGTTTTTTTTAGATTCGAAAATATTTTGTAAATATTCTATTTTGTAATATTCAATAAATAATTGAAATTATAAAAATTGCATTTCATGGACCAAAATTTACAATTACGGATGAAGCAGGTGGTACTTAGGCAAGCACAAACACTACCAATATGCAGTAAATATACGTAGTAATATATAGGAAGTATAAGGTTTACTTCCCCTTTTTCTTCTGTGAACGAAAAATTGCCACAAAATAGCGAGGTTTTGAAGAAAATTTAATGTTTTTCCTTTTTGAAGATAGTTCAGCAATAACAAAGGATTCCATGCGCATCACGGTGAGGATCTTACAGTCCACGAAATTTTCTATCCAATCCGCTGCTTATATAGCTGACATGTAAAGTAGTTCACCCATGTCGTGCATGGATACAAAAACTCGGCTTTATTTTTAATATTTTTTTTTTAAATTTAGAGGATGGTCCCTAGTCACGCAATGCATTTGTTTGAAATAAGAAAAATAGTTTGAGGAAGAGAGAAAAAAGAAGAAGAAGTGTTTCTGAACTTTGTGAGTCTATTTATGTTGTTAGTGCCAAGGAAAACTTCTGCATGAACAGTGTTCTATATACGGATAGTACGGTTGTACGGATAGTATGGTTGATAGTACGAATTTTCTCTGTTATGCACTCTGCGTTCCACTGCGTTCACAACATTAATGGACGTGATATGCTAGACAGACGAATACTACGTAATATTCTGTAATTATCGGCTACAAGTGCTTTAATTTCCTCAAGCGCATTCGGTTGAACTAAATAGAAAAGTAAAATACAAGACAAATGTTGTTTCAATGAATCACGTTCGCAGTCGAGAGGCCCCAGTATAGATTCCGAGACACCAGATCAGATGTTCGAGAGCTGTTAGTGGTAAGGAGATCAGATGTAGTGCATAGTCTTTGGTAACCGAGATATTTTAAAGCTTTTTTCGCACCTTTAAAACATGATGAAATATGAAAAGACTTCTCATAAAAAGACCACTTTTTCTTCCCAGATTTGTGGCAAAAACTCTGAGAGTTAATAGAAAATTGCCATGAAAAGTTTCTCGTTCGGAGTTGGAGGGGATTGATCACTCAGGTACACGTCATTGATGTGTATGAAGTGTGTTTCCCGATGAAGCTATCTTCGTGATTATATTGGATGTAATAATCCCAATGGATATAACACCTCCAGAAAAATTGGCAAAGAAGGTGGGTTTATTAAATATGCTGCTGGTCAACAACCACAGAAATATGGGTAAATCGTACACTCAATTTCAACAGGACATGGAGGACACAGGAGATACCTTTATAGTTTCAGACACGATGAGCCAACAAAGTGTTCAGTTCCCACAGAAGAGGATGAAAACGTGAAAAATGTTCGCAAATTAAAGATTTGAAAAGACGTGCACAAGTTTAGAGTTACGTCTATGACGAGGCTTATCTATATTGTAGATATCATGATGACATCTGAGAAAGAGTGGGATCATATAAAACAAAAAGAATAGCTACAACCAGAGTTTAGAGTAGAACAACCACGAAGCCAGCGGGTAAGGTTGGTATTACCAAATGGTAGTTTCAAGGAGTGATATGTCTACGTAGTCTACGTAGTTCCAGTCCGACATATTCTATGATAGCAGGAATCTATGGAAGATTTTCACCTCGACCACAAAAAAAGTCAGTCACCCAAAAGTCTGTCACTGTATGTGTAAGTACATCTCCGAAGTATTAGTTCCAGTTAGAAAATAAAAATTAATCGGGAAAGGCAATCCGTTTGCTTACTTACAACAAGCTCCATTAATATAAAAAATACAAGCAATAATATTAATTTTCATTGTCGTATTTCCCTGCCCTGGAGACATGAATGGTCAACGGTAACGGAATTTTGTCTTCTTCTCTGAATTAACACCTAACGAACGAGTTGCTGTTTGCTTAAAAGATGTGAAGCAAAATCACGACACGCTGGTGCCAATTTTATGACGTGCTTTCAAAAGAGAGTGTCAAAAAGCTATTAACGACTAACTTTGTTAGCCATTAATCTTATTAGGCATTGACAAAATATGTCACTCTACTCGATTAATAAAATGGCAAAATTTTTAAAATTTAATTTTGAAGCGTGTTTTGACTTCGAAATTCACTTCACTTAACGTCACTTCAAGTGTAAAGAAGGTAAGAAGTGTAGCTAATCACTCATTTATAATGGTATGGACTATAAACAAGCGTCTAAAGTTAAGAAGGTAGGCACAGGAGAAGAGTTTAAATTATAAATAGAAATCAAATATTATAATTTGGCGCCTATTTTTGAAATGTAAGAAATAAATGACAGTGACTGACATCATTCATGATGATTAGCCTGATAATAAGTAGTTATGAAGAAAGTGGGTTGATGCAATGGTAATTAATAAAAAAGTTTTTTGTTTTAAATTTAAAATAATTGAGTTGCTTTCCATCTGCAACGTTTATTGAATGTATAACTTAACATAATTGAAATGAAGCCAAGAACTTATCAAGCCAATTTGGGATGCCATATGCTAAAGTAAAGCATTTTCGAATTAATAACAAAAAATGTTGTCAATATAGTTGAGGCACCATTTTATAACTAGCTTTTGATCTGGCTGAGCTGTAGCTATTTTATGGCTACATGTCTAACCAACTGTATTCGATACAGCCACGATTAATTCGTCATATTCAATGCAACACTCCTTACTCCGTTTTATAACATTCAAGTATCATTTTGAAAATGAAAAACCATATTTCAACATCACTCATCACTTCTATAAAAGCTAAACTTTGTTCTTTAGCGTGAATCCTGCTGGAAAATGTTTTGAAATTGTTGCTTGAGTGAATTTAAATAGAATATCACGGGAAAAAGCGGTTGCTTTGTTCAGGTCGAATCAGTTCTTCACTTTTAAACACAATTTCCGTAAAATTAGGCTGAAAACCAAAGTGAAAATTTAACAAATCCAGCGATGGATTTAATGACGGTTAATAATGGTACTACAGAAGCTGCCATAATGTGGAGGAAACAGAATCGACACAACACTTTTTATGAGAGTGCCTTATACTGGGTTCAGACATGCACCTTTATTGCGTAAATCGCAATAAACGGCATTATTGATCTCAATATTTCATATAAAATTTCAATTAATTACACTATGCGACAAAATAAAAAAAATTCAATACACCCGGCTAATGACCTAGTGTAGGTTGTGAGTTTTATTGAGTAGATCTCAAAAATATTTTTTTTATATTTCTCGAACCCTCCAAACTTGTTTTATTTGACAAAAACTGTTTTTTTAGACTTTACACACAAATTTCTGGATTATTCAAACATTTCTGATCCGATTTCCGTAATTGAAATCTTGTTGGACCTTTAAAACGATATATATATGTCTGTTATTCGACTTAATATGCTATGAGTTTTGATGAGGTAAACTTGGAAAATTCGAATTTTTTTCAAGTTTGTCCGTTCATAGTAGCAAACTTTACTTAAAAAATATGAAATAAGTGCTAACATTCTAAAAGTACATTATCTTGTGAAGATATTGGCGCTTCGTTTGATCAAATCGGACAAATATTACCGCAGTTATTATTTAAAGAGTCTAACAGTCGAGTTACATATTTCATATAGATATTTCTTCAAATGAAATTTTCAGAATTTTTGATGGATCTTGATTGTTTATCGGAAAATGTGTAAATTTCACGTTTGAGTGACCACCAGAAGTTGGCAAATTTTTGCGCAAAAAGAAATAATAATATTTACAAAAAATACAAATATTAGCCGACTTCTGGAAGTCGTGCAAACGTGAAATTGACACATTTTGTAATAAACAATCAAGATCCATCAAAAATTCTGAAAATTTTTGAACTAAAAGTTCATTTGATGAGATGACATATATAAAAAATATAACACGACTGTTATACTATTTAACTAATGACTACGGTAATTTTTATACCATTTTATCAAATGATGACTCAATCTCTTCACAAGAGAACAGACTTTAAGAATATTATCACTTATCCTATATTTTTTTACTAAAGTTTGCTACTATGAACAGACCAACTTGAAAAAATAGGAAAAATATTCGCGTTTTCCAAGTTTACCTCATCAAAACTTATAGCATATTAAGTCAAATAATAGATATGTGTATACCGTTTTAAAGCTTCATCTCTCCCCTTTCCAAAAATTTTGGAAATCGGGTCAGAAATGTTTGAGTAATCCAGAAATTTCTGCGTAAAGTAAAAAAAAAAACAGTTTTTGTCAAATAAAAGAAGTTTGGAGGGTTCGAGAAATATAAAAAAGGTATTTTGAAGTTCTGCTCAACTAACTGAACAACGTGGACTATGTAGTTACTCGGGTGTATTTTCACTGTCGCACCGTGTTATTGGTCAATAAATTCATAAATTGTTATAATATTGATAAAAAACTTTAAATACAACACTGTCATAAGTACGTTCAGTGAGCAGATTACATTTTTCCGAACGCTTTCTATTAATATTTGACAACTCAAATGTAAACAACGACAAACAAAAAATGGAAGGTCAGCAGAAAGGTTTGTATTTTGGCTGCCTTCCAAAATGTATCAATACAAAGTTTGTATGCAGTTCTACTACTGTATATAAACTACATATGTAGATTTGCAAAGTAACCAAACAATGCAACAACTATAAATCCGATGCCTGATCGCTTTTTGACTGCGTTAAAAATACACATTGACGGCGTTTTGAAATAGAATACATTGTATTTATTTTGTACAGCGGCATTTTGAAACACCATACTTTGTTCAAACACAAACCAACTAACATTTTGGAAGGCAGCCTTTATTTTGAGTTTCATTTTCCTCTAACAGTGCCATAAGTAAAAGCTTTCTTTTCTGCAAGCTATCCAGTATTATCAAATTTTTCTTTCTCATCGTTTTGAGAAAAGCCACTTTAGAGTCAAAAGTAGTTCCTATTAACCGCAATAGCTCGGCGTTTCGTTTAATCATTAGCAATACCTTTTTAAATGTTAAATTGTTTTCAATTTTTTCTAAAAAATTTTTTGGCATTAATTTTCGCGATTAAATTAAAAGCACTGTTGTTATAGAAATCAGCTGTTTTGTTTACCAGCTGTCAAATAAATTTTCGTATATTATATGTCTGAACGCTAAAAATATTGTTCTCAATAAACCGAATATTGATTTAATAAAAGTGCATGTCTGAACATAGTATTACACTTCAGGAGAGACGTTATCGGTTTATGGGTGACAGAACATTTGAAGATCTGGGCATGGTGGCGAACATGGCACTAAGGGAACTGGCCGCTTTCATTCGGAGCTCGGGGTGGTTCAAACGCACCACAAATGGATCATGACATTACCCTCACATTGGGTAACATAATGGGCTAACGAGTGAACTTGCATGTGAACTTGCATGTGAACGCTAAAACAAATCCTTAACAATGGCAGATTCGACTATTAAGTAAGGTGAATTTAAGCGGTAGGTTCAATTTAAATTGTATGGGAAATACAAAAAAAAAAAAAAATAGCGATGCTATCTGACAGTCATGCCGCAATTCGAGTAATCGTCTTTTTTGTGGTTAAATAGAAGATGTCAGAGTCTGTCTGAGGAAGCTGAATCAGCCAGTTAGAGAAAATAAAAATATCCGCTGCAAAGCAAAGACTCTTTTCATGATGGCTTTGAGACAATTAAAACTTTTGTTGGGAAATTACATTAAAAGAATATCGCAGTCGTGCATCAGACTATCAAGAAATAACCTGTAGGCTCAGATTATACTTATTTCGAATAAAGGTCTCGAGTTCAACATGCAGAATCTGTGAGGATGAGAATGATTCTTTGGAACACGTTCTTGAAACTTAAGAGGAGGCATTAATGGATATATCAAGATGTTGGGCAGAGAATTCTTATTATTGACACCGAGCAGCATCCTGAAGTTTGTCAGTGTAAGGGCTTAAAGGAGACATTATATGAATATCCCAAAAAGTATGATTAATAGATTGTAGGGTCTATTTAGTTCTTCTGGAAAACTGCAAGCGCGGAAGTTTTTAAGGCCATTTTATTAAGTTGTATGAAAAAGTTAAGTTAAGTTGTATGAAAATTTTCATTAGTTTTCGTTGAACAATATAAATATAACTTCAATAGATTTTTTTAATATAAAATATTACTTTTGCCTAATTGGTTTTGAATTTCTTTTAGTCAAACTCATCTCTATTGAACACCGTCATTAAATTTTTTAAAATTCTGGGTTAAAAATTGCTTCTTTTCCCACCAAAAAATCGTTGTGCAACGTACACAGCGATTGGAAGTGTTCAAATACGAGTAACACAGATCCAAATCAATGCATTCTTTGTCCAAAACTATGCCCTCAATTTATACCTCCAAACCAGGAGGAACGATTTCTTTTTTTATTCCGTTTCTCAATTGTCATGACACTTTGACATGACTAAGCAATTGCAGTAATAGAGAAATAGTTTAAAACTATTTATTTTATTTCCTTTTAGTTGGAAACATTTCTATGAATATTAATTTTCTAACAATCGAAGATGATTTTATTTTAATTTTTCCTCTTCCTTTTTTTATCGAATAGCGTCTATTCAATAGACCATTAATATAGGGTCCGCCAAATAACTTTTTTTTTCTGAAAATGCTTTAAAAAAATCTACTGAATATTTTCTCAAATTTCTTTTTTTATTTGAAAGTACAATCCTTCCGGTTAATAATGGAAAATAATTTCATTCAAATGGCTGCCTTGGCTGGCCATGAACTAGTCTACACGATCGATCCAATTTTTAAGCACATTATCGATTGTGTGCAGCTGTATTTCACCAATGGCTTCACAAATATTGTCCTTTAAAGCGTCAATTGTCTCTGGTTTGTCGGCGTAACACTTATCTTTGACGGCACCCCACAAATAATAGTCCAACAGTGTCAAATCGCAGCTCCGAGGTGGACAAACAACATCAGCTATGCGGCTGATAATGCGATCTTCAAAAACAGGGCGCAAAACGTCGAGTGTAGCTTCGGCTGTGTGGCACGTAGCGCGGTCCTGTTGAAACCAAATGTTGCCAATATTCTCCTCTTCAATTTTTGTGAACAAAAATTCGTTCAACAGGGCGGGATAACGATCGCCATTGACTGTAACGGCCACTCTTTGCTCATTTTCGAAGAAAAATGTCCCAATTATGTCTCTGGACCAAAATCCACACCAAACAGTGACTCGTTTTGGGTGCGTCGGCTTTTCAATGTATGCGTGCGGGTTTTCTGTGCCCCAAATGCGACAATTTTGCTTGTTTACATACCCGCCAAGATCAAAATGAGCTTCATCTGAAAAGATGTTAGCGAAGCGAAAACGCATTGGATGGTCAATTGGATGGATCATTGGGTGGTCATATTCGTTCAGCGGAAGGATAAAACTAATTATCTGTCAAATCAGACATGAGCTAAGTGTTACCATTCACGAAATAAGCACTAGTTGAAAAAAAACGTTAGATGGCGGACCCGATAGTATTCACTTCTCTTCATATAACATTGAAGAAAGTGTTCAAGTGTAAAATCTATAGCTATGGCACCGACATTAAGTGTGACTATGTCATGTCCGTCATTAGGCGCCTCCAATCTTTACCTTGAGATATCATTGAAATTTTTCATTCGTTTGTAGGACCCTATTGATGCCATTATGTGTCCACCATGTTCTTTTTGCGTAATGCGTCCGAAATGTTTTTCATGTCATAAAAACAATCTAACGGGGTCAAATTACACGAGCTGTGTGTCAGTTCACATATAATCTACTTGAGATGACAATACCCTGAAAACACTAGTGCAGAATATCTATTTTGACATAATTGAAATCACACATCGTTGGTGTCCACATCATCCAATTCAGGTAATCATCGTCCTATAGCGCCCGCCGTTCACAGTGGTGGTCTGGTCGTAGTCAAATAAATATAAACCAATGATGTCAGTCCAAAATCCACACTAAGTAGGGATTTTTTTGGGATCCATTAGATTGAGTTTTGGCTTCTAACAGAATGGCATCGCCGCAGTTTAGTAGGTAGTGTGCTGGCTTATTAGACGGTTCAACCGAACGAAATTATTAAAAAATATTTCTTCGGCAACTTCCTCTCAGCAGATTTCTGGCAATAACTCTGAGAGTAAATAAAAATTGCCATGAAAAGTTTTTCAAATAATCTGTCGTTCGGAACGCACTATAAACTGTAGGTCCATTCGCCACTTATGTATAAAATTAACACACACAACATACTCGTAAGTCGTGTGAGAAGTCAGGTCGTAATTCTAACTGAAGGGTTGTAATGACCAATTATGTATGTACATATGTATGTTATCATCACCTATAGTGCCCGCCGTTGGCAGTAATGGTTTGGTTCTTAATAAAATATAGACTGATGATGCCGCCAGTCCAAACAGCGTCTTTTTCGGGGTGTATTGGATTGAATTTTGACTGCTAACAGAATGGAGGAATATATGTGAAAATCAGGCACTTCAGATTCCGACGATTGAGTGGCGATAAGTCAAAATTTTTAAAATAAATTCTTAAAAAAAATTCCTAGTTATTTACTGCATTCTGTAGTTCGGTTTGACTAACAATAATTTTCGTCTTGCAAATTCATAGTTTCAGACGCACTCAGAATAAATTATTCAAAAGCAAGTTTTCACACGCTTTTTTCTCTTTTCTTCTACTTTCATGTGTCTGGCAGATAATTTATCTGTTGAAAAACGAATGCCATTGAATCTGGGTAGAGTGTTTTTTCTTCTATTTTTTCTTCGTCTGCATTCATAATAAATTTACGTTCCTCGCGTTCTCAAAAAAAAAGAGGATGAAAGATTTTTTAAAAAAATATTCTTTAGATTTATGATTTTGGTCAGTTAAAAAAACCGTTCGCATAAGAAAGATAACGTTAAAAACAGCAAATAAATAAGCAATATGGTCAGTTATAAGCACTTCTAAGTTAAATTCTGTTCACTTATACCGTAAGTAAGTACAGTGAGCGTCAAAAGAAATCAAACCCCCGAAAAAATTTGACAATATTTCGAAATTTTTTGTAATTTTTTTTATCCATTTTAATAACTAGCAATAAAACAATTTAAAATCAAAATAACGGTAATTGGTTAATGTATATTTGTTTTAATATACACTTTCTTTTGACGCTCACTGTATGTCATGTTTAAATATGTGTATAATCGGAAGCAAGGTTATGGGCTGGAGATAAATATAATAACTAATCATAATGGAAGTTTGCGCAGTACTTGAGGATCTTATAAAATCTAGATGGATTCCAGAGATACCATATACCCGATCTACGGAAGCATGTGCAGAAAACAAAATAATAATGTTCGCCACGACTAGATGTTGTCCACATAGTGGAGTTTTTTCACAACTAATGTGGAGCGTAGTTGTAGATGAACACTTAATGGAACCGTGAGATTTGGGAGTTGGCTGCCCAGGTAGAGCAGATGATGTGGTTCTAATGGTTAAACGAAAGTTTGAAAAGATTCTTTACAACATCACTCAAAGAGGTCTTGAGATTGTAAGTCGAATGAGCATGTCAGCAGGGTTAAGCGTAAACCGGGCAACACAAAAATTGTACAATTTACGAAAAAGTGAAAACTTCATAAATGGAAACATATGTGACTCCTGGGTGAGATAATTTCACGGAAACTGGAGGTCAAATGTCTGTATTTAGCACAGGAGGTAAATTGATATGAAAGGCTTACATAGAAAGCAATTTAGGAAAAGCCAAACATGCCATCAAACTATTTTTGTCTAATTGCACTTTTAAATTTAAATTCTTAAATGGCCCACCCTTTATAACACGATGGTCAGCTCAATAGTGATCTATGGGACCATAGTTTGAATAGACAGAACAGGTCTAAAAAGAGCTGAGATGAAATTGGACATGATACAGAGACTAGCACGTGTTGGTATAATTGGAGTAGCGAGAAACTATCCTACAGTGTAGCTGCAGAATCTGTTGAATTTAAGTGTGTGTTGCATATGGTGAAGACCAGAGCTTTGTTATAATAATAATAGACAAATTTAAGAAAAGATCTATCAGTGCACATAGTCTAATGAACCTAGCTGCTAATAGCTCCTTTCTTAACTCGTATTTGGCCATAAGTTTTAAGATTTTAGAAAATGCCACGCAAAAAAGTGAATACAGGAACCTAGAAGCTATATACCCTTTGGAATGAAGGACCATTCTATAGTATACGGTTGGTCGAGGCTAAATGTTGGGATGAGCCGGAATTTTTAGTCCCAAAGTGAAAAATTTAGAAATGGAAAACTCAGGATTATCTTCTAAGTAGAAGACTATGCCGTCAGAAGATGTGCTTAATTTAATTTGGACAGAAAGATGGCACATAGCAATACCATCTTACAGTTGAGCACTCGTGTTTTATGCTGTTAAGTCTAGGATATCATGCCCCTATCTAGAGAAGTTGAATCAGCTAAGCAGGTGAAATAGCGTCACCCTCTATTGGATTCCAAGATCACGCCAATGAGCAGGCAGATGAGCTTGACATATGGGGAGTTTTCACGACGCTAATGGTGCGTGAACCTTTCTGTGGAGTGGATAGCGATGTATGTGGATAGCGATGATATGGAATACACTGTCTTTTCTTAAGCAAAATAGGTATGAGGCATCTCATCTTATGTTGTGTAAATATAACGCTGACATAACCTCAGATTAGTTACGGCCTTTTGGCAGGGCACTGTAGATCTAAAGAACATTTCCTCCTTCGTTTCGATTGAATAATGAAATTCTGTGATAATTCATAACACATACTTGGAAACTGTGATACATTGGTGAATCCCACAAGGAAACACCTCTGTAACATTATAGGGATACTCTGTATAGATTGAGGTCAGCACAATAGATCGTATGGTGGCAGTGCTATGATACCTCTACTTGCATATATTGCAGGAAGTGTTCAGAATCTAAGTAATTCTTTGGAATTCTTTGGTCTTTTATTTCTTTTAAGACGTGAATTATGTTGACATTTTTGTTCATTTAGGTTTAACAAGTTATTAGTTAATAGATTAACACTAGATTAACGCTTCCAAAATGTGGAATGTATAACAATAACATGTGTATAACAATAACATGTGAAAAAAAAAATCATGGATAAAGCCGGGTAAAGCATCGCCAATGGTGACAAAGCCAGGGTTCACTTTAAGAAACGTAATGCTGTGTGTCTGGAGGGATTGAAAGGAAGCCACGAGCTTTTACAACCTGCTTAAATAGTTGATTCTGATCACTTTTGTCTAAGAGACTGCAGCAGGAATCGATCAACAGAAAATGTGTTTTGTTCCGTCAGATTACACATATTTTTGATGGCCCTGCTGAAATTGAGAGAGTTTTGCTGGAGAGATTTGAGGCATTCATAATGTGGCTTAGGAACTTCAGATGATCAAATTAAATTTGTTTCCACATCTGCAGAGATCTTTTATGGGAGTAAATTTAAGCTCAATAGAGACCTTCAGAATGAGACAATATTTCTGACTAAAGCCAACACGCTTATCATCAAAGGTTACTTGGCACTCAAGCGAAAGATAGGCGTATGTGGACCTGCTAATATTTACATACATAGTTGGTTATAATAACGGGACCTACAATTTAATGTCGATTCTGAACGACAGATTTTTGAAAAGCTTTTCAGGGCAATTTTATTTACTCTCATAGTTTTTTCCAGTAATGTGCTGAGTAGAAATATTTTTTCATATTTCGTTTTGGTGGATGTGTCTGACCTGCGGTTTGAACCGTGGCCCCAGGTGTAATAAGCCAACGCACTACCTCCTAGACTACAGCGACTTCACCAAAGTTTATCTGAAATTCAAACGAAAGGTAGCCGTATGTGGATCTGCCAATATTTAAGTAGAGCGCAAAACCTTGTGCAACTCCATTAATAGTTTAAAATATAATGAGAAGCAAACGCACCATTTCTTTTCTTTTAGATGATGAAAATGAAAAATCTAGATACTGGTGTTTTGCTTTTATATCGCTTAACATTAAAATTAAAAATAAAAGCTACAAAAACAAAACAATGCAGTAAACAAACCAGTTTACAAACTATCGTACTGCTTAATATAACAACAAACACCAGCATAAAAAATAACATACATACATAATACATAATTAGTCATTACAACCCTTCAGTCAGGATTACGACCTAGCTTCTCACACCACTTATGTTGTGTGTGTTAATTTTATACATGAGTAGCGGGCCCTACAGTTTAAAGTCGACTCCGAACGACATATTTTTGAGAAGCTTTTCATGGCAATTTTATTTACTCCCAGCGTTTTTGCCAGAAATCTGCTGAGAGGAAGTCGCCGAAGAAATATTTTCATATTTTCGTTTTGATGTCTGACCTGGGGTTTGAACTCGGGCCTTCAGTCTAATAAGCCAACACACTACCTACTAGACTACGGTGACTTGTAATATATATATAAAATAACAAGTAAACCCAAAAACCACAAAGAAAACTACAAGAATAAATGTAAACAAAATACACAAACAAAAATAATAAATGTAAACATTTATAGAGATTTCAAGGAGGCGAAGTCACGAATATTTACCATCAAGAACATTCATCAGTTTACTGCCATATAAAAGGCATGGCAAAGCAGGCGAGTGAGTGAGTGTAGTTCAGTCAGTCTTGTGTGAAGACGCAGTGCGTTTGAAGAGAGTAATCGTGGTTTGAAGATCTCCGTTACAAAGATTTGTCGAATAATTGTTTAGCGATTGTTATTGTTTATGCAAAGAGTATAAACAGAGGAATAACAAAGAAAAGCAATTGTTGTTGGTTACATCAAGTTGTGAATACTAAACAACAAATTTATTTTTATTTTATTTGCAATCTACGACCTCATTTTTTAAAAGGTAATAACGTAACAATATCCATTTTTAAATGCATTATTTTTCTGGCATTATTTTTCCTCTTTACTGAACTGCAAACATTGCCGCAGTTCATTATTCTTTTAAAAACTGTGTATAGGAATCTTAAGAAATAAATTTCCAAAAATTTTATTTTTTTTTGGTGTACATTTTTATTTATTTGTTTTCCGTCTAAAACAAACAGAACAAATAAGCCAAAGTTTAAGACCATAAACTATTGCCAATGGCAAGATAACGGGCATGAATCTTAAAATCCATGACCACAAACAAACTCCATAATTCAACAATTTAAAGTGATACAAAGAAAATAAATATTGAATTGAATTCCTTTTCATTTTGGTCGATGGGTTTTTCAGTTGGAAAGTAAGAGGAAATAAATGAAATAAAATAATTTCCGCTTCTCTTCAATACAAAAAATATTAAATTTTGCTTTGCTTCAGTTTCCTAAATGTCTGGGAATTTCTTGCTGCTGTTGTTGACCACACATTTCAATTGTCATTCAGCACTTCATTTGACACTTGATTTCACCACAGAAACCCCATTTAAATTAAGTTCATTTCAATTTGGTTATGGCACTGTCACAGTTATTGTCCTTTGCATGATATGGTCACCCTACAGATTGAGATATTATAAGCAGATGATAATGATGATATTTTCATGTGCCTTAAAGGAAATTTTAAATGCAATTGTAATACGGATTATTGCTTAACTTAAGCAGCTCCTACCATATTTGTAACTTACGTTCCGATATGTGTGCTACAATGTCCAGTAATTATACGCATTGCAAGCGTAACCGATTTCCTTTTCTTCCTAAGGTTACAGGAATTTTTGTACATTGTATTGATTGAAAACAACCTCACGGACACTAAACAGCATTCTTAAGTGTACCAGAGCAATGTGTCAGGGCAACAGGATTGAAACAGATATTATAGGCAAATCCTATACAGATAGAGAGAGGGCAGTACAATAGACTGTAGAAGTGATAATGACATCATGCGATTTGACCCAGTTTGACTAATAGGGGACCTCAAAGACAACATAATCCATGCCTTCGATTCATACTGATTTCTGCGTCATAGTCATTGGAAATTAGACATTTTAGAAGCGCTCCACCCAGAGACCTAATACCGAAATGCCAAACTATTTCTACTCCTGATACGAATTCGGAAGAAGGCTGAAAAAATGTTCCGCATAACTTTAGAATTTTACAAATTTAGAGTTTTCAAATACCTTCAAGTAATCTATCGAGTAAGCGCCCTAAATATTAACACTGCCAGAATGGATAACATCAACGGCGAAGCACAGAAAAGTTTTGGAAAACACCATCTTGAGAGAAAGAGTTGGACTCGATTAGCAGAGTTCCTCACCTCGACAATACGACGCAATATATTTGTACAGGCGATACTGTTCTAGGAAACGACTCGGGGCAGCCCATTCTAGGGTTTGCTACAGTAGACCAACCATCTAATTTGCTGGTAAACTTGACTAGTAAGACTGAAATAAAGGAGTAGTTGTAAAGTTTACAATGTAAACCATGCTGCGGGACTGATAGTGAGTAAAGAGTACTGAAATGCTATCATTTCTATCTACACTGGCAACCGAGTGCCAATCACAAATATTTAGGTTGATATCTGTCGCCAGTTGTTTGATCGACTAGTTTCTTATTTTATCCGAGTTACTGTTTATTTACTAATATGCTCAAGTGGCTCAAATAGAATGGGAAGTGCTCCCATTAACAATGTAAATTGGATGGTAGAGACTTTCTGAATCTCACGGATCTTGAGTAATGAACAGGTACGCGAAAAAATTGCACTTACCTGTGGTTGGGTAGAAAGAGAGTATTGTTCACTTAAGATGCTAACGTTCATCTTTTTCCTTTTCTTCTCTCATTTGGCTCACCCTTTCACGATTGTCGAAAGAAGGTTTCGTTACTTCATGTCCGAATCATCAATAAAATCATTAAATATTCAGTGTAGTTTTTAGCTTGGTTTTAATGAGAAGATCTGTTGCTAACTTCTTGTAAGCATAACGGACCGCTATTTAAACAATTTGGCTTTTATTTCAATTTGTCTGTCCTAAAGGCCAATAACATGATTCCACTTGTTATCCGTATGGCATAAGTAAGAAAGCAATTGTCAAAAAAATTCTACAAAATAGGGTGGTACGTGGTATCAGTCGATAATGTCTGAAGAACTACGACATTCGGAAAAAGAGTTACCCAAGAATAGATGTACTAGAATATACTAAGGTTAGGTTACCAGGTGTTTGTATCATGGCCTAACGGCTAATAAACTGTAGTCGGCGCCTAGTCGTAGTTCCAATGCAAAAGTATTGAAAGTTCTTCCCCTTAAGGTGTCTAGTAAAATGAAAAGGAGTTTCATTAGAAATCAAGATGTACGTAAACCTTGAAAAGTGCTTGATTGCCCGGTTAAGGCTTTTACTAGCATATTGGAGTTCTAAAAGTTATAGCTTTAGGTTTCCTGATTGCATGCTTTCTAGTGTTCTAAACGATCTGAGTCGATCTGATGTTGATTTTTGCAATATAATGCCGGTTTCGTCAAATGAAAAGCAAGTTTGGCAAACATTTAAATGGCAAAGTGCTTCATATCAACTGAATTCCTAAGGGCCTCACTCCGATATGGCCGAGACGCTACACAAATCACTCATTCATACAGTTAGTTAAAGAACCTAACTTAACATTTACTCTTGTGATACATACACATTAAATACATAGTTTGGCATTACAACCCTTCAATCACGATTACGACCTAGCTTCACACACCACTTATGTATGTTGTGTGTGTTAATTTTATTTATAAGTTGCGGGACCTATAGTTTAAAGTCGACTGCGAACGACAAATTTTTGAGAAACTTCTCATGGCAATTTTATTTACTCTCCGAGTTTTTGCCAGAAATCTGCTGAGAGGAAATCAACACACTAACTCTTAGGCTATGGCGACTATATTAATGAAGTGGACATAGTAAAACATATGGTAACAAAAGAACTTAGGTGGTTAGATTTTGTAATAGCAATGGAGTATGGAGACAAGAAACCTAAATTTTATTATTGCCTGAACTGCGATAGTGTAGAGTGTAAAAATATTAAATTCACCTCTTATTGACGACTTCGAAATTTGTATGGCATTCTTTTAAAGCCTATGTAGTCTCGTAAAATGTTTTTCTTCTTCTTTTTTTTTTATCTATTTCTACATTCCATAGTGTGTAGCAAAATTTGAGTTTCTTTTTTTTGCAAATGCGATAAGAAAAAAAAATAAAAAAATTTTCAAATTGGCTATAACGCTGCAAAGTGCAGCCATTTTTTGATTCTTTGCCAAGTTTTGTTTATTTTCCAATCAAATAAATGACTTTCTTCGTATACAACTGGAAAAAAAAGTTTTTTGTTGCCACTATCACAGGCATAAAGTGTTTTCGTAAGTGTTTCTCATAGACCAATAAAGCTTGATTAACTGGTGGTTGTAGAATATATTGGATGGGTAATACTATGTTCAGACATGCACTTTTATTGAGTCAATATTCGGTTTATTGATTACAATATTTTAAGTGTTTAGACATAACAATATACACTCAAACCTCGTTTTATGCGAATTTATTTTATGCGAATTCAAATTTATGCGGTTTCAAAATTCTCAAATTTTTTCTTTGCAAAAACGATTTTAAGGAAATATTGAATATTAAAATCCAAAAAAATGTATTGTTCGTAACAAAGTTACTACTATCTTTAAATTTTTTCGGCATTTCCGGTTCTGATGTATGAAGTATTATTCAAATGCTATGGACGTGGAGTAATATTATATTTTTATTTTATTGAAAAATTATGTATTTTCTTCATTATTTGGAATTTTGTATTAGTTGTTGTTTATTTCCTATATTTTTCCTTATTTTGTATGGTCTTAGCAAGCGATTCATTTTTTGTTGATTTTTTATATGCGATTTTGTTTGAATTTTAAGGGTTAAATTTGAATTTATGCGCTTTTTTATTTAAATCCCTATTAGTGGATTTTGTATGAAGCTAGTGTATCGATTTATGCGAATTTGAATTATGCGATTTTTTGCGAAACGAATTAATCGCATAAAACGAGGTTTGAGTGTACGCAGTTCAGCTGCTTATTCAATATTCATTTGACAGCTGGTAAACCAAACAGCTGGTTGTTTCAACAACATTGTTTTTGTTTTGTTCGTTGTTTTTTGTTTTGTTTTTTTTGTTTGTCGTTGTTGATATTTGAGTTTTCAAATATCAATAGAAAGTGTTCGGAAAATTGTAATATGCTCACTGAACGTACTTATGACAGTGCTGTATTTCAAGTTTTAATCAATAACAATTTATGAATTTATTGAGCAATAATTAATTGACATTTTATATGAAATATTGAGAACAATAATGCCGTTTATTGCGATTTACTCAATATAAGTGCATGTCTGAACATAGTATAATTTAAAAGTTTAAGGGCCATTATTACAACTTGCCGTTAAACTTGGGTTTAGTTAAAGATACCTTTAGCTAGAGTGAACTTTACAGTCACCTTTAACTTCTTTTCGTTATTACAACCTAATGATAAAATAAAGTTAACTTTAAAATCCTCCCTTTAGTTAACGGCAAGTTGTAATAATGGCCCGAAATGTAAAAAGATGAAATTGGAATGAATTTAATTGAAAAATACTTGCGACTTAGCCATGCTACATGGCGAGACATCTTCAACTTTGTCATGGAGAGTATTCTGCGAGTTCAGTGGTGGGAAATTTAAAATTAAAAATTTAAATTTAAAAACGCAATAAAATAAAAACGGTATGAAATTTTGCCAATTTTATTTTTTTGTTATGAAGTACAATTGTTCCGGTTGGAATATTATTTCATTCATATGACTGCCGTCGTTCGCTTCACAGTACCTCATTCGATCGGACCAATTTTCATGAACTTTTTCGACTGTATGGGGTTGTATCTCGGCAATGGCATCATGAATGGTGGGCTACAAATGCTCAATTGTTTCTGGTTTGCCGACTTAATACCTTTCTTTAACGGCTCTCCACAAAAAATAGTCGAACACTGTCATAACGCAGCTTCTTGGCGCCCAATTGACGTCACCATTTCGGCTAACTAAAAGACCATCAAACGTTTGACGCAATAAATCTATTGTGGCATGAGATGTGTGTCAAGTTGCACCATCCTGTTGAAACCAAACATCGTTCATATCAATACCATTAAGAGCGGGTACAAAAAATCGTTTATCATGGTCCGATATGTGTCTCGATTGACCATCCTCATTTTCTAAGAAATATGGGCCAATGATGCCTCCGCTCCACAAGCCGCACCAAACAGGCACTTGTAATGGGTGCATTGGCTTCTTCAAGACCACGTGTGGGTTTTCTGAGCCACAAATACGACAATTTAATTTATTAAGGTATCCACTAAGATACATATGAGCTTTATACGAAATAATAATTCTTTTGGCAAAATCGACATGCAGTTTCTCGTTGGCTTAATAAATCGCAACGTTGCTCCAGCGTAAATCGATTCATTACGTTCAGTTCCGATGTTTCAAATTTAAACCGATAGAAATGGCTCACCCAGCATTTGGCTCTTCAAAACATACAACCTTGTCCAGGATATAAAAACGCTTCTAACGTAGACATGCCAGCGAATTTTTTAAAATTTTTACATAGTAAACCAATGTGCAGTATGCCGCATGCATGTATGCTCCTGTTCAATATTTGTTCTTGGTATGGCAGCCAATGTTTGTGTCCAATTGCCTTCGGGTTGTATGAAAACGTGCATGTCTTGACCGTCAGGTTGACATTACTAAGATTAGTTTTTTTTATCTTATTGTTAAGATTTCTTTCTCTCATTTTGTTGTTGTTTTTGTTGCAACATTGTAACATTGTAACTTGTTTGCTTAAAGCGTTACGTTACGTGTTTTTTGATTATTTGACGAAAATCAAATGCTGCATATTGTGTAGGGGTGTTCAAGAAAATGTTTGTTTCTGAAGTAGACCCGAATCATATGAGTTTTAGACGAGACTACATGGTACCAGACTGTTTTCGGAAAAAATACAAAACTCCCATTCCCTCCCGGGAGACGAAGGAGTTGCTGAAGTTGTCATCTTCACCGATGGCTTAAAAATGAAATGTGGAACTGGATTTGAGGTCTACTCCGATAAGCTGGTATTGAACGGGTCATACAGATTACCTATCCAGGCCAGCACACTTCAGGAGAAGGTTTTTGTTACTGAACAAACGTATGATGAAACCGGGGACCTACCTCCATCGAAATTGATCATATGCGTAGACAGTCAAGCAGCAATCAAAGCGCTGGGATCCCACTTCGTCAAATCAAAGGTCGTTAGGAGTTGTATAGACTCGCAACAGCGTATAGGTCAACACAAAACCCGTCTCTCTTGCGTTCCGGATCACTGTGACACAGACGGAAACGCAAAGGCGGACGAATTGGCACGTAAGGGATCGGAGATGTCTGAGGAAGAGACGAAGACTACTTATTAAAATTGGAAAAAAAAGGCATGGAACTCAACAAACCAGCATACCTGGTTTTCGAATTTCAAACAGATGTGTCCAGCAGTGAACAGCAGAAAAATCAAAGAACTACTGCGCTATCGCCAGTTCCGCTGTCAATCTCGGTCTGCCGCACCAAGATTGCTGCAGAAGCTACCAGGATGTGGAAGAAACGGAATCGGTACAGCACCTTTAACAGACGAAATCGGTTTTTGGGTTACAGAACATTTGGAGACCTGAGCATGTGGGCGAACGTTCTACTAAGGGAACTGATCGGTTTCAGACGAAGCTCGGGGCGGTTCAAACCCACCACTAATGGATCATTACAAGGGGGCACCATGTGCCAGATGCCACGAACCACCCCATTTTGCACAAATTCTCTGATAATTGATTTCTTACTTCCTCCTTACGAATAACTGGTGGAATCATGTCGTAGGCCTTTAGAATAGAACTAAATTGAAAAAGTTCACTTGAGCACATACATACATCGGTATGTTATGATTACCGCAGATTATCGGACTCTGGCAAATCGATCTTAATCTTCGATGAAAGCGATGCATGCCGGCGTACGAAATAATTATCATTGTCTTGCCAGAGGTCTTGTTTAAATAGTTGCGTTGTACGTTTCCAATTTAATTTATGTCAGGAGAGTCTGGTAATGAAGAAATGAAGGTTGCTTCTTTAGTAGTTGGAGGTCAATTACTTAGGATTAGTTCGCGGAGTAATTTATGTCTACACCTTATAGTAGTCAGGGATGAACAGAGTTATCCTTTGTCCAAGATTTTCTAAGTTTTCTGGTTTAAAACCAATTTTGTAGACTTCCGAAGATTTGTAGAGATGTCCCTGTCAGATAAAACTACATTCACTGATTATCAACGCGAATAAGCAGAAGCAGATCTTGCTTCAAATTTGATAGGAAAACGAAATGAAGGCTTTAAGTAAATAATGCTACTTTTTTCATTTTATGTGCCTTAATAGAAAATAACACTAATCTGTTGGCTGTTTATCCACAGAATTATATTTTATTGCCACTCTCCAGTGAATAAACCTTGTGTTACATTTCTACCTCTTAACAAATCGTTACCATATAAGTGTACGAGTGCTCAAAAGTATTGCCACTTCAATTGGCTGAAAATGCGGACAAACATGTGTTGCCACATAAAATTTTCTGGCACTTAATGTCACACTATGGGAGTCTTTTTAGTAATGTTGCATGATTTTCTACTTTCCATAAGTACTTATTTTATGGCAACATTTTCAATTTGTTTGTGTGAAGATGCAGATGGAATTGAATTTAATTTTTCATGTTTGGAGTGGAGTTTGGTATAGAAAAAATTGGATGTAGGATGGTGTAATGCTGCACTTTATTAACAGAAATTGACACGACATATTAATTGTCGGTTTTGAGTTATGTTCTGCAAAGGCCCATGTAAATTAAGTTTACATACACAATCGTTTTGCCCCATAAGAGCTCGCAATACATACATAACATACATAAATGGTTCTCATACCACTCGTTGTGTGGGTTAATTTTATACATGAGTGCCTGGACCTACAGTTGAAAGTCGACTCCTAACGACAGAATCGGATAATTTATTTTAATTATTTAATTCTATTAAATCTCTGACATTTTCATACCATAATATCTTCCTTTCTTCTCTCATTCTAATTCTGCATGCAGTTCTTCTCATGTAAGAGTTATTTTAACACACAACTTATAATTTTTTTTACATCGTTTAAAAAATTTTCATTTCATTTTAGAAATTTATTTATTTTTCATTATTTTTATTTTCCTTTCTTTTTCGTTATAAAAAAATTCAATACTTTTCCCATTCTGTGTGCAAGCAATTGCATTCATCATATTAATTTTATTCATATTTTCCCATAAACATGACTACAAAATGCGATGCGTTTGGTTTATGTTTTCATGTTCAACCAATTGTTTTTGAAAAATAGCATCATTTTCTTGGAAAAATATTTTTCATTTAAAAAAATTATGAGTAAATAAATATGTGCGTGTAAATATGGATGTGTACCATGTTTTCTAATATAGATTTCCGAACTTAGACAGTTGATAACGGTATTTCTGGCAAAAACTCTGAGAGAAAATGAAGTGGCCATGAAAAGTTTCTCAAAAGTCTGTCGTTCGGAATCGACTTTAAACTATAGGTCCCGCCACTCATGTATAAAATTAACACACACAATATAAGTGGTGTGGCAAGCTAGGCCGTAATCGTGTCTGAAGGGTTGTAATCTGGCGTAATCTTGGATCTAATACGCCGAGTGTCTCTACTTATCGACAACATATTCTTCGTTTTGCTCTCATTTACTGCCAGAGCCATATCAATCTGTACACACAAGCATTGACCTAGAACATTCGGAATATGTAACCAGATACGATGCCTGCATTTTCCGTCAAAATAACGCTCAACCACATATTGTGACACCGGTCAAGAACTATTTGGAAACTGTGGAATGGAAATTTTACCTCACCCGCAGTCCCTTCTGACTACCTGTTCATTTCTTTTGATACAGAACACTTATCTTCGGAGCAGAGTAGAGACAAAAGAAGGCAATCTTTTAAATATCTGATCCAAAAGTTATACCATCTGCTCAAAAAATATTTTCTAAAATTCTTTCTTAATTTTTTTCTATTATTCTATGAATTTTCATAGACAACAATATTATGTTAACACTGAGAAACTTTTGATATCCAATCTTTTTATTATGAACTAAAAAAATTTAAATTTTTAAGGGGTTTTTTTACAGTTCGTCCCTTTAAATTTCATTTTCTTAGGAATGCAAATTTGTTTATTAAGAATCACAAAAATGTCTGCATTAAAGTAGAATTGGATGGACAAAACATAGAAGGAAATATGGAAATACTCTGTCACATATTGTATTGTAATATGAGTTGCAAAACAAAAAATATTTAAAAAAATTAAGAAAAAAATCCTTTGCAGGATTGCAGGATGTTAGGCAGTATAGTGTGGGAAAAGTTGTATAAAAATATTTGTTTCAATAACTGACAGGTGTCTTAATGAATTTTAACAAAAAATCTCTTGTGTTGCAAAAATTTTACATTGAAGTTCGGCGATTAAGAATGCTAAAAGCCCTTACTAGCCATATAAGCGCTGCATAAGAAATAAGAAAATTTAAAAAAGAGAAAAGTTTTCTTTCGTATGGTTTTTCCCCAGCATTTTTGTAGGTAAGATAGCTTCATTGATGTGTAACAGTGCTTATTCTTTCGCGCCAAATAGAAGCCGGGGAGATTATGCGACTTGTGAAGCAATAATTTCGCTGCATGATAGAGGTTTCTGTTACGCAATTGTCTATTGGGGACATAATAGTACTTGAAGGAAAGAGTAATTCTACTATTGATGTTCAGGCGGACATAATTTAAATAAATTCCTTAACAACATCGAAGTGGCCGTAGTCTAGTAGGTAGTGAGTTGGCTTATTAGACGTGAAGCCACGTTTTAAGCACCAGATCGGACAGCTTCAACAAAAGGAAATATGTCTTCGGCGGCTTCCTTTCATCAGATTTCTGGCAAAAACTCTGAGAGTAGAATAATTGCGATGAAAAGTTTCTCAAAAAATCTGTTGTTCGGAGTCGACTTCAAACTGTAGGTCCTGTCACTCATGTATGAAATTAACAAACACAACATAAGTGGTTTGGTATTCTTCATTTTGCAATGAAAGACAGAATGAAGACTGACTACAGAATTGATCCTATGAAGTGTAGTGGGTGTGAAAAGCTAGGTCGTAATACTGATTGAAGGGTTGTAATGACAAATTATGTCATAGTTGTCGGCCATAACTTGCAATTCGATTCACCGTATGTTCCTACTCATCATAACATACACTTCGTTTTTATTGACTGTCAGACTGGTCTTCGCTGACTACCGGTCTATAGTACCAAAGACAACGTTTCCATTTCGCTTAATACATCCAAAGATGAATGAATGAAGAAATATGGAAATACTCTGTCACATATTGTATTGTAATATGAGTTGCAAAACTCACTTAAGTTGAAGAGATCGCATGATAAGGAAAGGCTCTTTTCTGTCCCGATGGAGCTACAAGGGTTACTCAGCCTTACATCATACCTCACAGTCTAATCCACTTTGCAAGAATACCAGGTTCAGACATTAAGGCAATACCGCATACAGCATTATAGCCGAAAGGAGGGGATGAGGTCTAATTAATGTCACGGCAAAAATAGGTTGACGAATCCATTCTATCATTTGTATTTTTTTTTTTAAGTTGCTGAATTGCAACTTTGAACTCGTCATGGCTGACTAGCGGAATCTCCATGCCATCTTAATTGATTGGGATGAGTACAACCTCCTTCTCAAATGACGAAACTGGTGACCTATGAAAAACGTACATTCTAATACTAACTAAATTATTTGGTTCTAATTTTAAGTACCCTAAACAAGTACAAGTTTATAGTCACCGTAGTCTAGTAGGTAGTGTGTTGGCTTACTATATGTGAGGCAACGGTTTAAACCCCTGGTCAGACATCTCCAACAATACGAAATATGAAAACTATTACTTCGGCCACTGCCTCTCAGCAGTGCAAAAACTCTGAGAGTAAATAAAATTGCCATGAAAAATTTTTTCAAAAATCTGTCGTTGCCCTGCAAGCAATTTTGTAGTCGACTACGTAAGTAGTGCACTTTAAGTTAACTTTTGTAGATTGACTATAATATAACTACAATTTAATGCAGCACTTCCTTAGAATTTGGTATTCGACTACGAAAATAACACACTTTTAGATAACTCTTTTAGACTAACTATAAGCTAACTGCAATGTTATGCAGAACTCACCCAAATACGAAACGTTTATTTATTATTGAGAGCTTCTTGTTTGTGAGATTTGTTTTCTCTCTGTTCTCTCTTTTACCAGATCAGACTTTTGATGATTTTGTTTTTAGACTAATTATAAACTAACTACAATTTTATGCAGAATTTCCCCATAACTTAAAACGTTTATGCTATTTCTGATAATATTGTTTTTTCAATTGCACCTTTTTCTGAACTATTTTTAGATTAACTAATAGCTAATTGAAATGTTATGCAGAATTTATTCAAAATGAAACCGTTGTTTTTTTATTCTCTATTTTTTACTATTTGAATTCGTTTAAGTGCTGTTGTAGCTTCAAAAATTATATAATTTTTATTGTTTAAAATGAGTGGCACATGTAGAAGAAATTTAAAAAGACTTTTTAAAAAAGAAAAAAATAAATTTTTAAACAAATTAAAAACTAATAATTTAGATAATTTAAATAAATTAAAAAATAATAGTTCAAATCCATTGAAACACCCTTTTTTCTCCAAACATACTTTTCTAGATGGAGGAAGTGTTGAAAGCATTAGTGCATCCAATGAACAATTTGACGAAAAAAAGACTTTTAAAGAAAAAATTGGAGATTGGTATTTTAAAAATAGGCCATCTCGAGAGTGTTTCGAAGAACTATTAAAAACATTGGTCGAAGAAAATTTGGATGTGCCTTTAAGTGCTAATTAATTTATTAAACACAAACGTGCCAAATTAGAAATAACAAAAGTTTTTCCGGGCGTGTATTGCCCCTTTGGGATAAGAAAACAAATATTTAGGTGTTTAAGTGACATACTCGATTGCCAAAAAATTATAATTGATTTAAATATAGATGGATTACCATTATTTAGAAGCTCAAGAAGTCAGTTGTGGCCGATTTTGGCAAAAATTGTTAACTGACTTTAAGTTAGTTAAAAATTTGTTAACTTTAAGTTAACTATTATATAACTGACTTTAAGTTAGTTAAAAATATGTTAACTTTAAGTTAACTATTATATAACTGACTTTAAGTTAGTTGAAAAGTTATGCAGAGTCGGACAATTGACTACTGCCAATGGCACCACCATGTTAAAATAGTCAGTTGGCCCCATTAAAAATAATCTAAGAGTCAACCACAACTAGCTGAGAAAAAGTTAAATTATAATGCATTAAAAGTTAGTTGAGTTGCCGGCAGGGTGGGAATCGATATTAAGCTGTAGGTCCCGCTACTCATATTAACACACACAGCATAAGTGGTGTGTGAAGCTAGTTCGTAATCCTGACTGAATGATTGTAATGACTAATTAAGTAAGTAAGCAAGCACAAAATGCAAGCATGACATGAACAAGCTTCAAACATTAAGTAAATCATCCTACTCAGAGGATTGGTTTATGACGAGAACCGAAAGAGGTTGCTTGTAAGCGTTGGATTCTATCAGACAATTCAATTGTGACCAGTATGGATTCCAATTACGTTTGCGTTAAATTTCAAATTTAATTCAAGTTAAATTATATATTCTCTTGGCCAATTTTTTAGCGTGCACTCACCATCAACTGTTTACTAAGTAATCCCGCAATAAACTTTCAGCTGTATTTGCCACGGCATTAAATAAAAAAAAAATTATTTGTTGTGTGAAATTCACTGAATATTTGAAGTTCTTGTAATGTAGGGTATCAAGAAAATTAAATAAAACCTATTTTTTCTATTTTAAACAAATTGTTTTACATTTGCCTGCATACATACATATGTATGTAGAAATTTTCTTTTAGATTTTCTTCTATGCATTCCTGATGATTTGAGTATTCTTATTACAAAAGAATAAAAGAAATAAATCTTAAAATGCATATGCATAGCGCATATAAGCATTTATGAATTGTTAAACAATTTCATAAATGTTAAAAATTTAAAATAACAATTTATTTTATAAAGATTTTAAAATTGTTTTGAATTATTTCCTAAAAATGTTATGTGAATGCAATTACCATTAAAACTGTAAATATTTCCAGAGGCATATAATAACAGAGGGTATACACTGAGAATAAAAATCCATTTGCCTAAAACCTTTATATGCAATCACATCATGTTTAGTTTAGCTCAAATCAAACATCTCCAACAAAATGAAATACGAGAAAATATATCTTCGGCGACAAGAAAAAGTTTGTTAAAAATCTGTCGTTCGGAGTCAGATCAGTTACTAACTACTCCAGAGCCTATTCAGCATCATGGTCATCCATGGTGATTTGGTAAAACAGACTAAACAGACAACTAATTTAACAAATGTAGCCGTTATCAACTATCTAAGTTCATTATCATCAACCGCAGTTTTTGACCTGTTGAAGTGCACACTGAGACAATAGCGGATTACTCAATAGATCTGAGTCCTCTTACTGAAATACCTAAGGAAACATGCTTTACGATAACAGTTCAGAAAAGTTTCCGATATAAGACCATTTTAGCATAACGAAAAGACATACATCCATACAAATATAATTGGTCATTACAATCCTTCAGCCAGGATTACAACTTATCATCTTACACCATCCATGATGTGTGTGTTAATTTTATGCATGGATGGCGCGCGAAACTTTTCATGGCAATTTTATTTACTCTCAGAGTTTTTGCCAGATATATGCAGAGAGGTAGTGCAAAAAATATATCATAAACAAGAAAACCAAAAAGGGAACAACATATCAGAAAATTATATTAGGCCAGAACAGAGCTTTAAGGCCTGCTTATATTTCCGCAAGGATTAAAATATCTTTTATACATATTCAGTAATATCTTATTCAATTCACAGCTCTATAAACTACAGTAATACTGCACTTATCAATAGGCATCGAGCCCGGAATCACTTACATACATACGTATATGCATACATACATGCAGACATAATTCGTACAGGATTACGACCACTTATGTTGTGTGTGTTAATTTTATACATGAGTGACAGAACCTACAGTTAAAAGTCCGCTCCGAACGACAGATTTTTGAGAAAATTTTCATGGCAATTTGATTTACTCTCAGAGTTTTGCCAGAAATCTGCTGACAGGCAACCGTCGAGGAATTATTTTTTTACATTTCGTTTTGTTGGAGATGTCTGACCTGGCGTTTGAGCTGTGGCCTCACGTCCAACAAGCCAAAACACTACATACTAGACTACGGAGATTACATCTCAAGTCCTTATTAATTCCGGACATCGATTTTCAGCAATCCGGGAATACCTCTATTTGATCCTTCGCATGGGTTTACTCGCAAAGTATTCAAAAAAAAAAAAAAAACAATTTTAAAGCAGCATCTAAAAGTTTAAATAAATTCTACCAAAATTAAACAAAAAATCACAAAAAATTTTAATTTCCATTACTTTCAAGCGACAGATGAGACTCGGTATTTACTTTTTCATTATAATAAAAGGCAAACCTTAAAAAAAATAATAGAATCATTCGTGTTTACATGATGTTTTTTTCCATTCTTTTGTTTAAAATAAATATAAAATATAAAAATAAATAGTTTTTTTGCAATAATATTTCTGGTAAGACACTTGGCCCGAACACTGCCGTAAATAATAAAAACACCCACAAGAATGACAAAAAAATTGAAAAAAAAAACAAGAAAAAATAATCCAGCATCTATTCTTATGACACTGCATTCAAATGGAGATATGCACACAAACCTTAATAACAAAAAAGAATGAAAAATATAAAAAAGCAAATATGAATTCAAGTGTAGACATGCAACATACAGTTACATGCACAAAACATCTTTCAATTGTTCAAACATGCAACAAAACAGCCAACCACAAGAAAAACATTTTGCCAACAATATCAGCTGTCAGTGCGATAAACGTCAAATAACACACACACACAACAAAAATTTCTGCACAAATGCACTTTAAGCAACAACAAACAACCAACAAACAACAATGTCAACAACAAATTACAGAGGCAACAATATTGACAGCAACAATAGTAGAATATCACAATAGCTAGCAACATTTGCATGAGTGCAGCAACAATGAAAATGTCAACCAAATCGGTACATACATACATAATTGGTCATTACAACCCTTCAGTCAGGATTATTGACCTAGTTTCTCAAATCAGTAAAACTACAGAATTTTCTAAAATGTACAGTATATCGGGGAAAAAAGTATGTTAACATATGCTTTATAACATAGAATTAATTGTATAAGTCTAGACTCTGTTAGATGCAGTTTACTGCGTTTGTATTGAAAGCTTGATAGGGAATTATTAGGGAAATAAATCGAAACAGAGATTTATAGAGGATGAATGTATTTATTGAAGTCGCTGTAGTCCAGTAGATAGTGTGTTAGCTTATTAGACGTATGGCCATGGTTCAAAGCCCAAGACAGACATTTCCAACAAAACAATATTTGAAAAAATATTTCTTCCTTGACTTCCTTCCCGTAGACAGTGCGATCTAAAAGTCTGTTTGAGTCTTACTTATGTCACTTCTACAGAATTATCAATCTAGCACCGATAGAAAAAGGTGCCCCGTTACGCCCACCGGATGCCATTTCATTTAATTCTGCGACAAAAATAACAGAATATGAGATAATCCATATTCGCATTGCAACTTTTCCGCACTCTGACTAATATTTAGAGAAAGTTCAGTACGAACAGATCTGATTTTTTCTAGATACGAAAAACAATTGCAAAAAATCTGACCTATGGTTCATTCTCTTCCACACAGAGCCGCCTGTAGACACTGTGTGTTAACCATGATTCATAATCTGCTAAAATAAAATTTCGGATAGTAGTGCGATGATAGTATCCTTATAGCTTTCTATAATTTATACCGCCTTTTTTCATAGCTGACAGGTCTCACTAATGGTTTGTCCTGGTCCAGCATACATGAAATAGATAGTCTTCCTTTCTGGCCGCTCCAGAAATTTTTTCTGCCCTATTTTCATATTCGTCTTTTCGATTTGCAGCTTCATTCCTGTAAAGTCCAATTCATGAAATAATTAACGTTAGCTGACCATTCACAATGCTGTAGATATGGTCATTGTATGCTGGGGCAATAGGCTTTCGTTGCTAAGTTTACAAAAATAGCATGTCATTGTCCCTCAGTGTATTTTGATTTTCCAATATATTTGGAATTTTTTTTAGATATTGTAACAAAACATAGCTCAATAAAATTGTATTTTCAATCATGCTAAAGTAACAAATCAAATGACGTTTGTGGTTTGTAACCATACTAAAAGTGAACACTAATTTTCTGGAAAATATTGATTTACTGTTTAAGTTTTAAGTTTTTTAAATCCATGTTGTAAATACACGATATATTATGAGACTTTATTTATTAAAAAATATATTTCAAAGCGGCTCTAACGAATTGTTAAATATGCCAATATGCCAAAGTAAATGTATTATTATAATGAATCCCCATTGTCTAGTAGGTAGTATGTGGACTTATTCGACTAGAGCCCATGGTTAAACTCCAGGTCAGACATATCGAGCAAAACGAAATAAAAAAATGTTTCTCCGGCAGCTTTCTCTCAGTAGTGTTCTAGCAAAAACTCTAAAGGTAATAAAATGTTCAAGAAAAGTTTCTCTAATATGTCGTTCGGAGTCTACGTTAAACTGTATGTCCCGTCAGTCATGGGTAAAACTAACACCCATAATACAGGTGGTGTCAGAAGTTAGGTTGTAATCTTGACTTAATACTTGTAATGTGAAAAGAAATAAGCAATTAAAGTGTAAGATTATATGAGTTTTTAGTTCTTTACTTTTTCAACATATGAATGAGCGAATTTCGAAGATCACTTGTTTATGTTGAGATCTAAAAGAACTATTTAAAATGAACAGGTTTACTAACAGCGAGGCCGAATGAGATTTAAAGATCCAAAAATTCACGTTTATTCTTTGGTTTGAACAGAACAGACATTTTCCCTTACTACTGTTAATTAATGTTTAAAAGCTCTTAATACCTGCCAGAAAAAAGGGGTCACAGCGTCTGAATACTGAAGCACGCTAACTTCTTGTCTGGTCTTCTAACTGCCTGCAAGTTACACATCGAACAGAGATGATAAACATTAGGGTCTGGCAATTTTCCCGTCCTTAACTAAACATTTTTCTTCATATTTCTTGTATATTGCATATCGTATAGCGGATAATAATTTTTATTTTGATTTAAAAATTTAACCTACTGAATACATCTTTAATTAAACTGAGTTCAATAAGATTCTTCGTTAAAATCAGTTCGATTCAAAAATCAAGGAAGGTGTATAAATACAGGGTGCAATTTCGTCTGAACAGTTTTTACCGTCACCTATTCAACCATTAAAAGGTTCTTGGTCTGATTACTGAAGCGTGCGTTATGGTTGCATAATAATTTTGAATAAAAAACTGTTCTGAAAACCGAATACGGCTGTGGTCGGACCTATCTTAATCTACAAATGCCTAGTATGCTAGAAATTTCTTAACAAGATAGCTAACTTGAATTTTATGCAGCGACCATAAAAATTTGCGAAAGTGTCACTCACACAGGCTGTGGTGATGACTACTAAGAACAACGATATTTCTGGGAGAGATATTAGCATATTTTCTGATAGCTAGGCGGCTGTCATCATACCAGATTTTAACATAATGACCTTTAGAACGAATTTCGGCTGCAGTTGTGGGCACCGGAACATAGAGCTGATTCGGGGAACTACAGATCAGGGGAAGTGGCGAGATGTGACCACAGAGGCCGTGAAAGCTTAGGATTGACAAGGACGGTTATTGAAATTTTTTGCATTTATGTTTTCTATTGAAATTTTACTTCAGGGTACTCCAAACGTGTTTCCAATTACTTGCAGTTCTTCTTGAACCTTGTGACATAACATTCTGCAGCCTGTCAAGTAATGTAGTTAAAAGACTTTCTCACAGTCCTGGTCTACATAATATTCGTCCACGTTAGTTAGGTCGTTAGGTCGGAGTGGTAGCTCTGATATCACAAAGATCACTTGAGCACGCATAGCGGCCCGTTGTGATGCCACGGGTGAACGCTGTCCCTGTACTGACCAAGTTCCACCAAAATCAGGGAAGAGGAAGAAGTTGGTCAGCGCAAGGGCTGCACATATTCGTCCACGAAAAGTTAAAATTTTATGGAGCTTGATTCCAGTTCCAGTTCATTAATGACTCGAAGTCGATACAAAGGCCCCCAACAATATATTTCCATTATGATCTGTCTTTGAGAAAGAGTTTTACTGCTGAACAAGATGCTTCGATTTCGGATATCTCGCACATTTTGATTCCAATAATCCCCTTCAAGTATACACAGGTCTACCTCTTTTCTCTTGCTGACCTGTGGGTTTCCATCAATTACCATCTTGGATATCTCGCTCAGGGGTCTTTTTTTAACACGAAGGTATTTCAGCATCATTTTCTTTTTATAATTTCGCCACAAATTGATGCCGAATAGCCAAGCGGCTCTGTGGACACTGGTTACTAATATAGCGACCACTTGGATGGTTTATGGCTGTCGCGAGTCTTTCAACTATATGGCATAGTGGTAAAACTTTAAAATATCTTGTGTACCTGGACATATTAGCATTCCGGGAAACTGCAAAGCTGATTTGTAAGAAATGGTACAATTATCGAAATTTTGGATGAGTACTCTATGTTAGGATATTCAGTGGGAATCTTCATCCACCGAATTCATAATGCAGCAATAGATTTATGGTTTCGAGCATAATACATACATAATTGGTCATTATAACCCTCCAGTCACAATTACGATCTCGTTTCTTATACCACTTATGTTATAGGAACGCACGCGAGGCGTATTGGTCTTGGACACCTTGCGAATGATTTCTGCAGAAGCTGTGGTGATGAGGAGGAGGATGAGACTATTCTTCACCTACTATGTACATGCCCGGCACTTGGTCGGAGGAGAAAGAGGCACCTGGGTGCCTACTACATGGATGATCTAGGTGTCATACATGTATATTGGCAGTCTGAGTCGCTTCATCGGAAGTTTCTAGTGGTTCCTGGAATAGGGGAGAATGTGAAACTGTGGTATCATAATGGGCCCTGTGTGCGGCCTAAGTGTGTCCGCTCATGACTTCATCGAGGGGACAGCCACTTCTACCTACCTACCTACGTTGTGTATGTTAATTTTATATCTACATCAGTGGCTGGACCTACAGTTTAAAAACGATTCCTAACGACAGCTTATAGAGAAACTTTTCATAGCAATTTTCTTTACTCTCAGAGTTTTTGCCAGAAATCTGGTGAGAGGAAGTCAGCGGAGTAATATATTTTCAAATTTCGTTTTGTGGGAGATGCCTTATCTGGGGTTTGAACCGCGGCCTCAAGTCTAATAAGCGAACACACTACCTATTAGACTATGAAATGAAATGCTCTCGAAAAGTCCTAAGTAATTACTGGATATTGCAAATCAACGAAGAGAAATAGGGGAAAACTGTTATTCACCTCTTGCATACATGCCTTACTGCCCATCTGTAAAGGACGAACGTTGATAGTCCAAATCTCTTTATCAGAAACTCCACATGGTTCTAGGGATAGGAAAGATTGTAGTATCATGAGGGATAACACATGACCTTAGTGTGGCTATACTCTAGGCTTGACTGGCTACCAAGCGTAAAGCAGTTGGAATAAAACAATGGGACAAAAAGAAAAATAAGACGCAATTTCAGGCTGACAATTACAATTAAAATCCAAGATTTTACAAGTTAGAATCAAGAAATATTATGGTTTTACGAAATTAGTTGAAGAATTTTTTTAAATTAAATTATGCGCGTCGTTGAACATTTTAATTTTTGCTTTCAACTGACACTGCAGGTTTAGTAATTCCACACGATCTGAATTGAAAATATAAAGAAGGAAATATTTTATGCTTTTAGACATGTCTCATGTATAGTTTTGGTCGAATCGGTTCTACTTTTTCATTTCCCAGCCAGCAACATTTGTTAAGAAACTTGGTTTCATTAAACCAAAATATCCAACAGTTTTTTAAACTCCTAACTTCTCCAATCTTCTTCCTTATTTGACTTTCTTTTTAAAATAAACGATGCAGAAAATGGAAAACAAAAATTACTTGTTACATCCGCTTCCCAAAAAAATTTTGCTTTTCTGTTGGAATTATTTCATAAAATTATATTCTTTCACATATGCATTCATATGCAGACCCTGGCTCCATGCATGTATGCCGAAAAATTTTACAAACATACGCTAAAATAAACACACATGCTCTTTAACAGATTGATAAATATTTATGAAATATTTTTGTTACTGTTTAAAAATAAGTGTAAAGTTAAAAAAAAATGAAAGAACATTTTTTATAATTTTCAGTATTCGTTAGCAACGTTACCAGAGCCAGCAGCAGCATATTGTTCACATACATTAATTTTCATAATGAGTTGTTATTTCCGTTTTGCCATTTACTTGCAACAAAAATAATGAAATGAATAACAAAGACAAAAACTACTTATAAGTGCATAGAAAATTACAGTCACTCACACTGATATATGGACCCGCTCTCTCAGGTGTACATTTAATACATGCACAGGCAAAGGAATTGCGAAAGTTGCATGGCATGACTTCAATTGGTTGTTTTAGTACCAACTAGACACTGTTAATAGTGCAATCGGAGATGTGTATGATTTGGACAAGTGATAGTTTGGTAAACTTGATGTATATAGACTTAAATATCCTCTCTAATTAGGGAAATTGCAATGGCACGGAATATATTGTTACGAAAATAAAATTGTGTTTTGCTTTCACATCGTTTAAATTATAAACAAAAGCTACAAAAACAAAAAACAATGAACTTGTTGACATGACAAACAAGTAAACAAAAATATACCAACAAAACACCAGTATAAAAAAGTGATAAACAAGTAAATGAAAATGCTACAACAAATACTGCAAGAATAAATTTAAACAAAAAATACACAAACAACAATAATAAAACAACCATATTTACATTTATAGAGATCTCGAGAAGGCGAAGCCACGAACATTCGACTTCAAGATCATTCATCAGACTGTTTACGTTGCCATATAAAAGGCAAGGCAAAGCAGGCAATGGAGTCAGTAAAAATTCAGTCAGTCTTGTGTGAAGATGCGCGGTGTTTGAAGAGAATAATCGTGGTTTGAAGATCTCCGTTATAAAGATCTGTCGTACAATTGTTAATGTTTATGCAAAAGAGCGTAAAGAAGAATAACAAACAAAGCAATTGTTGTTGTTTACATCAAGTTGTGAACAGTGGCACACAGAATTGTGCGAACAATAAAGAAATTAATTAAAACTAAACACAAATATATTTTTATTTTATTTGCAATCTACGAACTCATATTTTAAACGTTTTTAAAAGGTAAAAATGTAACAATATTATTTGCGTGCCCTATCATCAGTAGTCACCGTAGTTTAGTAGGTAGTGTGTCGGCTTATTAGACGTGAGGCTACAGTTTAACCCCTGGCTCAGATATCCCGAATAAAACGAAATATGAAAAATTGTTTCTTCGGCGACTGTCTCTCAACAGATATTTGGCAAAAACTTTGAGTGTAAATAAAATGGCAATGATAAGTTTCTCAAAAATCTAACGTTCGGAGTTGACTTTAAACTGTAGGTCCCGCTATTTGTGAATAAAATTAACACACACAACATTGTGATATGAGAAGCTAGGTCGTAATCCTGACTGAAGGGTTGTAATGATCAATTATGTAGGTATGTAATCATTACAAGGAGTGAGGAAAATATAAAATGACCACAGAATATAGAAGAGAACAAAAGGTAACAATAAGAAATGGACAGAAAAGTTCTAGAAGTTGTCCTACTGGCAATCGAAGAAGAATAATTAGAGCGTGAGGTAATGTCGGCTATGAGTTGTAGTAAGCATGACATATAAGCACTGTTATACATATATCGTCACATGAAATATTTGTAGTGAAAAGATCGTGTAATCAAATTAATAACTTCCTTACGTCTGTAGCCAGGTAAGTTGAAGTTGAGTAGACCAATCGTCAATCTCTCTCATCATTAAGGGATACTAACAATAGAGAGTCTATTTGGGTACTTCCAGTTCAGTCCTTTTAAGCTCCATGTCTTCTGCAGTGACTTCCATAAAAGATTAATCCCAAGCTTAAGAAAACCGAGCATTGATATCTTCAACCCATGTCCTGCATTATCTACCACTCTTATTCGTTTTTAGTGTAGTACGTCTAAGGCGGCGTGTTCGGTAAGCATGCTAATCGGTGTACTTAAGTCGTATTTATTTAATCCCAACATAGTCACGGTTTTTTAACCATTAGAATCGCCACAGAGTATCTTCACAATTATTCCTACAATTGATGATGTGATGTTTCTGCTTGGTTTTGTAGCCTAGTTTGTAATGGCATTGGGTTATCCAAGTTTATCTTAAATGTTCAGAAATTATCGCACTTATATGGCCAAAAAGAGAAATTGATTGGCAGAGTTCTTACAGTCTTACCAAGAAGCTTAGCGTTGGTTTAAGAATTATTTTTATTCTATAATCAATAACACTCAGTGATAACTGGCAACAATAAATGTTGCAGCTTGTTTAAATTTGCAGTTCAGTGACAGCTGCCGGTTGACAGAATCAGTTTTTAGTTTAGAAGCGAAAAATTCAAAAAGTGGCATATTTTTTGAACCTCCCTCATAGTAAGTCTTCTTTTAGGGAAAAGATAGAGTCATAAACTGTCGGAAAATGTTAAGTCTCGAGGATATCTTGTACTAACGAATCTATAAGCCAAAGTTAGTTACGATTTAGATTACCTTTAATTTCCCATGACTTTGTTGTTTAAGGAATCAGAAATTTTTTATACAATTAATATACATATTGTATGTGTATAGGTTTATATGTATACAGTATTATACAATTTTTTTACTGTCGTGTGGCTCAAGTTCAAAAAGATACCAGCATGAGTGTACAGTTTATGCATTTAATACGAGCGTATATGCAAGCAATGCATTCGTCAACATTGCGAGTGTTACAAAGAGCACGCATTTCGCGCATTAATTTTCTGACATTTTCAATTTCTTTACACCATCATTATCGCATCATCGTTGACGTTATTCTTAATAACACGTACTTTTTAAAAGCAGAAAGTGTTGTGTAGGACATGTACAATTTGCCTAAAAACTTAAATAAAAAATCATTTTTGGAGACATAAAAAGAGACAGAGAGCCGAAATTAAAATCGGAAATCAAATCGGTTGCTTATATGACATAAAAATAATGGTATGGCAAAAAAGTACTTGAAAACTCATTTGCTAAGTTTAAATAATAAAATAAACAGCGAAGACAATGCATGCAAAAGCTCTGTGCGAAGTGGCCATTAACAATCCGATTATCGGATTTCGTTCTGTCCTAGTAGTTAATCTAAAGGCAGCCATTTAAATGACATTTTATTTCGTGTAAAATGGCAAAGCTCAAGCATTATAATAAAATAAAAATTTCATCGAAATCAAAGCTTTACGTGTGTTTTATTTAACGGCTGTAATAAATATTCTGATAGATACATAGATACATACATAATTGGTCATTGTGTGTGTTAATTTTATACATGAGAGACGGTACCAACAGTTTAAAGTCGACTTCCAATAACAGATTTTTGAGAAACGTTTTATGACAATTTTATTTATTCTCAGAGAATAAGAAGAAATATTTTTTTCATATTTTCGTTTTGATGTCTGATTTGGTGTTTGAACCGTGGCCTCACGTCTAATAAGCCAACATTCGATCCACTAGACTACGGCGACTTGCGATAGATAGTTTGTAATATTTCCCGTTTAACTTAAAATTGTTTAACCTTAACATGCTTTTCAAGATGAGAAATTCAGTTTTCATTTATAACCCACTGTATTCAATAAGAATCAAATTTAAACCACAATCCTATAATACGGTTAATGACATTTTAAGAAAATAATAAATTAAACACAGGATTTAATTTCATGCTTAAATAAATTTTAAATATTTTTCTTGCTGTCTTAAGATTATTAACAAATTTATACGCACAATAATTCCACACAGGTTCAGACTAAATTCCATTAACGATATAATTTAAATTGATTATTTAAAATCCATTCATTCAAATGGAGGTCGTAATCCTGACTGATGAGTTATAATGGCCAATTATGTACGTATGCATGTATTTTGAGCTCTCTAAACTCTTCATCATACGTTTATCCTCCGATCATTTATCTGTACAATTAGTTTTTATAACAGAAAATTATTGGTCGATTACCATGAGTTCAGAGAAGGCGTTGTAAGTAGTGAGTGCTAAAGATAAATTATTCACTGCTCACCATTATCACCTGAAGGCAAATGCTACAAGATGTAGGCAAATAGATTTAACCGTCTTCATTTGATTGATTTTTAAAATGAAAAAAAATTTGAAATTGGAGTTAAAACTTCCTTCGAATGTAAAAAGTGTTGTATTGCTTTTGAATTCAGCAAATCTACTCAAATCACAAGTACATGATTATGCAGCCCGGATATAGCACTGAAACTTATGCAATCTAAACTATTGCCTCAAAATGTAGTAAAACTATTGTATTTCGATATATGCATCCCGCTTTTAAGCATTCCCCGCTTATAAAAGCGAAAAATTGTACTTCATACTCTAAATTTACATTAAAAAAATTCGTTCATATGCTTCCGCTTTGTGACAATTTTTTTTCCTAAATTGATCCTGTTCTATAGCTCCCTCGTTCGAGCGATTAAACGTTTCTGGATATCTTGTGCCATTGGAAGCTAATATTCACCATTAACGCCATACGGCAGATTTATTGGAAAAAGTATTAAAAAAAATCGGACAGAACAAAGCAATTCCACAGAATGTTCTTTATGGTTTCATTCCTCTTGAGGCAGAGGCTGCACTCTGTCCCATCCAGAAGATTTAACCAACTGAGACAACGCAATCTCAAATAATTGATTCCTGATAGAAAACGTACAATCTGCAAATTTCGTAATTTGTAAAACTCTTCTCTTCTGACCTGATGCTGATATCGGGCGAGCCAACGACTTGACAGCCTGTCTAGTTATGCTGCAATAGGAGTCTTGACTAAGCCTATACAGTTTGCTGCGGATTCATCTTCATCAGAAATTTATTCGCAGAGATGCCGAAGTGACATAGGAGCCCAGCAAATTTCAACTTTATTCAACACACCGAGCTGTAGAAGATGATCAAAGCCCTCTTTGACCAGCCGGCACTCCATTAAATATAAAACTATTAATCTCAATGAGACTAATAGAATTCTATTAGCTTGAATGACACGCAGCTATCTGTTCTCAGGTACAGGATTTCGATATAAGAATTCTCCGCTTATAAGCACTGTTCTGCTAGCATTTTTGAAACTGCTTATATTCGGTGAATACTGTATTGCTTTCGATTAGTTGCATACAATTTTTTAAAAACCCTTGGGGAAGAGTAAAAAATATTTAGAAAACCGAGCTCATGAGTTTTCTTAAGTGAATTAAAAAATTTATAAAAATTCATTATAAAAATGATCTCATAATACAGTTTAAATACAAAGATTTGAAAATGAAATCGAAGTTTTTAAAAAAATAATCATAAAACAAACCCATAAGACTCACATCACCCCCACTTACATTAAATTCTTCCACCCACATTAAAAAACCATTTTCATGAAGGAAGAATAACAAATAGAAAATTATTTCAAACATTTTTATACACTTTGTTGAACTTCCTTTTCATTTATTTGTTTAAAAACTCTCTTAAAAACAACAAAAACCAATGCAACAATAGCAATATAAGCGAAGTATTAAAAAATAACATTAAATTCCCATTTTTTATTTCAAGTCATTTGAATGTATGCATGAACATATGCATTCATTCTCATTTTATTTTACATTCTTTTATTTATTTCCGGTTATAGAGACTTAACTTCCGTTTCAGCTTCTACACTTTACGACTACCAACAGTCGTCATCGAACAACAGATCTGAGAAAGTTTTCATGGCAATTTTATTTACTCTCGGAGTTTTTGTCACAAGACTGCTGAGAAGAAGTCGCCGAAAGAAAGATTTTTGATACTTCGTACTTACTACTGGGGTTTGAACCGGGGTCTTACGTCTATTAAGCCAACACACTATATACTAGACGACGACGACTTTGGCAACTGACTGCATAAATAACAATTAATTTGACAGATGTGGCACAAACAATAAGGTTGTTATAAACGGTCAAATTTCGGAAGCTCCTGTTGAGAGAACGATGTCATCATTTTCGAATCTTTTGCAGGCACATTGTTATTATCCAATACCAATAATAATCTTAGCATTCCGGGCATTAAGGAAGAGATATATTAAGGCATAGGGTGTCATATAGTCAGGCTTACCACTAAAAAACTTGGCTTTTTGTTCTGTGATGTGTTTTTCTTTCTTTAAATTAAGAGAGTTTAAGTGCGCGACTTAGAGAGATATTTACAAACACACAACGAATGTGTATGTACATGTATCAGCTTATTGTGCCTTAATTTAATTTTACTGCATGCGAATGAGTATTAAAATTTAAAAAAATGCTTATGAGTACGTATGTGTATATACTCAGTTAATACTGTTTAATGCGTTTTCATTTTCTGTCTAAATAAGCCCATTTATAATGGATTTCGTTGAATTGTAAAGTTTTTCACACTCTACCTTATTTGTTGTTGAAAATCCTATTAAAACTTCATTAAAATAAAAGTGGAAAAGAATTTGTAAATGATGGAATACGGTACGCTACTTCATACAGGACAATATACAGATTAGATTATAACAAGCATCAGATGACATCTAATTGGCAACAAATCCAGTATAATGGTAAAAGGTTACAAAAATATTATTTGGGAATAAATTGAGTTAGAGGTGGTGCAATCCACAAGGCACGTGACGTTTTGCAGTTTCGATCGGACCAAATTTCATATCACGGCAATGGCATCACGAACGCTCAATTGTCTCTGGTTCGTCGACATAAAACTTTTCTTTAACGGCGTCCCACAGAAAATATCCTAACGGTGTTAAATCACAGCTTTTTGATTATAAACGTACCCAGCAAGATAAAAATGAGCTTCATCTGAAGAAATGATTTTTTTTTTTGGTAAAATCGACATCATCGTGCAGTTTCTCGTTGGCCCAATAAATCTCAACGTTGCTCAAGTGTAAATCGATTCATTACGTCCAGTGGAGATAATATACTGAATTTTGTGACAGAATAGAATGACATAAGTACTGTCAGATTCGAAATAACCCTTGGTTTAAATTTAAACCGATAGATAGTCCACCCGAGACTACTAACCTAAGCGCAAACCAAACATTTTCTAAAGAGGTGTAGGGTGTTAGGAGTAAAACTTAAGTAAAAAGTTATCGGCTTACATACAACATATTAAAGGCTTTTTTATTTCAATAAACTTTTATGCTTGTCTGTTAATGGCTTAAACGTTAAACCGTTTTTGTTGGTATTTGTTTCCTTCTTATTGTGTTTTATTGTTAATATGAGAACAGAAATGCCAGACATAATAACGTGAAGCTTGGGAAAGGCAAATAAAACCTTCAAATTAATATACGAAAGAAAAGACGAAAAAACTATCGCCCTTTTAAAGATCGTTAAACTATTATTTGTTACTAAATAGCACAATAATATTTCCATATTAAAGCTTGATTAACCTTTGCTTGAAGCCATCAGATTTAGGATCAGATCATTAGCACCCATCTGAGAGATCACAAGATCTTATAAAGCATATTAAAAATTCTAAGGGCCATTATTATAACTTGCCTTTAACGAAAGACAGCATTTTAACGGTCATATAAATTGTTTTTCATTATTATAAGTGGACAATAAGGTAGAAGTGAGCGTTAAGCTAAAAGGAAGATCATCTTACATGTAATTTTTAAAGTTAAGTTTATGTTTGAACTTGTCATATTCTACATTATTTTCAATATGAAGTTGCCATATTGAAATAAATATAAACCAAATGAGCAAACACAACAAAAAAAGAAGCTCATTGTTGCCACTGCGTTGTAAGAAAACTAGTTTAATTTGGTAAATGTTATCGAAATTATACCTAATGTTATAAATCATTATACCTAATGATAATAAAGAAAAGACGTTAAAGGTGACTTTAAAGTTCACTTTAGCTAATTTTACCTTTTACTAAACCCAACTTTAACGGCAAGTGTTATCGAAATTATACCTAATGTTATAAATCATTATACCTAATGATAATAAAGAAAAGACGTTAAAGGTGACTTTAAAGTTCACTTTAGCTAATTTTACCTTTTACTAAACCCAACTTTAACGGCAAGTTGTAATAATGGCCCTAAGAGACGTAAAGGTCACCTCTGGAGCAACCAAAGAATCTATGTATGCTTAGACTTGATTTTCTTAACATAAGCTAAGGACAAGATCTAAGATATAGAATACCAGACACACACCATGTGGGCGCAATGCGGCCCCTTCACGTTGCGATTAGTTGGACAACAAGTTGAATCAACGGTTGGTCGTCGTCTTCACTCGTTTTTCTTTTTCAACCAAATTTTCTTATAAATTTTTGATTTTCATTCAACCGACGATTAACCAACCACTCAACTTAAGAATTGTTTGTACAAAATTATAAAGTTGTATATCCAGTCGCAACGTGTAAAAGCCGCATATTGCCGATGTTGCTAAACAAAGTTGGAAAAAAAAATAAAATAAAAACTCTAATAGGACTTGGGGACTCGCTTCTAGTTACACAAAATAAATCGAAAAATTTTAAATAAAGACTTCAAGCACGTTATGTTGTCGCAATGGCATTGAAACTGACGGGCCTGCTAAGCATGTTGAGGATTAATAATGATGGATCTACCTAAAGGAAAACAAGGATAATTATAGTAACCCAGAAAACGGAACTGTTGAAACCTGAGCAGACACACTGAAAGCTAAAACCAAGTGCAAAGGATGCAGTATAGCATACATCGACATTAAAGGTTGCTTTAACTTATTGCGCGGTCTCTGGCGCAGTTGTCTTCATGACTAGTGCAGAGATGTCCATTGCACTATAGCGCTGAAAGAAAGAAAAATCTTCTCATCATTTTTGCAGGCATAAGAATGCATATGCGATCGCAAAATATATGAAGCGAAGCGGACGATGGATAGTGAAATTTATCCCCGGCTTAAAAAATTGGATTCACAGAGTGTATTTATAGCGCATAGGCAAGATAAATGAACTCGGTTGAATTCATTGTGAAGAAACTTGCACCAATATTCAACAAACATTTTTCCAATTTTGCTTTCCTCAGACAATCGAATTTAAACACTGAATCTTTTTTTTATGGCTTATAAGGCAAGAACCTTTGGTTCAAGCTCCAGCTTAAACATCTCGAACAAAACGAAATATGAAAAAATATTTCTTTCGGCGACATCCTTTCAGCTGTTTTCTGACAAAAACTCTGAGAGTAAATAAATATCCTCTCTTAGATAAATTAACACACACAACATGGGTGATGAGAAACGCAAAGTTAAAAGTCTGACTTAAGGGTTGTAATTGCCAATTAAAAAAGTAAGTCTTTCTCCCGCATAAGTAAAAGTTTTTTGAAGTCTCTAGGGCTACCTACTAGTAGCCCTAGGTCATGAAAAAAAATTCTTCGGTGAATTCCTTTCTGGCAAAAACCCTCAGAATAAATAAAATTGCCATGAAAAGTGTCTCAAAAATCTGTCGTTCGGAGTCGACTTTAAACTGTAGGTCCCGCGACACATGGATAAAATTAACACACACAACATAATTGATGTGAGAAGCTAGATTGTAATCCTGACTGAGGAGTGTAATGATCAATTACGTATGTATGTAAGTAAAAGGTTTATATTCTTATCAACATTGTTTTAAAGGATTACAATTCCAAAGTTCTGGCATAGCTCTTGAATATATCTAAAATAACGTCGAATGAGACCAAGACTCTCAAAACGGTCCGACTGTCCTGTTAAGGACCTTCAAACCTGCTTCAAACCTAATCATTTCAAAACTTCAATTCCAACATGTTCCACCAGTGTGGGATGAGGATAAATTGGTAAATATTTTTCAACGATTTTTTTTGTTAGAACGAATTTAATGTGTTAATTTCACAGTTTGGTGAATTTTTTGTAAGGGTTGCACCCAAATTGTGTGGGAGGATATGATATAACTCTCTTTATTGTCATATTTTCTTAATTAAATTAAAACTTTTTTGTGAATATTTTTCATTGTTACAGATTGTGGCACCACAATTTGTGGCATAATTTACTCATGCTGTATAACAACTGTTTTATTTTCAAGCTCTTAATTACGAACTAAACTCTGCTACGTTCCTAGTTATTTTCAGTTTTTCTGCAATATTTCAAAAGCTCTTTGGAAAATAATAGTTTTACTTTAGTTGTTATTAAACTTTGTTTTTTCTTTCGTTTTTTCTTTGTTGTGTTTTAAAATCTTTATAATTATAAAAGTTTATCATAAAAGCCAACAAATTTTGCAACTTTTAGTTGAAGTATCATTATGAACGATTATTTAATTTTTTTTAGCAGAACTCTTTGTTCTTTATTACTAAAGGAACACTCCAGCGGTTACGCTTAGTGCAGATGAATCTTATCTTTTAAAAAAAATAATTTTTTTTTGTTTCAAAACCTTTAAAATATCTTTATAATTTGAGTTAAAGACGAGCAAATTCTCAAAGTAAAACCAATTAATTGAAAATTAAAAAGACATCATGTCGTTAACACAAAAATTTTAAAAATTTCATAAATATTGAAAATTATACAAATAATCTAAACTGATACGTCTCCATACTACATACATACATATATAACTAATAAGTCATTACAACCCTTTACTTAGGATTAAGGCCTAGTTTCGCACACCATTATGCAACGTTAATTTCAAACGTGAGTGGCGAGACCTACAGTTCAAATGCGACTCCGAACGACAGATTTTTGAGAAACTTTTCATGGTAATTTTATTTACTCACAAAGTTCTTACCAGAAATCTGCTGAGAGGAAGTCGCCGCAGAAATAATTTCTTTATATTTCGTTTTAATAGAGATGTCTGACCTGGGGTTCACACTGCTTGAAATTTATTAAGCGATACAACACTTTACAGTCTGTTGTAATTGCAGCGACAGTGAAAGGCATTTATCAGAGGAACACCAAATGGGAGTTCTTGCGTCCTTAGTTCGTCTGCATGGATCTGAATGACATCTGGTTACAGCAAGTCAGAGTCACCTCCAATATTGCACGTTCAATAATCGATTTATTACAGCAGCGATTTCCAGTACAACTTATCTCAAGAAGTTCGGATGTCAACTGGCCACCAAGATCATGTGATTTAAAAGCGTTTGATAACTTTCTTTGGAAATTTTTCTAAATCTCTGGTTTAATCCAATAAATAGGAAACAATTTCCGAGTTTTAATTCAACATCGAAAGCTTCTTCGAAAAAGGCATGACAATCCTGATAAAAGAAGTACATACTGGGCCCTATTTCACTAAGCTACAAGTTCACAATTACAAGTGTTTTTGCCTGTAAAATTGTGAACTTGTAAATAATTTATTTATTTATTTATTTATAGTAATCCAATACAACAAGAACATATCTTTTTTTTAAAGTATTGGTCATGGAATTGTCATATAGATTTTAAAATTAATACAAAATTTGAAATATAAAGGTAATGAAGTTAATTTCAAAAACATGATAATAATAATAAAAACATAATAATATTTTTAATAATAATTTAATAATAATTTAAAAAAAACAAAAGTTAAACTATATTACACAAAATTTTGTTTTTTAAAAAAGTAACATTTTAGACAAATATAACATGAAATAACAAAAAAGAAAAACATAACTATGAAAAATGCTTAAATAAGGCAGTTTTAAAATGGCTTGCATTGGATATTAATTGTAATTGTGAGGGTAGTTGGCTCCAAAGGCGAATAGAGTTAATGAAAAAGTGTTGCTCAGAGGCAGCTTTCGAATATTTTATACAATTTATTTTCTTTCCTCTATTAGACCTTGAAAATTTTATTCTCTGATATAAATATGGTGGTTGCTGATTGTAGATAATTCTATGCAAAAGTAGTAGTACTCGGCATTTCAGTAAATTATCAAATGTGATATTATAAATTTGTTTGGCATAATGTGATATGCTACTATTCCTTTTAATACCAAATACATATCGTGCAATATTATTAAAGGTGACATTAAGCCTGCGCCTACTAATGGCATCGCAGCTAGCAAAAAGCTCACAACCATAGATTAGAGTTGGCAACAAGTATGTTTTGGCTAAAAGCATTCGGATATGTATTGGTGTGAAATATTGCGTCATCCAGAGATTGCGAAGCATAGCAAATGTCTTTCCGCAGTTAGCTCTAATGTGATCCGACCAATTGAGTTGTTTGTTGAGGATTACTCCTAGATTTTTCACAGATTGAACAATGTTTATATTTATATTATTAATATGTATTGGTGGAAGATACGTCACAAAAGTTTTCGGTTGTCCAATAATTAAAACAGCTGATTTCTTGGGGTTTAGGCTTAGTCCATTTGCAGATGCCCATAAGTAAATTCTATGTAAGTCCTGGTTTATTAAACGTATACAATTAGGAGCATCATCCACTTCACAACTAATGTAAAGTTGCACATCATCAGCATACATATGTACCTGACAATGTTCTACACTCGATGGAAGATCATTAGCATATATGGAGTACAAAAGTGGACCAAGTATGGAACCCTGTGGTACACCCCTTGGCATTGAACAACTTTCCGATACGTTCGAGTCATGATAAACACTTTGGCTTCTATTACTTAAGTAGGATGATAATAATTTTAACGCAGTTGAGGACAAATTGCACATATGTTTCAATTTATGGAGTAAAATGGAATGATGTACTGTGTCAAATGCCTTTGAGTGGTCAAGAAGTATAAGAAATGTCATAGTATTACGTTTATCAACTTGAAATCTGATTTCTTCAGTCACATCAACCAAAGCACTGATGCAGCTGTGCTTGGGTCTAAAACCAGATTGCCTTACATTAAGCAAAGAGTTAGTATGTAAGTGGCGGCTTATCTGCCCATGTATTAATTTCTCGAAAACCTTTGATAAATACGGCAAGATGGCAATTGGCCGAAAACTCTTATCTGATTTTAAAATCGGAACAATTTTGGCATGTTTCCACATAGATGGGAAAGTAGAGGTGGTAACTATCGTATTAAACAAATGGGCAAAATAGGTGAGTGTATAAGGCAATGTAATTTTAACAAACTTTGGGTGCATTCCGTCATAACCAACAGCATTAGATTTTACATTAAGAAAGGAATCCAGCACCTCCTCTTGATTAAAGTTTATAAAATTGAATTCACGTGTTTGTTGCCGACTTAGGATTACATTGTCATAAAAGTTAATATTTATATTTGGCTTGGGAATATTCGAAAATTGACGATTTATTTCGTTGACATCCATTACCTCCGCGCTGGCATTATCACGATTGACTAAACCCATTCTATGAATCTCTCTCCATTTTCCTTTTGAGTCAATACATTTTCGATACTTATTTCCATAAAATATAGACTTGGAATTTCTTATCTTAGCATTCACAGCAGTTCTTGCAGATTTGAAAATTTCATAAAACTCTGGAGTTTTAAATCGTTTCCATCTAGAGTATGCATTATTCCTGATTTCAATTAAAATGGTGTTTGACTATTAAACCCAATTAGATTATAGAAGACTCTCAAAAAAATTTTACAAGTTACAAGTGAATGATAAATTGAATTCAAATTTGATTTTTAACTATTTTTTAATAAAAATTACTTCAAATAAACACAAACTCACCACTCTAACTTTATTGTGTTGATTTGCCATTACAAAATAATAATTTTCAATTTTTTAAACAACTATATATGTTTTGATTGATTAGTGGTGTGAAACAATCAAAACAAATTATCGATATACATTAGAGTACCCATAATTGCAAAAGTATTTAAAATAATTTTTAAAATTTTCATATATTTCATTAGTACTCTAATATACATACACTGAGCGCCATAAGTGTACATAAGTGTATAGTCAACACCCACTATAATTTTAAATTTTCTATTATAAAAAAATACTTGTAGCACAACAATAATTTTTAGAATTTTTTTGTTTTAACATTTTATAAGTAATAAATAAACGTTTTTAATTTATGGAAATTTATTCGACTATTCTCATTTACTTTTCTCGCTATCCTAAGAAAATGAATTATTTCAGTGGTGTTTACTCACTTTTGGCGCTCTGTGTATATTCATACATATATTTCATTTATCAAAATATCTTTGTAAAAATATTTTATTTTGTTGTGATTGTAATTGTAGAAATTGTAATTGTAGGAATTGTAGTTTACAAGTACAAAAAGCTACAAGTATTGTGATAATTTTCATGAAACACAATTCATTAGCACTTGTAAGAATTAGAATTGTGATTGTAACTTGTAAACTTGTAGAATTGCAGTTTAGTGAAACAGGCCCCTGGTCTGTCATCAAAGCTGGTGCGGCCATTTGATGGATACTTTATGCCATACTTTAGCGAACAAAGTCTTCTTTATAATCCAGCAAACAAATCACAACCTATCATGGATAAGATTAAGAAACACAACATTGTGTGAAGCTAGGTTGTAATCTTGACTAAAGCGCTGTAAGTAATTAACCATAGTGACTAGACAAGCCGCCGTAGTCTAGTGGGTAGTGTGTTGGATTATTAGACGTGAGGTAACGCTTCAAACTCCAGGTCAGACATATCCATATCCATAGCAGATTTCTGACAAACACTCTGAGAGTAAATAAAAATTGGCTATGAAAAGTTTTTTAAAAATTTGTCGTTCGAAGTCGACTTTAAACTGTAAGTCCTGCCACTTATGGCTGAAATTTACACAACATAAGTGGTGTGAGAAGCCAGGTCGTAATCCTGACAGAAGGGGTGTAATGCTTCGTTCAGTTTTAAGGAAAAAAATTCATTTCATTTACCCAAATGTTTTACTGGTTGATTCAATTATTTTACGACCCATACTAGAATTAGGTTTACCAAACTGATTATCTGAAGTCGCCGTAGTCTAGAAGGTAGTGTGTTGGCTTATTAGACTGAAGGCCCGAGTTCAAACCCCAGATCAGACATCAAAACGAAAATATGAAAATATTTCTTCGGCTACTTCCTTTCAGCAGATTTCTGGCAAAAACTCTGAGAGTAAATAAAATTGCCATGAAAAGCTGCTCAAAAATCTGTCGTTCGGAGTTGACTTTAAACTGTAGGTCCCGCCACTCATGGATAAAATTAACTCACACATTATAAGTGGTGTGAGAAGCCAGGTCGTAATACTGATTGAAGGGTTGTAATGACCAATTATGTATGTAAACTGATTATCTTAATAGAACTCACAATTTAGTTTCCTAGGCCGTTGCTTTAAAGTATTATATCTCCTGCTTATCTCTTGCAAAGAAACCCCCTCTGCTAGTATCGTGTTTTTATCATTCAACCTGTAACATTAAAGGTAAGGAGTTCAAATTATGCGTCTATCTAATGTTTCTATTAAATGTTGATATTTAGTTTACCATCTCATCTCGTTGAATGGTTTACGCCAGTCGCAATTTCACAGTTACCTACTTCTTCCTTTTAAGAGAGCATCTGCATATTGTAAGTAATTTGAAATGTGCTTTTCCCCTTTTAACAGTTGGTAGTTATTTAAAGGCTTGTCACTCTGCAACTTTTCTCTCTCTCTGTTTATCAGAAAATTGCGTTGAAATTTGCATCTGCGAGCGTTGAAGCCGATAATGCAAATGTTTGTTGCAGGCACGTGAAGAAGAAAAAAACAAAGGAACAGAAAATATTTTGCAAAGACTGTACAAATGCTCAATGTGTGAGCAATGAAAGAAACGACTGTTAAGGCAACACATTGTAATTTAGAGTTTATAGTCGTTGCAGAATCATCACTGTTGTTGTCGTTACCGTTTAGTTCGTTATATCTTGATCAAGCGATGCGGAGCTTCGTTAGAAAACAATGGTAGCCATAGGTAAGCAAGAATAAATCATACACTGGAACTGTTTCAAATATTGTTGTAGGTAATCGAAGTAAACGTGAATATTTCAAAGGTGTACAGTGACGAACAGAAGTGTATTTACGAAAATGGTAAGTAAATGAAAAAAAGATTGGGAAACAGAACTTTTATTTCAATTTCATTTTTAAATTCCACTTCTTAACAACCTGTGAAGAACATTAAGTATGGAATTTGAAAAGCATTCTGGAAATATTCGAGAACTCGCAGTTTACGAAGGTCGAAAAATGTGCTCAATTCAACTTGTGCGAATCAGAACATAGCATAGCCATCAATACATCACTCATCTCATATGAGTCGTGAATAGTTGGATGAGATATTCAATAAAAGTATGATCACGTCCTTCAAGATCCAATGTCATGTTTTTATTTACGGCAAAGAGTATGTAGATAAGCTTGCGAGAAGTTTCATCCAGCTGATAGGGCAGAATATTTTGGTGGAATAGAATATACCATTCCTTACTCGATGATAATGAAGAAGGTGGGAAGTGGCGGCTCCTCTTAAGTTCAAGAGATTTGAGATAAACTAATCTCTAGTTGGGTACTTACAATGAGAAGAGATTTGAATCATGCATCAGTCTATTTCGTAGTACCATAGCTTGAGGATGGTAATCAGCCTTTTGAAAGCGCACTGAAGACTGTAAGAATACTTGTTCAGAATAGGAATGGTCACAAACTTAATATATGGATTGAATGAATAATTAGAATATGTATTTAAAACGTTAATGCATCTCAGAAGGAAACACATGGGTACGTATTCAATGTTTGTGACGACAAAAGTCGGGGGCCTCGTTTTTGCCTACACAACACCACTTTAGGATACATATTTATGAATTAATGTTAATTTTTCTTTTCTTTCGCTGTATGGATTATTATTTAATAAAACTGTTGTAATTATTTTAGAATAAGTCATAACAAGCCCATTGTGCTTGAAATATTTATTAATGTTGTTAAGGTTTCATGTTCTCTTTTCAGAAATATTCTTTTAGTGATAACGGCTGTCGTTCGGCTTTCATTTGACCTACAGGACCCCGCTGCTGAATTCAATTGTTGCTTGCTCTTACATTAGTAAGTTGTAACGTTGGACACTACTTGTTTGAGGTTCGATCATGTTCGATCCGTTATTCATTACTTGTGTATATAAAAGCAAGCATGTCTTCAGCGGTCGGGGCAGTTGGTGACGAGTTGCTGATAAGGCAGGTCGATCTTGTGACATCGACTGAGCTAATAAACATAAGCAGGTCACGGGTGGTGTGGTTCTCCCACACTTGTGACTTGTTACCGCCAGTAAAACGTTGGCAACTGTGACTGGACCGACACCAGAGGTTTCAGAACCACAATCATTCTGTGCGTAGGCCGTTTTAATTGTTCTTCTGACACTCCCCTTTGGTTGACTCAACTAACACGATAATTTGACGAACCGTTGACTGGACCGACACCAGAGGTCTCAGAGCCACAATCATCCAGAGCGTAGGCCGTTTGATTGTCGCTCTGACACTTCCCTTTGGTTGATTTGACTGACTGTGCTAAAACCACGGTCATCTGGAGCGCATGCCGTTTGACTGTCGTTCTGACTCAACCCCCCCTGATTAAAAGCAATTACCAGCAGAACCACAGCCATTGGGGCCGCATATCGCTTGACTGGTGTTCTGACTCAACCCCCCTTTACTCTTCGGCACTATTACTCGACAAACGTTAGTTACTTGACGAACCATTGAGACTGGACAGATACCAGAGGTTTCAAGGCGGCAATCATCCAGATCGTATGCCGTTTGATTGTCGCTCTGACATCCCCCTTTGGTTGACGTGACTGACATTATGATTCGACGAACCGTATTTGGCCGGCCTAGGGCTTATTAGATTAAGATTAGGTTTCTGTTCTAACCCGATATAGTCCTAACGTAGCGTAGTAAATAAGCTATTTTAAGTTATTTTACAAATTGTAAATAAATAGCCTAGAATCTACAAAAGAATGACTTTTATTTATGTAACCACTGGACGCCGCTGAACTACCCCAGCACCCGAGCGGAAACGTGTCGTTACATGTTATGTAGGCAGTTTTACTCATATCGGACCGCACCCTGAACAGGCTTGAGGTGGCAATAGAGGCCTGACAAGTCATATTGCTATTGGGATTTAGATGGGACTACTCTCCTAAAATTCTATTGTTGTACACAACACTCATCTCTACTGGGTTCCAGGCAACTATGGCATAGAGGGAAACGAAAAGGTGGATAAACTGGCACGGAGGGGATCGGAGATGTCAGAGAAAGATACCATACAATTCCAATTTGGAAAAGGCAGCATGGAATTTAAAGAACCGTAGCTGGTTGCCGAATTTCAATACCTCTGTGTCTAGCAGCTGATAGCATGAAATCCAGGGATCTACTTAAGTTCAACAAGGGAACGGTTTGCACTCTAACAGGAATTCTAACAGGATACTGATCTATTGGCAATTTTGCTGACAAGCTCGGTCTGCCCCACCATGATTATTGCAAAAGCTGCCGTGATGTGTAAGAAACCGAATAGGTACAACATCTTTTATGTGAGTGCTCTACACTTCAAAACAGAGGTCATTGGGTGACAGAACTTTTGAAGATCTGGGCATGGTGGCGAACGTACCATTAAGGGAACTGGTCGGTTTTATCCGGAACTCGGAGTGGTTTAAACTGACCACTGACGGATCATGAAGAGGGGGCTTACCTCACCCTGCGTAAAACAAGGGCCAAGGAGCTACTAAGTAAACTTGCCTGTCTACGGCAAGCTACCCGCTAACCTAACCTAACATAACCTAACACTGCTCTGCTTATTAATCTCATTCGTTAGTGTCTGAGTGCCTTTGAATCACGATGAGCCTTTCTGCTCTCGTTTAAATATTCCCTGACGATAATAAAAATTTTCACTATCACTTTCAATGAAGACACGAACACATTATTTTATTAAATAACAGAATCAAGTCTGAGTTTGGTTAAGATCACTTAAAATTTGTTTCCGAAGGACAATCTGTCAAAGTTAACTGGCTTTTGCAATGTATTTTGTTATGTATTGTTGTTGTTTACATTTTTTTATAAAACTGCATTTCCTGTGTCTCTGCTGCATTATTTTTGTTAATCACTTTACATTGCTTACAAAATCCAATATCATAATCATCATCCTCATCTTCGTTTTCAGCTTCAGTTGCCTTGTATTTATGCAAATGAAATCGTAGTCACCTGCTTAAAACATAAATGAAACATACTTAAGTTTCCCGAATTTTAAGTGGGTATTCCTTCCTCCTGCGCTTAAGTTGATGCTGCTATTGTTGCTTCCGTATTTACGGTTTTTGCGTTACTTTGTTTGTATGTTTTTGTTGCTTATAGAGTACATGCCAAAAAGCAAAACAAGTTGTAGTTATTGTAACTGAAGTAACTATAGGATGGCATCTTGCGATTGCAACAAAGTGTGTATTTTGAAAACCGGAACTGAAATTTAAGCCACCAGTCATTGGGTTTTAATATTCTAATGGTCGTTCTATGTTGTACTCTTTTGTTAACAACAGATGTCTGTTTTAGGTGGGTTCGTTTATTTATTTGTTGTAATTATTTACACTTGGCAAGCTTTTAAATGTAATTGTACTTTTCGGGAAAAACTTCCCTGTCTCTTCGCCCGTACATGGGTGCCCAAACACTGATGCAAATGATATACCGAATACAGTAAGACCCCGCTTAACGCGGGGGATACGTTCCAATAAGTTCCAGCGCTAAACGAAACAGCGTTAAACGAGGCAACTTAACACGTACATATGTAAATACATTGCGACTTCGGAAAATACAGTTGGAATCTTTATTCTGAACAGACTAACAAAAGAGCGTTGACAAATATACATAGAATACACCGCTATATAGTGAACCGCTTTTGGTTGGTGCATGGCCGTTTCAATTGCACACATATACAACAAGTATCAAAACAGTGTGCGATTTAGGGGAATCCCAATACTACCGTGTGATACTGAAACAGCGTAAAGCAGAGCAGCGTTAAGCGGGGTCTTACTGTACACCGATTACAGCTTTTGTCTTTTCAAATCTCCTGAAGTCATAATAATTAAGCATAGCATTTCCCTTTGTCGTGGCATATGGTTTTTCTTTTTTTCAAGTGTTTCAAGTTTACAAGGATCGGTTTTTTCCTCAGAGATATAAGCATCTGGCATCAAAACTAAGGATTTTAGGATCAGCAGCCTATCCTCATTTCTACCTAAGATGCTTCAGATAATAATTGATGTCAATATTAGATCATTCGTTGGACCACATTTATTAGTATTACCAGTAAGATCCAGTATTACATACATACTTACTTAATTGGTGATTAAACTCCTTAAATCGAAATTACAACTTAGCTTCTCACACCACTCACCACGCCGAAGGGAATTTTTTTTTTAATATTTTATTTTGTTCGAATCTGAGCTGGGGCTTAAACAACGAACTCATGTTTAATAAGTCAACACACCACCTAACAGAATACGGTGACTTCACGCCAATTATTATGTTAGCTTGAAGAACAGCTTAGGTTTGTAGTTTAACCACATACAACTGCGGCTTAAGAAAACCCCACATCGCAATCGCATGATCACATTTCCTCCACGTGAGATCACCGTGCTCTCAAACCGCTCATGTGGAATTTCCAATGCGGCATGAGCTGTGTGGCACGTAGCGCCGGCCCTTTGAAACAACATGTGATTGATTTTCAATCGTCCAATTCAGGCCAAAAGAAATTGTTAATTATCGTCCAATCATCCGATATGTTCGGAGTGAACGTTAAACTATAAGTCTTGTTACTCATGGATAAAATTAAGGCACACAACATGGGTGAGAAGCTAGGTTGTAATCCTGATAGGTTGCTTCTAATGCGATTTTATACCTTCTCAGATACAGTTTAATCCTGCTGCAGAACTGTGGAAGTCGTAAGTGTTCAGTTGAATTTTCACAAGACTGGATGTCATTGAAACATTTTACTTGTAAAGTGCAGTGTCTCTATACGTCATTGACCATTGCAACCTATTCTTTTAGAATTGCGTACTAGCGTCTCATAGTGCCCATGTTGTTTGCTTTAATTTTGTATATGAACTACATATTGTTAGGTTTTTACCTTTTAAAAACATTTAAAATATGAGCTCGTAGATTGCAAATAAAACAAAAATAAATCTGTGTTTAGTTTTAACTAAAATTCTTTATTATTCGTACAATTCTGTGTGCCACTGTTCACAGCTGTATGTAAACAACAACAATTGCTTTGTTTGTTATTCCTCTGTTTACACCCGTTGCATAAACAATAACAATTATTAGACAATTGTTCGACTGATCTTTGTAATGGAGATCTTCAAACCACGATTACTCTCTTGAAACACACCGCGTCTTCACACCAGACTGGCTGAACTCAGTCGTCTGCTTTGCCTTGCCTTTTATATGGCAGTTTGATGAATGTTATTGAAGGCGAACGTTCATGACTTAGCCTTCTCCAAATCGCTATAAATGTATGTATACATCGTTGTTTACGTTTATTATTGTAGTGTTCTTGGTATATTTTTGTTTAACCACTGGTCTGGTTATTAACCACTGGCCTCCCAATTAGTTACTCTCAGCAATTTCGCAAAAAGATGGGTGAGAAGTGGCCACTGAAAAAAATATTTTTTTTTCTTCTCATATCTCTTTTTTCAAGAAGTCTCTCTAGTCTGCTATGCAAACAATACGGTCCATTAGATTGTCTAACGCATCGTATATCAAAGTTATATCAATCACCATTCCATTCTCTTTCACTTGACAGTTATTTATTGTCTCAATAATATTTTAGTTTTTTGTCAATCAATCTCCATTGGGTGGCAGTAGGAATGAATGTACCTGAAGAGACAAATAAAATGTGGCTTATTTGGCACGTTTTAATTATTTTTGCATATGAACTCATACTTCAACTGTATATTGATTGATATTCTGGTAACACAACAATTCTAATAAATTCTATTAAAAAAAATAAATTCTTAAATAATAAAAATATTGTTAAACAAAAAAAAAAAAAGAAAACTGAAATTTATTGTTTGTTGTATCGATATATTTACATATGTGTGTACAAATATTCTGTAAAATTTTATTTTAAAAATTCATCACAATTTTAATGAAAAATGTGATTTTATTGTGATTGAAAGGTATTTCATTTTATTTTATTTTTTTTATTAATATTTTGTTTTTAATAATTTATAAAAGAAATAAATATCAATATATGTATACGATATTCTTCTTCAAATTAAATTTGTTATAGAAAGCAAATAAAACAAAATATAACAATTAAAACTATTTGAACTCTGCTTTTTAAAAAATGAAAAATTAAACAGAAGTTCCAATACATGAAGTGTTGTAGAAATTTTTTTTTAGCAATTGAGTTAAATTTAAATGAGAGATATAGGCAATGAACCAAATTTGCGGGACCTTTAGTTTAAAATTGAATCCGAATAACAGATTTTTAAGAAATTTTTCACAGCAATTTTATTTACTCTTAGAGTTTTTGCAAAAAATCTGCTAACAGGAAGTCGCTGAAGAAAATATTTGTCGTAATTCATTCTGTTGGAGATGTTTGTCCTGGGGTCATCTATACATTTATTCATCTGCCAATATTATTCTTCTCTTGATTTCAACTTCGGCGGCATGACACTTGACGCAATGCAATAATTAAAGTTGCCAAATCAAATGACAGGGTGGTAATCAATCATGTTATAGAGTATGTCTTGCGGTATTAAAGCCTTCGAATATGTTTTGGTATAGAGTATCTCCATAATGTTTCCCAATATCCTGTTGCTCTGACAATCTACATGATGCTGTTCGACGTCAGTAAGTATAACTCCCTGCCTATTACTTGATATAGAATCAGGTATTTCCATCTGAGTACACCTCAATATACATACATAATTGGCCATTACAACCCTTCAGCCAGGACTACAACCTAGCTTCTCACACCACTTACGTTGTGTGTGTTAATTTTATCCATAAGTGGGGGGACCTACAGTTTAAAATCAGATTTTAAGTAACTTTACATGACAACTTTATTTACTATCAGTGTTTTCGCTAGAAATCTGCTAAGAGGAAGTCACGGAAGAAGTATTTTTGTCTCATATTTCGTTGTGTTCAAGACGACTGATCTGGGATTTGAACTGTGACTTCATGTCTAATAAGCCGACAAACTAGCTACTAGACTAACGCCTCAACACGGAGTCCTTATTCTAAAACAGTTGTTGTTTTCCTATTTTCCGTAAAATGCCAGTTATTATCTTCAGGCTACTGACGTCCGATGCCTAACTCAAATCACTATTCTTCTCGTAATTACCCAATAAAAGTTAAGATTGTCTCAAACCCGTTTGGCTTGAGAAAAGTTAAAGGCTCTGTTCACATTTCCTTTCGCTGAATATACCCTTCAAAACTTCTCTTCCTACTTCATAAAAGGGTACTGGCTTTATCAGCGGCGTGGAAGTTATCCTTCTTAAGATTGTCTTAAACTTGTTTGGCTTAGGAAAAGTCTAAACCTCTCTTCACCTTTTCTTTCGTCGAGTACACCCTGCCAAATCTATCTTCCTACTCCACATAAAGGTTCTGGCTTTATCAGCGGCGTGAAAGTTATCCTTCTTAAGATTGTCTTAAACTCATTTGGCTTGAGAAAAGCCCAAGAGTTTTGTAAACATTTCCTTTTGCCGTGCATACCCTCCAATACTTTGGGCTGTCAGTGTTGCTATGTTCCTGTTCAAGTTGAATTCAGCACATCATTCGATTGCGAAAGATTTTGTTGGGAAGCAAGTTTCTCCATGGATTGTGAATATTTTAATGTGGATTCGAACAGTCGCTGTAATATCCATTTTATGTTATCTATCTGTATGATACAGAAAGCTTCCTGTTTTAAAACTATATGTAGGCTCCAAATTACATACATAATTGCTCATTACGATCCTTCAATCAGAATTACCATCTAGCTTTTCACAGCACTTATGCTGTGCGTGTTCATTTTATACATGAGTGGCGGGACCTACAGTTTAAAGTCGCCTGAGTAGTATTTTTTCTTATTTCGTTTTGCTGGAGATGTTTGTCCTGGGGTTTCAACCGTGGCCTCACGTCTAAGAAGCCAAAACACTACCTATTAAACTACGGCGACTACAAGTTAATCAAAAAACAATGTATTAATATCGATATATTTTGTCCACCATTTTCTTCTTGTTATTATCGACGTCGCCGTATAATTAAAAGTCAAGGTAAAGTTTCCTTTATGGGACATCAATTAAATTGTTTGGTTTGCATGGATTTTAAATTCGTTTTTAATTGATTTTTTAAATGAAAATTTTATTAAATTTTTTAGTTTACTTTTTGATTTTAACAGAATTTAAACAGGACAACATTGTACGTCCCTTTAACTAAATCAATCGCCAGAAATTTTGAAATGTTCTGAGATTTCAGATTTTAAAATCCACTGTAAGTCCTTTTGTGGGAAAACAGGACAACACCGCACGTTCCAGTCTTTTCACACCGTACGTTCCAAATTTTTTCACACCGCACGTTCCAAATTTTTTCACACCGCACGTTCCAATTTTTCACACCGCACGTTCCAATTTTTCACACCGCACGTTCCAATTTTTTCACACCGCACGTTCCAAATTTTTTCACACCGCACGTTCCAATTTTTCACACCGCATGTTCCAATTTTTCACACCGCACGTTCCAATTTTTCACACCGCACGTTCCAATTTTTCACACCGCACGTTCCAATTTTTCACACCGCACGTTCCAAATTTTTTCACACCGCACGTTCCAATTTTTCACACCGCACGTTCCAATTTTTTCACACCGCACGTTCCAATTTTTTTCACACCGCACTTTCCAAATTTTTCACACCGCACGTTCCAATTTTTCACACCGCACGTTCCAATTTTTTCACACCGCACTTTCCAATTTTTTCACACCGCACGTTCCAAATTTTTTCACACCGCACGTTCCAATTTTTCACACCGCACGTTCCAAATTTTTTCACATCGTACGTTCCAATTTTTTCACACCGCACGTTCCAATTTTTTCACACCGCAAGTTCCAAATTTTTTCACACCGCACGTTCCAAATTTTTTCACACCGCACGTTCCAAATTTTTTCACACCGCACGTTCCAAATTTTTTCACACCGCACGTTCCAATTTTTTCACACCGCACGTTCCAATTTTTTCACACCGCACGTTCCGAATTTTTTCACACCGCACGTTCCAAATTTTTTCACACCGCACGTTCCAATTTTTTCATACCGCACGTTCCAATTTTTTCACACCGCACGTTCCAATTTTTCTAAACTATTGTTGTTGACTGTTTAAATGTTGTTACAATGATTATTATTATTGTAATTCCAATTGGTAATATCAATATTAAATGCTGTGGCTGTTTGTTATTATTTTGCTAGGTTGGCAGTCTGTTGTCCTCTTAGTTTTCATGGTTATATTGTAAATGCTATTATTGCTATTGTTATTGAAATCGTTGTTATTATTGTTATAACAGTTGTATTTTGGTGTTAAAAACCACTGCTGGCAATATTCCCTCATTTACTACATCGATTTTAACGTATACAATTATAATACCACTCCAGATGCAGTGAACGTCAATGAATATCGTACAGGTGCATTTATTTATAATGTTTGTAAGTAGTGGGATCTAAAGTTTAAAGTCGACTTCGAACGAAACTTTTCATGGCAATTTTATGCACTCTCAAGGTTTTCGTGAGAAATTTGCTGAGAGGAAGTTGTCGAAGAAATATTTGTTCATATTTCGTTCTGTTGTGGATGTCTTACCTGGGGTTTGAACAGTGGCCTCACGTTTAATAAGCCAATACACTACCTACTAGATTACAGCTACTTTAACTGAATAGTCTTAAATATTCGAGGTAAAGCAACATTCCCCTGGATTATAATAATTTTAAAAAAGTTTTTGTTACCTTATACTGTTTGCAGTTCCTACTAGACACCGCTTAGTCAAGACATTAGCTAAGTACTAGCAATTTTCTATTAGAGAACTGTCTTACACGTAAAGTGTAAGTGTAAAATTCATGTCAAATTTAGAAAAAAGAAGAAAAATAATGTGACTTATTTTTCTGATCCTTGCTGTACGATTTTCAATGCCGTTCACTGTATATTTTTATTTTATTTTACAAATTGCCATTTTCTGTTGCATACTATCTGGCATTGTCCACTTTGCTTGTGTCACAAGTGTGTATTGGCTTATTCTCAATTATTACACAAAATGCAGACATATCGCACACTGACACGCTAACGCATTTATTCACTGGCATACAAATGAAAATAATTATTATTTTTTGTTGTTGTAGTCATTGTTGTTTTCATTATTTTCTATGATAATTGAAAATTGTGTAAAATTTTGTAAACAAAAATTTAATTGTTTAAACAATTCCAGCACTTTCATAAAGAAAGTTTGTATGCAAGTGTGTATGTTAAGCAGAGAGAATTATTATTTTTATTATTGTTACTACTACAATGACAAAGTAACATACAAAAGTGAACTTATGTACTATATGAGTAAATGGGCATGTGAACCTGTTTTTAGGCTTGTTTATCATAGTGTTTAACAAAATGTCAAACATGCATACGAGTACAAGTAATGTTTTAAATAATGGAACTAAAAAGAGTTTGTGTAGAAATTAAAGGAAAATAAACACTTAAACTAATTTAATAGAAATAAACATATGGACTGGCGAAGATAGTTCTTTTTTCTCTAATTTCCTGTCTCAATGAAGACCACCGCAATAGCAAAATTTAATTTGGGTTTGGATGGTTTTCTATGGGGAAATCTCCAGACTGGATCTTGGGTTGTGGTATCTGTAATGTGAGATCTGATTTGTATCCGCATGTAATGAAATGTGATTACAATTTGCAATTGCGAATTGTTGTGTGTGAGCGTATCGGCATTCAGGCGTTAAATATAATCTAGGCAGTGGTATGCTAACGGAGATAGAAATAAAATGCCTTTTTTAGACGTGAATAATCTGACCGATGTTCCTTCGTTTGACACTAGGTTGATTTACAATAAGAACAGTACCATGTTTCAATTGGGTTAGATAACGTAATTGTTTGTGCTGTGTAGATGTAGATGTAGGTGTCGAATATGAAAACACATTTACATGTGAAGATGATCTCCAAATGCAAATTATTCCCATTCGTTTCATTTACTTAAAAGTAAGGCAGTTTGGCCTCTCTGCAATACTCCCTAGTCGTATTTTGATTGTATGATGTATCCAACTTGGATTGAGAGCAGAAATCAGATTAAACAGACAGTTAGTTTCTTCAGCTTATACATATATGTATGTTGATAGGTAGGGTTGTTAGCCTTCTATGAATAATCGAGTTTTCGATATGGATTTCGAAACTCAATCGAGTGCTCAATGTCTAATAATATTCAGGGATTCGTGATCTGCTTCGAAGTTGAGCCGAATGGTTACGTATGTAGCATGTTCATGATGTCAGCATTGCCGACGCATGTTTAAAACAATTCTCATGTTCATATTTTCAGATTCTTAATAATTGGTTGAAACTCTTGCTATACCTCCCACTGTAAAGATAATGCTTGATCAGCATTATTTATGTATAAATTCTGAGTAATTTTAGGGATAAGAATTAATTAATAAACTATAGCCAAACCGTGCGCTTCTAACGCACTTGGCAATAAGAACAAATAAACTTGATTTTTTAATTTTACATGGTGATCCTGCCTTGTTGTTTTCTTATTTTACATGGTTTTCTTATTTTACACGTAAATGCGATTCAAAAGTAAAAGTGGTCCGTAAAGCAAGGATCAGCATCTTTTTTACAATAGAGATAGCGGAAGTCGTCATAATCTAGTAGATAGTGTGTTGGCTTATTAGGCTTAAGGCGACGGTTCAGACATCTCCAACACAACGAAATATGAAAAAATTTTTCTTTGATGGCTTCCTCTCTGCAGACTTCTGGCAAAAACTCTGAATGAAAATAAAATTTCCATGAAAAGTTTCTCAAAAATCCCTCGCTCGAAGTGGATTTTAAACGGTAGGTTCCGCCACTAATCGATAAAATTAACACAACCAACATAAGTGGTTTGAGAACTTAGGTCTTAATCCTGATTGTAACGGCCAATTATGGGTGTATGTGTGATTGCGGTTGATTCTAAAATACATTTTTTTCAATACACTGAGAATGTGGCAGGTACACAGACGGTTGGCGGACGATTCCTTATATATGTTGTAAGGCCAATACAAGGTTTTGTATAGGGTAACCCTGAATTGATATTTTCAAAACCTGCATTATAATCTACAACATTATGTCGCACTTCCTCTAGAAGCTTCAGAATTTAAGTGGATTCATAAACTTCAACTTTGTGGCAAAAAAAAAAAAAAATATTGAAATGCGTTTTAAAGGCTTCACTTCCTTTCAACAAATTTCATGGCTGTTTGTAAATGTTGCAAGTAAGTACACTGTATAGGTAAATATGTATGTGAAGAAGTCAAAAACTTTTTATTGACACTTTTAGTTTCCATTACAAGTAGTTTTCGTTTATAAGCGTGATGTTTTTTTCTATATTTATTTCATGTTTATCTTTTGATAAGCAAAGCATCTCCGTTGCTACATCAACATTGAGTGGCAAACTAAAATCACATCATATTGCCACAGCAAATAGTGGTGGAGTCACTTACTCTATGACAGCATCAGTTAGTGGGAGTGTGTATAAATATTTAAGTGTGTTGTTGGTATGGCAATATTGATGCTCTAGATGTACGTAATCTTACGGTGTCTTCTTCTTTTAAACGAAACGATTGTTAGTTTTTTTTTAATGCAAAAACAAATTTTTAGAAAGTTTGAAACCCTTTATAGATTACGTAGCAATATTTCTTTTGTAAATTTTATGATTTCGAAAGCAGCACAATATGCGGAGATTAGTTTCTAAAACATACATAAATCTAAGCCTAAAGTAATCTGACCCTGTTGAAACCCAATTGGAACCCAGTTATAAAAAATTAAATTCACAAACTGTTTACGTGTAATGGCTAGACTAAGCAGTGTCTAATAAGAACTGCAAACAGTATCAAGACTTTTTTCAGTTCATTATGATCCACTTGTAAATCCACTCTAATTCGAGGAATGTTGCTTTACTCCGAGTATTTAAGACTATGTATTCAGTTAATGAAAAATTGGGAGGAAGACTTTTCTCAATACAGCGGAGTTAAGATAATCCGAACATCCGTCAGATAATTATAATGAAAAGAGTCTATCCAGAAATAACTTGAGAATGTTGACAAGCCTTCAGAGCGGAGCGTTCAAGGAACATTTATACAGAATTTTTTGTAATGACAAGATCGAAGCACCAGAAAACATACTTGGAATCGGTACAGCAAGTTAGAGTCAGGGAATTACCCTTACGGATATCATACGTTTGCTAGTTTTCTTCTTGTAGTGATTGTTTTTAGTGGGGAACTACAATGACACCTACATAACGGAAACTCGTGATAGAGATCTCATAACGGTTTTCACAATCGGTCTTAGAAGTCTATATCAAGAGATGGTTTCTATATCAGGAGAATGAACAAGAAGATAAGGGTCAGGCATGAGTTATCATGAATGAGTGCAATGTTGTCTCTACTGAATTGTCTGCTGGCTAAGGTATCACCGAATATATGTACGGAAAGGATATTCGTATTCTTACGCATATTAAAGTATTCTTTGAAGGTTTGTGTAGTGTTTGTTGTGTGTAGAAGCACTAAACTGCTGCAACTGGACAATCTATTGTACTGCCTTCAATCTATTTCCTTGTTGTGCTTTCTTATAACAACTCCCAGTTCTATTACATACGAGTACATACATAATTCGGTCATTACAACCAGCATTACGACTTAGCTTCTCACACCACTTATGTTGTGTGTGTTAATTTTATACATAAGTAGTGGCACCTACAGTCTGAAGTCGGCTCCAAACTAACGATTTTTGAGACCTTTTTTCATGGCAATTTTATTTTACTCTAAGAGTTTTTGTCAGAAATCTACTGAGAGCAATTCGACGAAGAAACATTTCGTTTTGTTTGAGATGTCTGAGCTGAGGTTTGAGCCGTGGCCTCACGTTTAATAAGCTAGCACACTATCTACCAAACTACTGCGACTTTCCCACAATGCTATTAGCATCCTGTTCAATGCCAATAAAGGTGTTAATCTCTAACATGCACTTCAGCCACACAGTTTCCTAGAACGTGTTCTGTATATTCGTTTTGCTCATCACAGATCTACAAGCGGCTGGTTATTATTTCTAGGATACTTCTGTAAAGTCTTATTCAAATCCCTTCGCACTTAATTGCGTAAGAAAAGCTTGAGTTAAATTAAATTGCCTCAGATTCGTTTAACATGTGAAAAGTCTGCGTCTGCCTTTATCTATCCTTTCGTAGAGTATAGCTTTCCAAACTCAATTTCACGCTACCTCAAAAGGATCTGACTCAATCTGTGGTGTAGAAACTTTCTCCTGGTTAGCTCATCTGCCTGGTCTTTACTGTGGATTCATACACAGTTCTTTATTATTATTCTTTCAACCTCATAGGAGCTAAGTGCTCCTTGTATTGCCACCTGACTGTCAGATAGTATTTTCATGTCTGTGCACATGTATTTCTTTTCCAAAAGGAATTAAAGTGTGAGTTTTCCATTGATTCGGAATACTTTACTGTGAGTTAACACTCACACATATATACATAATTGGTCATTACAACACTTCAGTCAGGATTATTTCTTCATCACTTATGTTGTGAGTGTTAATTTTATACATGAATGATTTACAGTTCAAAGTCAATTCCGACCTACAGATTTTTGAGAAACTTTTTCATGGCAATTTTATTTACTTTTAGAGAAAACTGTTGGAAGGAAGTCGCCGAATAAATATTTTTCATATTTCGTTTCGCTAGAGATGTCTGACCTGGGGTTTGGATAGAGATCTCATGTCTAATAAGTCAATACACTACCTTCTAGACTACGGCGACTACACATACCCTTTTTCTTAAAATACTATCAGTGCTCAACCAATCCGTAAGCCTCAGAATGGTTTCTTTCCTAAAAGAGTATGTAGCGTCCAAAGAGCCCCATTAACTTTATTTAGGCTTGCTTCAAAGCGTTTCCTGAAATTATAGCCCCTAATGTTTCTGTTCGGGGGACAGTTAAGCATGACAGTGATATCTGCCCTTAGATTAGATTTTGTCACCACTATAGTCTATAATAAATCTCGTGTTATACCCGAATAGTGTTTAGTGCCGAATAGTGCCATCCGTAGCAGCAGGTAATAATAATGGGTGATTTCTTAAGAGCTATAGGAAAATTTTTCAAAAAAAAACACATAAAATTCAGAAAAATGCATGAAACGGTCCATATAATTTAATGTTTGAAGATTATTTCATGCAAATGTTGACCGCGACTGCGTCTCAAATGGTCCATCCGCTTAGTCCAATTTTGGCATACTCTTTCCAACATTTCGGCCGGTATCTCATGAATAAATGCTTCATTGTTGTCTTCCAATGCGTCAATTGAAGCGGGCTTGTCATGAGCTTTAACATAGCCCCACAAAAAATAGTCTAAAGGCGTTAAATCGCACGATCTAGGCTTTCAATTGACCGGTCCCGAACGTGAAATAAAATGTTCACCGAACTCGCCTCTCAATAAGTCCATTGTTACGCGTGCTGTGTGGCATGTGGCACCGTCTTATTGAAACCACATGTCATGCAAGTCAAGCTCTTGCATTTTGGGCAAAAAAAAGTTGGATATCATCTCACGGTAGCGCTCACCATTCACAGTTACGTTACGATTCGCAGGATCTTTGAAGAAGTACGGTCCAATGATGCCACCAGCCCATAAACCGCACCAAACTGTGACTTTTTCTGGATGCATTGGTAGCTTTTGCAATGCTTCTGGCTGATCTTCACTCCAAAATCGACAATTCTGCTTATTTACGTATCCATTGAGCCAAAAATGAGCTTCGTCGCTGAACACAATTTTTCGATAAAGAAGTGGATCTTCGGCCAACTTTCCAAAAGCCCATTCACCAAAAATTCTGCGTTGCGGTAGGTCGTTCGGCTTCAATTCTTGCACCAGCTGTATTTTGAAAGGCTTCACACCTAAATGCTACCGCAAAATTTTCCACGTTGTTGAGTAACAGAGGCCCAATTGCTGCGAACGGCGACGAATCGATAATTGATGGTCATCATTAACACTGGCCGATACAGCTGCGATATTTTCTCCAGTTCGCACTCTACGTAAGCGTGTTGGTGGCCGCTTCAGTGGGTCGATTAAACTGACCATAAAATGGAAGAAGCGCGCGATGAACTTTCTTAACAGAGCACGCATTTTGATAATAAAATTCAATGATTTGCAAGCGTTGTTCGTTTGTAAGACGATTCATGGTTAAATTATAGACCAAACTGAAGATGTTTGACAGTGAAACAAAACACGAAACGTGCGTGAGCTGTTTAAACCAGTGTTGCCAAAAAGATAATAGCTAAAAAATCAACCGTTATAATGTAAACAATTTAAACTTATCCTTACAATTACTTTCCAATCAAAGAGGATAACGAAAAACAACAAAAGCAGTCGAACATCCTTAACTATTTATATACCAGTGATCAAGTAATGGAAACCATAAAAATATTCTCAAATATAGTACATACTTATGTATGTGAAGAATATAAATTGGAAGGTAAAATGTAAGGCAATGACAATGGAGAGAGAGCGAGAGAGGAGAAGAAAAAGGGAAAGCTTGCATAAAAGAAATTGTAAAGGACAATCAGAAACTTATTGCAAATGCTTTATAGTTGTGGTTATATTTCTGTTATGGCCACTACATATTATACCCATACAACAAATAACAAATAGATTCTATTCAAGTTAACAATATTGATGACACCAATGCTATTACCATAGTGCTCCAGGATAATAAGTATTTGTATTGTTATTGGAAAAATTATTGGCTTTATTTCTTAATAGTATTTCTATAGTTGTTATTGTTGTTATTGTAATAAAACGATTTTTATTATGCACCTTCATTGTGTAAATGGTTTGAAATATTAAAAGCGTAGCGTTTTGTCATTGAGAAGTTAAAATGCCGATCAACTGAAAATAAAAATATTCGTAAGGGTATCGTAATAAAATTTTCTTGTATTTGGTTGATAAAAGCTTTCTGCAACAGGTGTTGAAATTCTAGTTTATAATGATTGAAATAAAAAGATGTAAGTGGCGATGGATTGGCGTGGCAAGAAAGCTCATAAACAAGAACCGGCAATGTAGCCGAAGGGAGGGAAAAACAATTGAAAACAATTTTATGTAGAAAATACGCAAAATAACTTAAAACCTAATCGTTAGAGAGCATAACTTTAGGTAGAAGTAAGGTCAACAAATTAATTAAGACACTCTTCTGTGTATAGAATCGTAGCATATAATGGGTGAGTTTTGGAACGTTTGAGTTTTAGAAATTGAAAGAACACAGAGTATATGCAAAAGCAATTGATTTATTTATTTGGGGCGATAAATGAATGCCTGTATTCATTTTTTAAAATATTATTTTTTATAAACCTAGCCGTAGGTGGTCCCTTAATTGTATGTAAATTTCAGCAACTTTTATTTAACATATCTGCCGATCTCACCAATGAAGCCTTCCAATGCTTCCAGTATCTTTTGCCGCTTGGCATGAAGAACTCTCTTGATAACCTCATATCAATCATGGCTAAAGTCATTAATCATGAGACAGTATCTTATCCTCTACCTGCAAATTAGCAGAGTTCTTAAAAAGAACGATCCAGTGGTACCGTTGTCCAAAAAACCTGACCAAACAATGACGCGTTCTGGGTGCATTAGGTACCATTGAACTGTCTCTGGATACACTCAATTGAGGAGACTATGTTATGGGGAGACTATGTGTAGGAGAGACTATGGTAAGGATAATTGGAGGCAAATCTGGCACCAAATTCATCAGCTGTTCTAAAAAATTTTACTTCCTTAATTAGCTGTTGCTTACTTACATATCTTTCAACAACAGGTTATTTGAGAAACTTTTCATGGCAATTTTATTTACTCTCAGAGTTTTTGATAGAAATCTGCTGAGAGGTAGTCAACGAGGAAGTATATTTTCATATTTCGATTTGATCGTAATGTCTGACCTGGGGTTTAAACCGTGGCCTCACGTCTAATAAGCCTATATACTACCTACTAGACTATTGTGACTATAATAACACAATAACCACTAAATGAGAATTGTGGTGACTCTATGGGGATGAAGATACGAATCATATGAAAGCAAAAATTGCTGAATACGCTGTGGAAATTGCGATGATGCTCAAACCTCACTATATTTTTAACGCTTCCAGTCCAAAATTATGCAAGAACTGAGTACAAAGCAAGAAACTTTATTTCAAAAATTTAATATCTTAAGTACGGTGTTATACAGTCGTAGATAATAGTTTTCTCACGGTTTTTTCAACAATTGTTTGTAATTAAATTTATAATTATGGAACAATTGAAAATATTTCACGGCATAAATTAAAATGAAACAAAATTTTTAATGGAAAAGCATTAAATCAGTCAAACTAATTAGAGACAGTAAAGGAACAAAAAAAAGAAAATTTCAATTTAAAAAAATTAATAAAAAATTCTCTTTCAATTGAAACATTAAAGCAAATTAGAAAATGTTTGATAATGTATTCTATCGTACGAAAAAAAAAAATTATTTAAAATTTATTTGAAAGTCTATTCTGTTTTCCCATTCAAAAAAGTATTTTTTTTTTCTTTTTTTTTTGTTAAATTTGCATAAAAATCAATTGAATAAATTGACACCTTTTGTGTACTTAATTTAGGGAATTTTTTTCTCGTTACTTTTTTTTTTGTATTGTTTTTGTTATTTTCACTTTTATTATCAGATACAAATTTAAATATTCATAAAATTGTTGATGTTTTTCGTTTTCTATTTATTTTCCTGATGCCTTCTGTGATTTGGGATTAAAAACAAAATGAAAGTGAATATGAAAAAAGGGTTTTCAATACAATTAAAACATAATCAGCAGAGACATATTCATTATTATTATTTATTGTTGTTATTTCTATTGTAATAAAAAATTGTTGATTTTTTATAAAATAATTTTAATTGTGTATTTAAAAACCGAGGTAAGCAAATATACTGTTACGAAAATGGAAAAATCTCGATACTGGTGTTTTGCTTTTACATCATTTAACATTAAAATTATAAACAAAAGCTACAAAAACAATGAACTTGTTTACATGATAAACAAGTGAACAAAAATATACCAACAAACATCAGTATAAAAAATGCCAAACAAGTAAACTAAAATGCAACACAAACACGACAAGAATAAATGTAAACAAAATACACAAACAACAATAATGAAAGAACGATGTTTATATTTATAGAGATCTCGAGAAGGCGATGCCACGAACACTCGCCTTCAAGAACATTCATCAGACTGTTTAAGTTGCTATATAAAAGGCAAGGCAAAACATGCGAGTGAGTTAGTAAAAGTTCAGTCAGTCCTGTGTGAAGAGAGTAATCGTGGTTTGAAGATCTCCGTTGCAAAGATCTGTCGAACAATTGTCTAGTGATTTGTTATTGCTCATGCAAAAGAGTGAAAAAGGAATAACAAACAAAGCAATTGTTGTTGTTTACATAAATAAAGAATTTAATTAAAACTAATCACAGATTTATATTTATTTTATTTGCAATCTACGAGCTCATATTTTAAACGTTTTTAAAAGCTAAAAACGAAACAATACTTTATATGGTGACATTAAATTCAAAGCAGTAAAATTACATGAAATATATAGGAATATCTTTATTCATGTGTAAGAGTTAAAAATATGATGCTACCCACATAAGATCAAAATAGTGCCAGAAGGGTACAACACACCTGGGTGATTTAATATTATGAAGACTGGAGGTAAAATATCTGGAAATCTTATGTAATACATTGCATTCTAGAAAGAATAGACATGCCAAAATGATGGCTTAAAGAGAAATCTTATCAACACAAGTTTTGCCTTCTGTCATTCATTAATGTAGCACAAGTTCCAAGTTCATTCTCAACATCACAGAATCTATAGGGTCTTTCACTAAGCCTTTCCTATCCTTAAACTTAAATAAAACAAAATGTACATGAGATATCATCGAACAATTTTTTCGTTTGATAAGCCTGTTGATGCCGTGCAGCCCTTGCGCTGACCAACTTCTCCCTCCTTGGTTCGGAGGAACTTGGTCAGTAAAGAGACTGCGTTCACCTGTGGCGTCACAACGGGCCGCTATGCGTGCTCAAGTGAGCTTTTGGTATCAAGGCTACCACACTAACTTAACATAACCTGTTGATGCCATTATGTGCGGAATATAACATCGTTCAAGTCACTGCGTATCCGAAATGTCGAATTTTCCATGACTCGGACGCATAAATAAGGCTGAATTTAGTCTATGGCATGGTTTATGTTGGCTATGATTTGTAACTTATTCCCATACACCACAGTCAAATCGCGTGTTTTGGATAGCCAGTCCACATCACCTCTCTGGGAGAGGATCATGCCGTCAAATCATCATCATATTTGATCATTGCAATCCTTCAGTCATGATTTCGATCTAGCTTCTAACACTACTTATGTTGCGTGTATTAATTTTATACATGAGTGGCGGGACCTACAGTTTGAAGTCGACTTGGAACGATAGATGTTTGAGAAACCATTACAAAGCAATTTTATTTAATCTCAGAGTTTTTGCCAGAAATCTGCTGAGAGGAAGTCACTGAGGAAATATTTTTTCATATTTCATTTTCTCGAAGATGTCTGACCTGGGATTTGAACCGTGGTCTCACGTCTAATAAGCCAACACACTACCTACTATACTATGGTTGAAAGTATTCTTGGAATTTATATATGAATGCAGCATTTCAACTTACTTTGTGGCTATTGTTAGACGAGGTTTAAGAGTTAAATTATCTTTTATTTTTTTTTAAATTTTGGGTTCCCTGGTAGCTTAGAGGGTTGTATGCTAGACAGTTAGCGTGAGAGTCGTGGGTTCGATTCCCACCAGAGACTCTGGTCTCTTGTTCTACATCGAGTGTAAGGTCTATGTTACTTAGCTTGTGATAATTGCAGCATTCTTCTTAAATTTTCAAAATATTCCTTTAATTACTTTGAATTTTGAACATTATTTTCTCTGAAACTTCCCATTTATTTCTCCAATTTTTTTTTAATTTTTTATTTTCATTTTATGAGAAAGAAAGATACATTTTCAAATGCTTCCCATTATTTCTGAATTCGTTCTATTTATTTTATGATGACACAAATATTTGCAAATTCATTCATTTGATTATATCTGTACGTTGGTCATTTCTTGCAAACAGCATTTTTTGGTTTCTGCTTCCAGTGGCCGAAACTTACAGATACGGAAGAATATTTTCATTATATTTATGTACATTTCAGTTATTATTATTCCAAATATTAAAATAAAAAAATTTAAATGAAACCCGAAATAACTGCTGCACTCAACATTATTTCAAATAGTATTTCTTTGCTGTCAGTAAGTTTTTTTTTGTGTAATATTTTCTATGGAATATTCGTAATTATAGTGGCACATTAAAATGACAAAATTCTATAACAGGACTCTTAGCATTTGAAAAAATGGGTAAAAAATACATTAAAATGAAATGGATCATATTTTTTATTTAATTTTGTTTGTAACGAGTGGGTCATCTATCGGTTTAAATTGAAACCATAGGTTATTTCGAATTTGGTAATATTTATGTCATTCTCTTCTGTCACAAAATTCAGTACATTATCTCCATTGCAGCGTGTTTCAGGCGGAAGTAATGGCCATCTACCGGGCCGCTCAATCGATCATGGCCTACGATGTTCCTTTCACCCGCATCTCGAACTTTTCTGATAGTCAGGCTGCCATAAGATCTCTGTCGAACGCTGTGAATAACTCCAGGATCGTTAGGGAATGTTGCCGCTGTCTCAACCTTCTTTCTGGGCGCTTCAGTGTCACACATTCCGAGAAACTGCAGAGCCGACGAGCTCGCCAGGTCTGGTGCACTACTTCCGGAATCCTCTTCAATCGACTTAGGAATGCCACTTACCTCTTTCAAGCTGGCCATCGCTCGGAAATTCTTTCGACACGCCAACCTATTCTGGGTCAATGAGAAAGCCTGCTCACCTCTAGGCAATGGATAGAAGGCGCACCATTTAACGACTTCTGCCGTGGGTGCAGAGGAAGAGGAGACTGTTATACACTTTCTATGTCAATGCCCATCTCTTTCGAGGTGCGGAGATAAGTTATTTGGCTCTCCAATCTTTGTCAGCTTAACGGAGCTATCCTCCATTGATATCAAGGATATAGTTTCGTTTATCAAGCTTTCGGGCTGGTCGTGCTTTAAATGCGCAGCCCTTGTGCTGACCAACTTCATCCTCCCTGGTTTGGAGGCACTTGGTCAGTACAGAGACTGCGTTCACCTGTGGCGTCACAACGGGCCGCTATGCGTGCTCAAGTGAGATTTTGGTATCAAAGCTACCACACTAACTTAACCTAACCTAATCTCCACTGGACGTAATGAATCGATTTACATACGTTTGAGCAATGTTGGAATTTTTTGGAAATTTATTTCCAAAACAAAAACAATTGGTCGGAAATTGCACGAAAATGTCGTACAAAATTTGGTCGCAGAGAAGGACCAAAAGTTGCTCACTATACGCATGTTTATTGCTAAAGTTCGTGAAACTGGTTTCATTGTTGATGCGCCAAGACGTCAGCGCGGTCGTACATTGTGTACACCCGAAAATATCGAATCTGTGGCTGAGAGTGTGCGTGAGAATCCATCAACATCAACTCGTCATCGTTCAGAAGAATTACACTTTTCACGCATCAGTTTAGGTCGAATTTTGCGAAATGATCTCAGTATGATGCCTTAAAAAGTTCAATTGGTTTAAAGGTTGTGACGATGTCAAAGGGTGATGTCAATTCGCTGCCAAGAAGCTGCGATTTGACATCGTTGGACTAGTTGGACTATGTTCTGTAGGGCGCCGTTAAAGAAGAGTGTTATGTCGACAAACCAGAGACAATTGAGCATTTGAAGATCAACATTCGTGATGTCATTGCCGAAATACGAGCCCATACACTCGAAAGAGTGCACGAAAATTTGTCCGATCGAATTAGGTGCTCTGAGGCCATCCGTGCCAGACATATGAATGAAATAGTATTCCATTTCTAAACGGAATAATTGCATTTTTAAATTTAAACTCTTAAATGGCCCACCCTTTGCTTTTAGAAAATATCATTATATTTCTCTGGGACAGCGGAGGAACTGAAATGAACTTGGATGGAATGGCATAGGATGCATAGAAACTGTGGCATAATAATATTTACTTCAATGCAACATTTGTTGTTCATATTTTAGGTGATAATAATTTTCTATTTTTTCTATTTTTTTATTTTCCATTTTCTCCATATTTTAGTTTTATTACAACAACAAAAAATAAAAAATTACATGAACATACTTGGACTTGGAGTGAGGTTTATATAGTCAACTTACTAGTCATCCCGCATTTGTGTTTTGCTGAAAGAGAAATGTCATAAACATTTTACATCAAACCCAGTAATACCTTCTTACCCCCCTTATTTACTTTTAACATTGCAATTAATATGGCTTATAGCCTTTTTGTTTTAATTTTTAAAGGTAGAAACCATACTAACTTTAGAGATTCTAAAAATGAAGGGATGGAAGCATTAAATTTGCTTAACTGCTGTATTTTATTGCAAATTAAAAACTGTGGAAATTCTACGCAAAATCAGTTAACGACAGTCGAATAAGAAATTTAAAATTGAAAGTTTTCCTTCATCACAAAAATTTTGAAAAAATAAGCATACAAGATTTAAAAAAAAAAAAAATGATAACAACAACAATCCAACATTCAGGTTCTAGAAGTTGACAGAAATTGAAGGAATCATAAATACATACAATACATAAAGACAAAACATAAAGCAATAACTCAAGGTAATTAAAAAAATAACCCAGAGACATTCAATTACACAAGAAGCACTTTTGATAGATAGCTGTCACCAAATTGTTTTTAAAATAAATCGATTGAAAGGTGGTGATAATCGTTTAGCTGATTAACTTTTGGGAACAAATATTCCATCAGTGTGGTTCAATTATGTGTGGCATTCAATGCTGCTTTTTGCTTATTCTGAAAGAAAAATGGATCTATGATGTCTACAGCAAGTACTTCGAAAACCAGACAATCAATTTTATTGAATAGAATGGTAATTCGGTAACGATGTGAGCATTACGGTTTCCACGTAGTTTGGTTGATAAAGTCTCCTGCTGCAATCATATTCCTCACGAAAGTCAACTCGATGGCCGAGCTCGTCTATGAATGCCGATCATTTCTCAAGGAAATTTAGGATCAAATAAAGTTAACGCTTCAATGGGTTTGAAAATTGAGTTGCTGATGAAATAATTCGAAAAGAGTTCATAATTTTCAGTCATTGGTGTTTTGATTGCTTTAGTCAAACTGGGTATATATCCGATCGTTGAACAAGAATGCTTCCATGGTGGCATGAATACACGTGTACGTCTGACCTCCATCTTCTACTCTACAATCGAATGGCCATCCATAGCGCTGTTGGGGTTTTTACAGACCATTGCCCTACTGGAAGACATGCCGATAGGCTTTATATTTCCTCTGATGACATCTACAGGAATGGTGGATATGAGGAGAAGGGGGAAATCATCCCCTGTGCCAGTGCTAAACTCTTACTTTAAATAGGCGGGGGTTCTTTACTCCTTATTTTCTGTTATCTTTGGCTGAATAATTGGGATTCCAGATAGTTTCCTAAAGTCACCGTTTGCTCCTTGTTTGGATATTAATTTGTTAGGATATTAATTTTTAAATAAGGAAATTTATTTAAAACTCAGAATAGTCTCTTAAAGGGAGTGGTTGGTTTCTGTTTAGTATTGATTTGTGATGTCACAAGGGAGGTCTGCCACCAAATTTTGATGAAAGATTTTAGTGTGACTTAAGTTAAGGGCTTATGACTTCATATTATAAAGAATAATGTAGTCGATCTCATATGACAATTATTTTTTCTTATTCTCCATGTCCTCCTTTAAGCATCCAAAATAAATTCATGAATTCTAAAGCGTTGTTTGTTTTTGCTTTGCGTTTATGGACATATTCAACTGACTGACTAAATGGCAGCAAATGGACAATAAATCCCCCCCATTGACAAACAAATTTACAACGTTATCAGGAATACAATAAAGAAATCACTGGGCTCCTATACACTATAGCATAGTCGACACAAATTGCTGTTGCCCGCATCAAAAGCAAAACTCTTGTAAAATGCTAAAGTGGACTGTCATTTAGTCATCAAGTCAATACAGCGCAACTCAATATATATCATTGTCTGTCTGTCCGTCTGTCAGTTAGCCAAACAGTCAGTCAGTTTGAAGTAAAACCATCATTTATACTGGCTTTTAAACATTCAAAATAAGTTTCGCAATGAAATGAAAGGAAAATAATGGATTTTTATCAACGTTTCCTTAGTCACCCTCAATTCACATCCGCATCCATATCCACATCCGCATTCTTTTGATCATTCATGGAAACATTATAAAAGAAAAATAATTAAACAACTTAGTTTTCGAGGAACTATTTTCTAGTGCTTCATCATGACAACAAAATGTGCATCTTGTTGAGAAAACTTATTTTAAACTTTAAAATTCCATTGTCATCTTGGATAGAAAAATTAGTGGCCATCGTTGAAAATAAATACGAGAGTGGTGGAATGAATCTAAATGGAATGGAATTAAAAGCTGAAAAATGATGGAAACTTTTTAAAACAAAAGTGTTGCTGAAATAATACAAAACAAAATAAATATTTGAATCACAACAAAGATAAATAATAAGAAAATTGCTTTTGTTCTGGTTTTCAAATAGAATTTTATGTGCTTTGAGATGTGAGTAGAGTTCTAATCTCTTTTTTATTAAAGAGTTTAAAAGATGGAATAGCGCAGAGTTTAAGAAACAGAATTTCTGTTCAAATACGAAGTCGTTTTAAAGTTATTACTGCTGGTTCTTAACCACACCATCTTACCAGAAGGACATCAACGTCCTCAAGCCTTCGTTATCCAAAATATAGGCTAAATGCTTAGGAGGTATGACTAAGCAGACAGGATGGGTGTTAGTCTCTTGTCTGGCAATTATAATCCGAATTTCAATATAGAATTTGAGAGACATTTTAGAGATTTTTTATCTTAGTATGTGCTTTATACTATGTTCAGACCTGCACTTTTATTGCGTAAATCGCAATAAACGTCATTATTGAGCTCAATATTTCATATAAATTTTCAATTAATTATTGCGCAATAAATACGCAAATTGTTATAATATTGAGTAAAACTTAAAATACAGCACTGTCATAAGTACGTTCAGTGAGCATATTTCAATTTTCCGAACTCTTCCTGTTGATATATGACAACTCAAATGTGCAAACAAAAAAACAACATAACAAAAAAACATTGTTGTTGAAACAACCAGCTGTTTTGTTTACCAGCTGTCAAATGAATATTGAATAAGCAGCTGAACTGCGTATATTATTATGTCTGAACACTTAAAATATTGTGCTCAATAAACAGAATATTGACTCAATATAAGGGTATGTATGAACATAGTATTATGCGAAGATGGTAATTGAATTCGAACAGCAATTGTCTGGCACGACTTATGTCATTCTATTCTGTCATAAAACTTAGTATATTATCCACACTGAACGTAATTAATCGACTTGCGTTGGAATTTATTGGACCAACGAAAAACTGCACGATAATGTCGATTTTGCCAAAAAAAAATATCATCTTTCCAGCTGAAGCTCATTTTCATGTTGGCGGCTACGTTAATAAGCAAAATCGCCGTATTTTGGGACTCAAAACCCACACTTTGTCTTGCAGAAGCCAATGCACCCATTACAAGCTGCCTGATGTTAGAAATGCTTTTAATTCCACATGCTGGTCGCACATTATACAAGCTTTGTGGACTATAAAGACGTCGAAGCATCTTATGCGTATCATCAGCAGCTATCCTTCTGAGAGAATACTACTCTATGACACAGATGAAAGAGTTAAGAGGTATCAAATGAATATTGAATAAGCAGCTGAACTGCGTATATTATTATGTCTGAACACTTAAAATATTGTGCTCAATAAACAGAATATTGACTCAATATAAGGGTATGTCTGAACATAGTATTATGCGAAGATGGTGGAGTTCCACAGGGCTCTGTGCTAGAACCACTGCTATGGAACATACTCTACAATGAAGTGTTGCGTCTCCTAGTACCAAGAGGTGTACAGATAATTGGTTATGCTGACGATATAGCAGTAACAATTATGGCTAAAGAATTATGTCAAATTGAGACTACGTGTATGACGACATTGGCTAGAATAAAAAACTGACTTACGTCGGCAAATCTGCAACTAGTTGGACAGAAAACTGAGGCTATTTTGATAACAAGCAGAAAGAAAATTGAGTGTATTACACTAAATATAGACGGACACAATAGAACATTCAAGCTAGTGCTTAGATATTTAGGAGTAATGATTGACGTAAAATTAAATTTTAAAACTAATATTGACGAGGCTTGTGAAAAAGCTGCTCGATTGAATACTGCCTTATCCCGCATTATGGCTAATATAGGAGGGCCAAATCAGAGCAGAAGACAGTTATTAGCAAGTATTACTCAGTCGATGTATGCAGCACCTTTGTGGGAATCGGCGCTGAGTATTAGAACCTACGCTAGGCACGCAAGATCTTTATTTCGTTTAAGCGCCCTTAGGGTTGCTAGTGGTTTCCGCACAGTTTCATATGAGGCTATTGGTGTCATATCAGGAATAACTCCACCTAATGTTATGGCTATGGAACTAGGGATGCAACATCGTTAAGAAAATCATCGATGTTAGCAACATCGATGTATCAAAAAAAAAAAAAAACATCGATGTTAAAAAACATCGGTGATAAAACATCGCTACATCGATGTTTTTCGATGTTTTACTTTTATATGAATAAATACTAAAAAAATATTATTTAAAAGAAAAACTCAGTTTTTTGACAAAAATTATTTAATAATTCATTTCATTTATCATAAAAAACAAAACAAAACAGCCTCATAGGCTAAAATCGTCAATAACAACGAGTTTAATGTAAAGAACTCAAATAAACACAACCCTTAAAGTACATCAGCATAAGCCGATGTATCGTCATTAAACGCCGATGTATCGCCGATGTATCGCCGATATATCGTCCATTAAAACATCGATGTTAAACGTCGAAATTTATGTGTAAAACATCGATGTTTCGATAACATCGATGTATCGTTTGCATCCCTATATGGAACTGAAAAGGGTATATGATAGAGTTAGGATTGTTGGCAGAACTATGGCAACTGAGGAAAGAAGGGAGGAAAGACAAAAGATTTTATACGAATGGCAGATTAGATGGGATACTGCGACGAAAAGGCGATGGACACAAAGACTTATCAGAAACGTGCGGAGTTGGGTTGGTTTTTACATGACACAGTTTTTGATGGGGGAACGACTGTTTTAGGGAAATCTCTGTAAATATGGGCATATTTTCTTTTATTACCATAGGTTTGGACTAGAACGCGAGTTATTACAGACGATGATAAATGAAAGAGTGACACCAGACAATATACTTTCACACATGCTGCGGTATGGTGAAGTTTGGCGTTATGTCAAAATGTTATCTGCTAATGTGATGCAGGAATTGAGAAGGATTGAGAGAATCAATACTACGAATTCTCTCTAGGGACAAGAATCAATAGTAGTAGTCAATAGCCTAGCTTTTTTCACCTCAAGAAAAAAAAAGGTGCCTGTTTGGTGCGGCTTGTGGAGGCATCATTGGCCCATATTTCTTTAAAAATGAGGACGGCGCAACCATTACGGTCAATGGAGACACCTATTGCACCATAATAACCGATTTTTTTAAACCCGCTCTTCATGGCATTGATGTGAACGATGTTTGGTTTCAACAGGATGGTGCAACTTGCCCCACATCTCATGCCACAATCGTTTTATAGCGTCAAATGTTTGATGGCGGTTTAATTAACCGAAATGCTGATGTCAATTGGCCGTTAAGAAGCTCAATTTGATACTGTAAGACTATTTTCTGTGGGGCACCGTTAAAGTAAAATGTTATGCCGACAAACCAGAGACAATTGAGCATTTGAAGGCCAACATTCGTGAGATACGACCCCATACACTTGAAAAAGTGTACGAAAATTGATTCGATCGAATAATTTACTGTGTGGCCAGCCGCAGCATATGAATAAAATAATATTCCATTTTTAACCTGAACAATTTAATTTATTTTTATTGCTGTTTCAAATATAAACTTTTAAATGGCCCACCCATTATAATAGTGGCATTAGAGAATGTCCTGAAAGGTGTTTCTTATGATCAGTTTCCTTAAAGTTGGAAAACTGTACAAAAATTAATTCTGTTTGTATTCCATTCCATCATACAATATAAGTCATCTATTGCAGAGCATACACTCTTTTATGCTGAGGTTTTTTATTTATTTTTCTTGGCCTGCGTTTATTGCCTGTAATAAACAATTCCTTTCCATATTAATATTTCACATTTTGCATCAAACGAACATGCACTCAGTGTATGTACATAGCTCGACTGCGAAAATGTACATACTGGGCTTCAATATTTGCTGTCTTGTAGCCTAGAGCCACAGTCTTATCAACATACATACTATACCGTCTACAATACTGGTATTATAAATATTGAATTCTGAAAAGTTTATTAAAATTTAAAAAACAAGGAGAAAATTATTCATAAATTTCTCCAACACATACACATGGTTGTTGGGTTCATGGCAACCAACACCTTCTGGTTGGTCATCACAATGAGATTTTTAAAGAAAGTATGACGTTTAAACTCCAAAATTTTGTGTTTTTTAAAAATGTACCGCAATAAAGTCTGGCAGCAGAAATCGTACTCAGTGTTTGCTCAAACAACAGCTCCGTGTTATTTGCCTTCAAAATAAATCGTTTAAAAGGAAAAATTGTGAGAAATAGAAAATCACAAAAAAATATGAAAAGAAATGCAAAAAGGAAATGAAAGTTTATGGAAGTTACAGGTAAAGGGAAGAAAGCACCGGAGTTGAAATGAATGAAAAACTTTATTTATGAACTTAAAAACTGTCAAATTTATTTCGAATATTTTTACAAGCTGCCGAAGGATATATACACACAAACAGACATGCGTGCTGCGTTCACAATAAATTAAGAAACGCATGCAAGTCTGGTATTGAACCTAGCAAATTGTGATGTTGATACGAAAGTAAAGTGGGAAAAAACTAGATCAGAAATAACGTGTTTGAATAGACGATGACTAAATCAATTTAAATCAATTCTTTATTGTTCGCACAATTCCGTGTGCCACCTTTAATGATTTGATTTACACAATAACAACTTTGCTTTAATTGTATTCTTTCTTTTACACTCGTTTGTTAGAACTTCTCTTTCTTCTTACAACCTTTCTTTCTCTGCTTACAACCTTTTTGTAAGCAACAATACGGAGATCTTCACACACGACTGACCGAATTCTTACTGAATCCCACGTGTCTTCACACAAGACTGACTGAATTCTTTCTCTGCTTACAACCTTTTTGTAAGCAACAATACGGAGATCTTCACACACGACTGACCGAATTCTTACTGAATCCCACGTGTCTTCACACACGACTGACTGAATTCTAACTGAATCTCCGTTACCTGCTCTGTCTTTCCTTTTATATCGCTGGATCAATAGTGTGATGATACTCTGGAAGGAGAATGACTGCCTTCGGGAAATATCTAAAAATGTAAACAAGTAGTTTTCATTATTGTTGTTTGTGTGTCTTGTTTACTGTTTATCCGCTTTTTTTTTATACTGCATTTTGGTTGTTGCCTTTTTTATACTGCACTTTGTTTTTGCTTGTTTACTTCTTTGTCCGCTGCATTTTGTTGTTGGCTGTTTACATATTTATCCCTTATATTTTTTTATACTGATGTTGTTGCTATGTTCTTACTTATTCGTTGATCATTTTATATATGATAAGTCCATTGTGTTGTTTTTGGAGCTTTTGTTTATTATTTTAATAACACCATTTCCATTTTCGTAACAGTATTTTCCTAGTTTTAGACTAATCGGCACCAAACTATTTTAAATTTGTTTCTGCAGTTGATAACTGCAAAAGGTGTAATTGATATAACTCGCCTAATGGCAACAGTTTATTTGTGTCCAAATACTACGTAAAGTTCATTCTTGCAAAAATTTTGAGTGCCTATAGAACCATATTGAAGATGAAGTGAATTACAAATCGACTTAAATTTAAATTTTAAGGTTGCGTTAACGTTTTGGAACTATTCAGCATGATTTCACTTCTCCCCTTATGAAATTATTTAAAATACGAAAACCTCGCAAAATTTTCTGAATTCCTGAAGTATTTCAAAATGCTCACTAAGATGCTGCAAAGTAGTCTTCTCGTTTCCATACCGAAATAATAATAGAAATAATAAAGCAATAATTACAACAAAATCATGATTGCGTAATTTCAGAAAAAACTAGCCTTCCTACTAACCTATACGTACTATCGGGTATTTTATTAAACGCTATCTATCTTTAAATTTAAATAAAATAAAGTGTGTGTGAGGTATCATAGAAATTTTTTGAAAGAGGTATTGAAGCAATGTAGCATCTGGCACGGCTTCTATGAGCGGACTGTGTCCAATTTTCCACGACTCTGGCACATAAATCAGTCTGAATTCGAAGAATGGCATTGCTTATGTTGACTTTAAAGATCGCTGTGGTTTGCGGCCCCACAATGAAAAGTCTAAAGGGGTTAAATCTGGCGATCTCGGTGGTCAGTTCACACCACCTGCCTTGTGCAGAATATCTTAAATATTTGGCAGCCATTCTGGTTAGGTTTAATGCACATATTATTCTGCGTATAAAGGACTAGATTTGTTAGGTTTCTATACATATGCGTTCATTGTTCCATCTTCTCTTTGCTTCTATGTAGAGTAATGGGAATCTCATGTGAGAAATCTTAAAATTTTCCGTATGAACCTTTGCAAGGTTGCATGTCCAGGAACGTTCATAGGAGTAACACTCAAACATCGCTTGTCTCTGAAGGAGATTGTAAATTTAGATGTGATCTCTAGGAATTTAATTAATCACGTGACTGTCAATAAACTTTCGCAGTCGCAAAACGGCAGTATTTATAGACATTATTATTATTATTGACTGAATAGTACTACGGTAATTGGGTAGTCCAAAAGCACTGCGGATTCAATTATACATATATCATGATTTTGCTCACATTGAATTCGCCATAATCTTATAGTTAGTTTGTTGACTTATTAGACACGAGACCAGAACTTACGCATCTTGAACAAAATGAAAATATATTTCTTCGGCAAATTTTTCTAAGCAGTCCTCTGGCAACAACTCTGAGAGTAAATAAAATTGCCATGAAAAGTTTGTCAAAAATCTGTAGTTCGACATCGACGTTAAATTGTAGGTAACACAACTCATGTATAAAACTAACACACACAGCATGGGCTCTGTGAGAAGGTAGTTTGTAATCCTAACTTAAGGGTTGCAATAACCAATTAAGTAAATTAGTAAGTTTTGCTTACTTTATGGTTCACGTAGCTTTGCGCAACTAGAGCTATAACTTTGTTTGCGCAATTATGGAAAGCCAATCAATTTTCGTTAATTATTCTTTAGATTTTAAATTCTCCATATTACACCCCCTGCTATAGTTTCCTGTTATCAAAACTGACGATATCCCTAAGAATACTGAGACCTCATTTGTAAGACTGAGCTTGAGTTAGAATTCATTGGGGACTTGAAAATAGATTTTGAAGCGTTAGAAAATATCTTTAGCAAAACATAAACATTTTCTTCAAATTTTAAAACAAACCTCGCATACCTTACTACATAAAACAGTGAGTAATATAAATAAAATCAGAAATGCTTTGATGAATTGTTTGCTGGTCATTAAGTATTTATGCACGTTTATAAAGGCATGAAATGCAAATACTAATGCAACTACTACTGTAAACAGAAATAATTCTGGAAAAATGTTAAATACATACATATTTAATTAAAAACAATAAAATATCCATAAGATGGCACATTTACATAGTTGTTGTTAAAACAACGAATAAATGGTTGAAATAAATCAAGAGGGGAAAAAAGTATTTCCATTTAATTTCGGCAACACAAACAAAATTTTAAGCATAAAAAGGATAAAAGGAAACTAAATTCCAGAATGTGGTAAAATGCAGAGGGCAGGGCATTCTTTTTTTTTCAATACAAATGACATTTTAAAGTAAATGTGAGCAAACATTTGCTTCGACTTGAACACAAAGCAGCATAAAATTATAATTAATTTTAATGTTATCGTAGCCAAGTTGCAAAATAAGTAAAAAGTCTTCAGAAACTGGCATCATTTTCTTCAAGGAAATATTCATTGAAGAGACATTTGTTAAGAATTCAAACTATTTCAACAAAACTGCTGGTTCCTTGAAGATGGAGAACAAACAAGCGCGAGGAAGGTTTAGAATACTTTCAGAAATGTTTGGTTAAACAAAGCATGGAAATACATATACTGAAACCTTTATACACAGTATAATGGAACTGCAATTTCAATTAAAAATATTAATTTTAATGCAGTACGATTGGATGTGTTTTCCGTAGCTATCAACTACAACTGGCCGGAGGTTCTTGTCATTTCGTGCTTTGCTTTTTTGATTAATAGAGAAATTAAATAAAATTAATTAATCAAGTGAGGCTAATCAAAAAATCGACTTCCGTTGAATTTTAATTTTCTACTCAATGTTTCCGCTATAATTTCACTGCCATAGTAAATGGAATACAATGTCGCTTAAATGAAAGCATCTGGTTTGGCTGCAGCATTTGCTCTTTTTGAAATAGCTTTCGACGACTGTTTCTTACATTTCATGCGGTATATTGACGATAAATTGACGGAGATAGGGCTATTGACGTAGACACAGTGTTTGACGCAGTACGTCAAAAAAGTCTAACGTCTACAAGTGGCCTCAAATCCAGGATTTTGGTAGCCAGTTGAATTCGCCAAAATGTGGTATCATTCATTATGGAAACTGTAATTCAATTGTTATGAAGCTAAAATTGATTCTATTGTATGACTCATGGTATTGTCTTAATAAAACCATATACCGCTGTCCTCATTATCTTCAACTGCCGGATAAAAAACTCGGTTATCATATGGCCATAGACATTTGAATACAACACTTTAGTCAAGATAACACACACCATCCATATTATACATGCGTAATCCCTTTAGTCAGGATGACGACCTAGCTTCTCACACCACTTATGTGGTGTGTGTTCACTTTATACATGTAACAAGCGTAAGCGGTGACAACTAGTTAAGTGATGTAGATAAAGAGAGAAGAAAGAAGTACGGTGAAAGAGAGAGAAAAGAGGTCATAGAATATCAGTAGAAAAGGAAAAAGTTGCAGTCAGTCAGTTGGAAGAAATATTAGCGTCAAGTTGCATTTTTCGGTCAAAAGTTAATTTTTTAGAAAGAATAAAAAAGTTGAAAGTTGTGCAAAAGTTATAATAAAAGTTGAGCTTGAAAATGTTAATCTCTTTTAGAATTGAATTAAATTAATTGCCAGAAGAGCATTTTGAAATTATATTTTGAGAACTCAGTTACTTAATCCATTTTTTTCATTTTTTAATATACAATTAAAAACTCTTTTAAATGTTAATAAAATTATATTATTATATATTTTTGGAAACAAATAAAAACTGATTTAATCAAATATTTGGTGTTACATTTTATTGAAATATAAAACCAACCATAATTACATACATGAGTGGTGGGACCTACAGTTTAAAAGCGATTCTGAACGAAAATTTTTAATGGCAATTTTATTTACTCTCAGAGTTTTTGCCTGAAGATTGCTAAAAGAAAGTCAAAGAAGGAAATATTTTTAATATTTTCTGTTCGAGACATCTGAGTAGAGGTTTGAACGACGAGATCTCATCTAATAAGCTAACACACTACGTACTAGATTTCGGCGAAAGTAATGAATTAACAGTAATGGATTTTTAAGAGTCATTTTCGAAAAAATATGATCCAGTGATACCTTCAAACTTTATCCGCAACAGAGTTTTCACACTCACTTCTAAGTTTATCGAGCCTGATATGCAACAACTTTGTTTGTTTACTTAATCATCGAGTATTCAGTTTCATGGCTGAATAATTTTTTTTTGAAACAGCATTGAAAGCCTATTGCTCCTAGCACCCAATCAGCATATTTGCTATGTTTTGAATGATCTGCCGGCTTAAATAATTATTGTGTAATTGTTTTGTGTAATTATTGTGGTTGTTAATCCTGGACGACGAAGGTGCTTCTTTTTACCAGAAGTTACAAGACCCTACCTTTTTGCCTGTTTAGATTATGTGGGGCAAATTCTTGTGCTTATTTTACATAAAAAACTGAACAAAATGAAAAATTCCTGCATTGCTCTCTTTACTTGTAATAAAGTGTTGTGGAGAAAATGGGGTCCCTGACTTATTAAGACTCATTACGTCTATGGAACAGTAGTCAGACCTGTCTTGGGTTGTGCACAACTACTATGCTTCGAATGCTTGCCTTAACTTAATTAGGCAAATTCAAAGATCTTCCTGTGTTATTATTACTGGTGTATTGTGTAGAACACCTACATCAGGTCTGACCTGGACTGACTGGGCAATGGCCCGGATCGAATGACGCTTACTCAAGATTCCTGATGGGATTGGGAACCGACAGGTTTCTATAGATTACATGATATCACAATATGACTTGGGAAACTTTTGAATAGAGAAGAATTGAGACATCTAGTCAACGTTGGAACGTCAATGGTTCGAAACCTTAAAGAGATGTGAATGGAGGCATTTTTTCAGAGTTGTCTGGCATAGCTCATTAGATAAAGTTACCGGATTATTGCAAAGCATTTCGGTGTTTCTAGCTTAAGCGTCGGCTATACGTGGTACAGTGATGACTATTAAAGATTAACTTAAAAATTCGGATTTTAAGATCTCTCTGCATTATTATTACTGGTGTGCTGTGTACAAAACCTACGTCTGCACTGGAGTGATTGGGCAAGATTCCTGAAGATATTGGAAACCAACAGGATAATATAGATTACATGATATCACAATATGACTCGGGAAACTTCTGAATCGCCTTCCAAATAGAAGGAAAGTTGGAGTGTTATGTGACACATCACGTCAACGTCCCTATACAAACATTCAGGAATGGTTCGAAACTTTAAAGAGATGTGGGTGGAGGCATTATTTTGGGGGTAGTCTGGTAGAGCTCATTGAGTAAGGTTCTCGGATCATTGCAGAGTATTTTGGTATTTCGAGCTTAAGTGCCGGTTTTACATGCTAGAAGGTGTAGAAGGTGTAACAATACATTCTGGTAGTTAGGCGTTTGTCTGGAAACTGGTTTCTAACAGAACCACCTCTATAAGATGGTAGAGCGATACAAATTTCACATCATATGCGCACCGGAAAACTGTAGGGCGGATGAATAGACCAGATTTGGTCCAATCAGCGAACTTTCGAGAACCACTGAAAACCGCAGAAATACAGAACCTGTGTTCATATGATTTTAAACAAGTCTTAGCACCAAAGGCATCATCAGAGAAATTGGAAATAACAACACCTGATTGAAAATTTCTGACAATAAGTATATATATTAAGGAGTAAGATTCAGACTTCTGTAGATTGCAAAATGTTGAATTCCTATATTCGTTAGAGAGTGTAGTTTATTCTAGATCCTGACAGTGCTTTGTAATTAGTTTTGTAAAATCGATTCCTATTCTTTGAAGGCATTACAACAGAAAACCTATTTTGAATAAGCTTTAATAGAGCCATTTAACTAAGCCTAAGAGTTGTAACGTTTATCACTGAAATTTAAGTTAATTTTGTGATAATATCCGCAGTTTCTTTTTATTCCGTCTCATGATGTACGATATCATAGGATATATACCCCTTCTATTCAATGTGTTTTAAGCGTGCCCCCTCTATATCAGGGAAAGCCCGTTCTTTACGTTCAAGGACTCCTGAATTACTGCCACTAAATTCACAAGAACCGTTTCAGTGGATCTTCCCGCCATATACGGTTATTAGCTAGGATACAGTGATATACTTTTCTGTATCTCATAACTACCGCATTGAACATTTTATTTATATCCGCAGTTTCCTTTTTATGCTGTATCATGATGAATGTTTGTCGAAATGCATCAACACTTTTCAACATTTTCACCGGTTGCAGTGAATTCATATCAATTCGTAGGTTCGTAAGTTCTCAATAAATTACTCAGAGAGATTACTGAGATTACTCTACCATGTTCCTCTCATCCATTATTCCGTTACTATCCTTGATATGCTCTTAAAAACTTTAAGAGAGATACTCTTAAAATCAATTTAGAAAAAGACTAAATGCGCATGACCTAAAAGTCAATTTCAACTCTACGTATATTCACCTGGTGAACTAGTTCCACTATAGCTGTGGTGTAATAGAAACTAATATGGACCAAATGATTAAAAAATATAACAACAATAATAACAAACACAACCGAAATTGAAGTGCAATGACAAATGTAAGGAAACTATAGGAAATTGAGGTCAAATTCTTTTACCTTAGCAAAGTTTAGGAAAAATAAACAATGATGTGTTATGTTATGGCATGTGAATGCCATTATTTGCTTAATTTTGTTACAGTGTATATGCAGGTGTATTTATAGGATCCTTAAATAATTTTTGTTTTTATTTACTTGGTTATACATTGTCGTTGGATGGGTATGGTTGATTGTGCTTGGTGATAAAATTATATATGCAGTTCCAATGATCGGCATATAACAAACGGAGTAAATATTAAATTTTCACCATATTACTATGAAGTTACTAAAAATATCTCCGCCGTATTTATTAAAGCTGTCACTGCAATGACAGTGTTGTCCATTATAATACTCCCTTTTATATAGCTTGGGAGAAGTCTAACGGATTGTTTTCGCCGTAGTCTAGTCATGCCATGATTCAAACCCCAGGCCAGACATCTTCAACAAAATGAAATACGAAGAAATATTACTAAGGCCACTGCCTCTGAGCAGATTGCTGGCTAAGATTCTGAGAATAAATAAAATTGCCATAAAAAAGTTTCTCAAAATTCTGTCATTCGGAGTCGACTTTAAACTGTAGTTCCGCCACTCATTGACGAAATTAACTCGGACAAGATGGGTGGTGTAAGAAGCTATGTAGGTCGTAATCAATTAAGTAAGTAAGTAGAGTGGAATATAAACGTAGTTACATGCTTCAATGCTTTTAGTACAATGGGTCAATTCGACCTCCGGGTACTGTACTTGTCTTAACTGACAAGTACACGTCCTCTAACCCACATGCTTCATAAACTATAGCGTATGCCGCTTATGTGTTTATTACTAGCTTCAGAAAATTTGAAGGCATTTAAAATTTGAGTCTACACTGTCATGTCAAAAGGGCGTTTAGGTTAGGACCTCAGGTTATTCCTCAACAGTCTGGTGCATTATTGATTAGATTGCCACAAAGACATTTCGTTTGAGAAGAGAATCTACCTCTCTATATCTAAAAGTGCTCTTTCAAACATCTCTTAACGCTCTACAGATGAAAATGTTTTGCACCATCAACAAATTTCAAGAACTCTATACCCGTAACAAATAGAATTCCATCGTCTGCATACTCTTGGCGGTCCATGCCTGCTTCAGATGGTTTCATAAAAAGTTCACACACACAAAGCTCCACATTAGTGGTAAAAAAACCTGCGGACCACTGCCGTCCATCAGGATATCATAGGATGTACTTCAACTAGGGTCTAATATATCGATTTAAATAAGACCAAGTGTCGAGTGTCTATCACTGAAATTTAAGTTAATTTAGTCTTGATGTATGTTTTTTTTGTTAATATCTGCAGTTTCCTTTTATTCCGTCTCATGATGTAGAATATCAAAGGATCTATACCCCTTCTACTCAGTTCCCTATTTATGATCTTATGAGTGTTTTTGTGTTCTAAATGTGTGCTCCATATCAAGAAAAGCACAAATGTTCACCTCCTTTACTTCCAAGGGCTACTGAATTATTCCTATTAAATTCACAAGAACAACAGTTCTTGTAGATATACCCCAAAAAGATTTGTTTGTTTCAACAAATTAAAAAAAAAAAAAATCGAGGAATAGCCCTTAAGAACTAACTTAGTCCTTAGAAACCTAAGAAATCAAGTGGCTGATAACTCCCTCCCTAGGTAAAGCCAGTAAACTCCATAGTTTCAGAAGATTTCGTGACGGGTCAATGAATGGAGCAATTTAAATGCTGGAAAACTCTTTTAAGGGAAGGACTATTCTGAAAAAGAGGGATTTGTCGATGAAGAATAGGGGAGCAGGAGCACGGGTGTTTTGTTCCATAGTGAAATAATGTAAATTCATGAAGTAATCTCTCAAAATAGAATACATGGGTGTATATGGAAATGTTTATTTAAAAGCAGCACGACAAGAAGCAAAGATTCTGCTGCGTTACACTTGAGCAAATTTCTATTTTTGTTCGTAGCAATGAGAGAATTGATGCTCACAGTGTTAGAATTTGTGTTGGCAATGAGAGAGATTGATTACAATAACATGCTTAAAATAGAGGCTTTAAAACGCGATGTATGACATATAACGCGAAAATACTTGGTTTCAACAGGATGGTGCAACGTGCCACAATCGATTTATTGCGTCAAACGTTTGATGGCCGTTTAATTAGCCGAAGTGGTGATGTCAATTGGCCGTCAAGAAGCTGCGATTTGACACCATTGGACTATTTTCTGCGGGGCGCTGTTAAGGAAAAGGTTATGCCATTTGGGGGCCAACATTAGTGATGCCATTGCCCAATACGACACCATACACTCGAAAAAGTGCACGAAAATTGATCCAATCAAATGAGGTACTGTGAGGCTTATACTCGTATATGCGGTGTAACATGTGATTTGTAACACGTGATTTGTCATGATGTAATTATTATACGTTCATGCCGGCGTGATTGATTATGCTATTAGACGATACTTAATACCAAATATTTAGATCTTTAACACTTCTACTGCCGAAAAAAATACCTGAGAGTCACGTCACAATAGAGCGTAAAGTATTAAGGGCAGCCTTATGCTTATGCTTTGCTGCTGCGGCTTTTATTATAATTAATACGCATACAGCGTACCTTAGGTTGGAATTGCAAAATTGCTGCATTTGCTGCGTTGCGTTTATTGTGTTAACATAACATAAGGCATTCAAAATAGAGATAAGAACAATACGATGAGACGTGAATCTGTAATCAATAACCGGGGGTCGTATTAAAAAATGTATATTGGACGCAGAAAATTTTGGTATTTCTTAATATGGATGTCTATTTTAACTTCAGGAAATTCATTCGATCATTCGGTTTGGTAAAAGATTACGCAGGAAAATTACCGAGATTTACATTTAATTTTTTTTTTTTAATTTAAAATTAATTTTTTTTACATTTTAATTTTATACAATTTCAATAGGTCTGCATATAATGTTTGTTTACCTTTTATTATATACATCTGCACACAAATAAAAACCGTAAAATTCTTATTATAATATACAATGCAAAAAACAAAAACAAAATAAAAAATTAATTTGATTTTACATAATGTAATGCGAGACTTTAATTCCATTTAATACATGTTGACAAGACAACAAAGAGTTGAATGAAAAAACATTTTCACTCTACAATAATTTTGCACTCATTGGTCGCCTGACATCTATCTTTTAACATAGAAATTAAAGAAGGTTAGGTTAGGTTAGGTTAATGTGGTAGCTTTATACCAAAAGCTCACTTGAGCACGCATAGCGGCCCGTTGTGGTACCACAGGCTAACGCAGTCCCTGTACTGACCAAGTTCCTCCGAGCCAATGAGGGGGAAATTGGTCAGCGCAAGGGCTGCACATTTAAAGCACGACTACCCCACGCTGGAAAACCAGCCAGAAAGTTTTATAAAATTAAAGAAGAGTTTCCATTGAAATAAATATAAACATCAACATTTGCGGACTTTACGTTTTAAGGCTTTATGCAGATGAACTTATGTTGGGTTTTTATTAGCAGGTGCATATGAATAGTGTCGTCGTAGTTTAGTAGGTAGTTTGTTGGCTTATTGAACATAAGGCCACGGTTCAAACCACAGCTCAGACGTTTTGAACAAAACGAACAGATTTCTAACAAAAGCTCTGAGAGTAAATGAAATTGCCATGAAAAGTTTTCAAAAATTTGTCATTTGCAGTCGATTTTAAACTGTAGGTGCCACAACTCATATGTACGATTAACATACACAGCTGAAGTGGAGTCAGAAGCTAGGTCGTAATACTAACTTAAGACTTGTAATGACCAATTGTGTATGTGTGTATGTATGTATGTGTGCGAATAAGCCAGAAAGCACGTCGCATCTCAAAGTCGATATAACCCATGTTATCGGTCAAGCTAGCCTGATTTACACCCCAAAGTCATGGACATTTTGCATGTGCTATACTCAGAGATGTTGTGACGGACATTTGAACGATGTTATGATGGCATCAATAGGTTTTTAAAATTTTAAGTTTAAAGATATGAAGGGTTTAAAAAAGACACGATAATGTATGTGTGACGATAAATTTGAATTTAGCTAGTAATGGCAAAAACTAAAGACCGTTAAAGCATATTTGCAAGCTTGAATCCTTCGAAAATGGCTCCCTCGAGGACTAGACCCTTCCAAGTTTCCAGTGGGATCATTCAGCAGAGACTTTTATGAGCGGTTATTAATAGTAGTCACCCGAAATTGGAAGGTGGGCGACAATTGAAAGTATTTAAGAAATTTAATTTTTCTAATCCATAAACTTTTCTTTCAGTTCGTGGGATGATGGATAGTTCCGAAAGCATATTATGGTGATTGGGTTTTAAGGCGTATGCTGCTTTATAAGGCGGCCGGCTGTTGGCCGTCCGATCTGGTAGTTTTTCTGACGGCTCAAGTTCCTCAACGTCTACGTTAACAGGCTTGCAATTCTCTTAAACCTTCGTTTACTGATGCTATACTCCGGATTCAGAGATGTAGTAACACTATTCTAAACGCCGATGGTTGGAATGCAGCAGAATTGAACGAAGTTTTGGGTAATATTAGTGGTGGACATGTGCCTCCATCAATCAATGCCCGTGATAGCATGCAACTCATATTTCTCTGCAATACAATTTTCATTCATATTATTATAAATTCACTTTATTAACCCCTATTAAATAAATTCTTTTAAATTAACAATTATGTGAATAAATCAATAGAATTAAATTTACTTGTCTGTTAAATCAAATAACAACTTGTATCATTAATTATTTTAATTAAAACATGTTTATTAGACAAAAAAGAAAAAATCATGTTCAGGGCATATGTTGTTTAATCTGTATTTGCCAAGTATGTGTTGGTAATGAGTAGGGCAAGTATTATAAGCATTTTGCTTTAAAAACTTTTTTTGCTTGTTTTGTAAATTTTTCGCACAAAATGCTTTTTTCGGTACACCATGCTTAGATTTGCTTTTTTTTAAGTTGGCAATATCTTTTTGAAAAATATGTTTTTCTGAGTCATTCTGTTAAGTATTTTGCCAATTATTAATAATATTGTACCTTTTCACACTTATGTATTTCTGTATTTTGAAAAATTCATAAGCAAAACTGTAACAGACTTCATAAAATTTGTTTTTGTAAATAAACGGTAAATATATGATATTTTGTATATTTTGCTTATAGTTACATACATATATGTATTTTTTATGCCGCACAAGTTCACTTACATTTATTTTCGCAACATTTAAGTGTCGTTTACTTCCGAAGTTTCTAGTGTTTTTATTAAAACAAATTAATTTAAAAACTGAAAAGAAAATGCCAAAAGAAACAAAAAAAAAAAACATTTAATGCCCGTATGGCAAAAGAATACCCAGATATATTAAGATCTGATGATTCAATTTTGTTTTGTGTGGTCTGTGAATACCCCATTAGTGGCACAAAAAAGTATAACGTTCAACAACATTTTGGAACATCAAAACATAAAACGGCTGCTGAAAAGAATAAACAGAATTGTGCTCAATCATTGTTGACTAGTTACACGAATGACCCAACTATAAATTCATTTGATATGGAGTTATGCAAAATGTTTGTGACTGCAAATATTCCATTGTATAAAGTTAATGATCCTGGCGTTATATCATTTTTTAAAAAATTTACAAATTATTCTTTACCCTCTGAAACGACTTTACGAAAGAAATATATGGATATACTTTATGAAGCTTACCTCAAAGAGCTTCAAAGTAAAGCAGCAAACAAAAACATTTGGTTATCATTGGATGAAACAACTGATTGTGAACAACGCTTGGTTGCGAATTTTGTGTTTGGTATATTAGAGGAATCGGAAAAAGAAAAATCATATTTACTTAGTTTAGCCCACGTGGAACGAGCTAATAGTAATTCTATGGCGGCATTCTTCAATGATAGTTTGCAGTTGCTATTGCCAAAAGGTAAATACACACATTTGCAATTATATATGTATGTAAATAAATTTATATGAATGCAGGTGTTAAAAACAAAAATGTAATGCTTGTGGTAACTGATGCAGCCCCTTACATGGTATCTGCAATGCGGTCATTAAAAATTCTATACCCGAAGATGTTACATATTACATGTTTAGCTCATAGGATGCACAGAGCCGCAGATTTTATTCGTTTTAGTTTCGTTAATGTGAACGCCCTCGTTAGCAATTGCAAAGCCGTCTTTCTTAAGTTACGAAGTATATTTATTGTTTTAAAATAGACTTGTTCGCCAAAAGTAATTCCTACAAATTTTCTTGCTCATTCTCGTACGAATTTATTGCATTCAATGTACCCAACAATACGCAATCCGCCCAAACCCTGCACCACCAGATGGGGATCTTGGATTAAAGCTTCCATTTACTACAGCGATAATTTTGTAGAAATTAAGACCGTTCTTAATGAACTTTCAAATGAAGAGGCTGAGTCTATAAGCAATGCAAAGTTATTATTTGAAAATTCATCTGTAAAAGCTGTACGCTAACATTAAAAATAATTTTGAATGTATTTGTCAAAGCATAGTCAAATTAGAAACCAGGGGACTTCCTCTTAATGAAAGTTTATCCGTCATTGAAGACGTTAACCAAAAATTGCAGGCCCTTCAAAATAAAACATTTTTTGAAAAATTTGACAAAGTTTTAAAAAAAAAATGACGGCCTTAAAACACTGACCAAGATTAAAAATAACTTATATTTTAATAAAAAAGAAAAAGATGAATATGTATATTGATGCTTTATCTCCAAGTGAACTAGTGGGCTTTAAATATGCCCCTGTGACATCGACTGATGTAGAACGAATATTTTCAATGTATTCTACAGTCTTATGCGACAATCGAAGATCTTTTCAATTTTGAAATTAAAAAAAAACATATGATTGTACATTGCAACAAAAATGTATTTCAATAAAAATTACTAAATATAAATAATTGGTGTATTTTTCTTGCGCTTTTTTCTGTGCTTATTTTTAAGAAATTTTGTGCTTTTTTGCTTGCTTTTTTTAATTTTTTTTGTGCTTTTTTTACTTGCCCTAGTAATGAGAAATCTGTTATTTTCGATTAAATATAATATTTAAATAACTGTTACAATGTAAGGTCTTTTTTAAGCGCTTCCTATCTTAAAATGTTAATATGTATGTGAGCAACAAAACAATGTGCAAGTGAGACTTCATCGAATTTTTTATTCGTTTTGAAAGACCTATTAATGCCATTACGTCCGCCATGGCTAATTTTTATACATGAGTGGCAGGACCTACAGTTTAAAGTCGACTCCGAACGACAAATTTTATTGAGAAGCTTTACATGGCAATTTTATTTACTCTCAGAGTTTTTGCCAGAAATCAGCTGAGAGGAAGTCGCCGAAGAAATATTTTCGTTTTGATGTCTGACCTGAGATTCGAACTCGGGCCTTCAGTCTAATAAGCCTACACACTACCTACTAGACCACGGCGACTTCAAATGTTATTCTCAAAGGAAATATGGACAGATGACTTCGCAAATTTAAAATTCACACCATGTGGATTGGTATGATTCCAAATTCTACAATTTTGTTTGCTCACGTACCCATTTATATAGAAATATGCCTCATTACTAATAGCTCTAGAATCCATTTAATGAACGAACACACGTCGTTGGTTATTCATGTTGATTTGGTACAACAGGCGGAAGATATGACAACTAAGATGGGCGTTGTTAACTATAAAATTTCGGAAGTCCCTGCTGAAAGTGGTAAAAGAATTGTCTTCAACATACTTAATCTACTATGTAGTAGATAACGCAGGAGTATTTGGAGATTGAATGAACACCTGTACCCGTTCTACAGTCAGTTACCGTTCTCATTGCTCTTTATATTCTAAAAGCGAACGTACGTTTCGTTACGTTCGACTAACTTTATAACATAATCGTGAACATGTGAGGAATTAAGGTATCCCAGAAGAAACACTTGGGTGCGAAGTAAGGAATTATAAGTTTCGACACTGAGCTGTATTCTGAAGCTTGTCAGAATAATAGGTTTGGGGACATACATATATCGTATGGTTGCGCTGCTATGGCATCTCTTCTCGACGATAACAAAAGCAGTCCTTACGGAAATGACTGGTTGCTCACGTAACATTCACTTAGAGAAGGGTGTTACAAGACTGAGTATTAGAAACGCAAAAACTTTGTTGATGATATAGACTACTATTGTCCTCGACTTAAATCGCCCTTACACGTTATCACAGTTTCCTTTTCCAATCGTTTGATATGGTTTTGGTTTCGTAGAATTGATAGAACCTCACCCCCTTTAAAGCGTTTTTCCTTAGAAAAAATTAAAAAATTCAAACGAATTTAAAATGTCTCCTCCTAAGCAGAGGTTTTAAGATTATTTGTTTAAATCATGTCTGTCGACTGATCAATTGAGCTGGTAATGTCAATAAAAGTGTCTGTCTATTATTGAAGTTTCAAAACTTTTAAAACATCTAACATGTCGTGGAATTTTTTGTTATGTTCAAATGCAAATAGAATTCAAAAATTTCCAGCTTAAATAATTCAAAGTTTCTTTTCTTCCCCTCTAACTTGATTTCTTGTGTTATATTTTCAACTCATTTATAAAAATCCCTCAGATTACAACTTTTTTATTTTCTTTTAAACTTTTTATTCCACTCAACTTCTTACTGCCATATTGGGGTTGGGGGAAACGGCAAAAAGAAAAATTTTTCTTATTTGGCTAGAGTTCGTCTACTGTCTGCAATTTTTTATTCTCTTTTCGTTTGATTCCATATTTGAATTTGGCCTCTGGAGAAGTATTACGTTCTATTCGTTTAACGTTGTAGGAAAATAAATGGCAAAGAGGAATTTTTCAATTTAATCGTTTAACACTTTTAAATAAGCTTTGAAATAAACTTTATTATTGAAAGTGTCGCTTGTCTCTCTTTCTATTTTCTATTTTCTTTGTTCTTCGTCTCTTTTATTTAATTTTTTTTGTGTAAAAGCACACACCAACTTTCGTCAGACTAAACCCCTGGGAGATTCTCTCATAAGCCTCCTTAACAAAGTAGGCGTTAACAATTTTTGGGCATTTTTTCTGGTGATAGTGGTGTAAAGGAGTGGTTGTGCTAATAAGTTTCTATTAAAATTAATGCCAATAGACTGGAAAGTAGGTAGAAATTTACAAAAGAGAATAGAAGAGAGAATTTGTCACAAATAATCAAGGAGGTGATACGAAATTACTAAAAAGTTTTGAGGAATTTAAGCTTTGCCAGCAATAGCTAAAAAGCAATGGAAAATTTAATCCTATTCATACATGAAACTGCCGTAGAGCAAACAAACGCTCTATTATTCATTCATTTAATATGTTATTAACTTGTAGTCGCCGTATTCTAGTAGGTAGTATTGGCTTATTGGACGGAGGCTACGGTTCAGACCCAAATTCTGAGCTCTCCAACAAAGTATTTTTGCGGCGACTTCCTCTCAGCAGATTTCTGTCAAAAACTCGGAGAGTAAATACAATTTCCAAGAAAAGTTTCTTAAAAATCTGTCGTTCGGAATCTTTTTTAAATTATTGGTCCCGCCACTCACGTATAAAAATAACAGACATAACATAAGTGGTGTGAGAAACTAGGTCGTAATCGTGACTAAAGGGTTGTAATGACCAGTTAAGTATGTGTTATTAACCAGTATCAGCAGCCTCGGAGAGGGGAAAGTACCCAAACCTGTGGTATTCTTTTTAATATATTAGCGTCGGGTACATTGTTCTTCCACAAAGTAGTTAAGATATCTAGTGCATTCAGTTCCGTAAATGTTAGCGATATATAAATTTGTCACGTCATAACACTAGCGTATTGCATAGGCCAGGTGGGCTGACCTGACTTTCTAAAATTAATTAGAAAGAGCCGCCTAGACTGTCTTAAGAAGTCACCGTAGTCCAGTAGATAGTGTGTTGGCTTATTATATGTAAGGCCTCGGTTCAAACCCCAGGTCAGACGTCTCCAACAAAACGAAATACGAAAAATAATCCTTCGGCGACTTGCTTTCAGCAGATTTCTGGCAAAAACTCTAAAAGTAAATAAAATTGTCATGAAAAGTTTCTCAAAAATCTGTCGTTGGGAACCTTCTCAAAACTGTAGGTCCCGCCACTCATGTATACAATTAACACACACAACATAAGTGGTGTGAGAAACTATGCCGTAACCCTAACTAAAGTACAATTTAAAACCGAAATTTTTCGACGATATATTTTAGCAACTGTAAACCCACACCGCTTCCCTTGCTTTTAAAACAAGACCCTGTTTTAAATTTGATTAGCCATGGCAGAAAATAAATCATTTGAAGTTTCGTTTCCTCCATTCTTCTCTTGTAACTCTCTTGGTTTCCATGCCATTGTTTTTTTTTTATTTATTTTTTTTTTTGCCGATTTTAATTGTTTTTGGTATTTTGTTACAGTCTCCCATTTTTTTTATTTCATTCATTAATCTGTGATGTCCATTATTTAACTTTTCATTCCCAACGATGACTAATTTTACTGTCATTTGTCTTCCTTTGTTTCTTTTTCTGTTTTTTCTCGGTTCTTTATCCTTCTATTCAAATTATTTTAAAATCCGTTTTTATTATTTCTTTCTGAGTTTTTTTGTTGGTGGCATCCAATGATATCCGTTTAAATAATTAATGAATTTTGGAGAAAATGTTGGTGAATGCATACAAAATGTTTAAGGTTTCGTAAGCCTTGAATCGGTTGTAGAATTGCAAAAAAGGGAACCACTGGTAAAGTACTATTATTATGATGCTCTACACCATAGAACTACAGTTTAAAGTCGACTCCTAATGACAGATTTTTGAGAAACTTTTCACGACAATTTTTATTTTACTGTGAGTCCTTGTCAGAAATCTGCTAAGAGGATATCGCTGAAGAAATATTTTTCATATTTCGTTTTGCTGAAGATGTCTGAGCCAGTGTTGGAACCACGTCTAATAAACCAATACACTAGCTACTAGACTACGACGACGTGATGGCAAGCGTAAATCAGAATAGAATTCAGAGTCGTTGAATAATCTCTAGGATCTTTAATTAAGTGTTTCCTGTCTATCAAACTGTGTATGCGATATCATAGAAACCATGGCGTATAAATCAAGTATAATTTAACCGATGGCATGGGTTATATTGGCTTTGAGGACCGCTGCGGCATACACCCGCGTCAACAAAAGGGCCGGCAATCCCTGGGTGAAGACTCGATATTTATAAAATATAACCTTTGAGTATATCGGGTAAAGAAATGTGATGTAGTTGCCTGAATGCTAGGTATGTCATTTGGCTTTAGAATGAGATTAACAAAGAGTCTAAAGGTATGCTTATTCAAGTTTGGAATGATATAAGAAAGGTCTAACGCCTCATCACTTAATGAATCTAGTTGTTGGCAGCTCTCTTCTTAATAGTTTCCTAAGCAGAACCAGTAATCTTTATGATTTTTGGAAATTCTTCACAACGAGAATTAGCGTATGTAGTATTCTTTTAAAAGAATGACCATTTTGTGGCATACGAATAGTTCAAGAACGTATCTGGAGGCAGGAATGGAATATTTAGGTCCCACATAGGAAGTAAAAAGAATGAGGCGTAGCCGTCATCCGACTAATCTCATTTGAAGTGAATTCGAAGATAATATTGTGCTATTTAAGTGATGCTGTATCAGACAGTTAGAGAATGAGTCGAGATGAGTCGAAAGTCATGCGGAAATTTGAGCTTGCTTTCAACAAAAATACAACAACAAACACTGCAAGAATAAATGTAAAAAAAAATACACAAACAACAATAATGAGAAAACGATGTTTACATTTACAGAGATCTCGAGAAGGCGAAGCCACGAACATTAGACTTCAAGATCATTCATTAGACTGTTTACGTTGGCATATAAAAGACAAGACAAAGCAGGCAACGGAGTTAGTAAAAATTCAATCTGTCTTGTGTGAAGACGCGCGGTGTTTGAAGAGAATGATCGCAAAAGAGTGTAAAGAAGAATAACAAACAAAGCAATTGTTGTTATTTACATCAAGTTGTGAACAGTGTCACACAGAATTGTGCGAATAATAAAGAATTTTAATTAAAACGAAACACAAATTAATTTTTATTTTAAGGTTTTATTTAAACGTTTTTAAAAGGTAAAAACGTTACAATATACTTGTTCAGAATGACGATTATTTCTAATCCAAGATGTAGATTGCGTGATGATTAGATTAAATCATCAGAGAGCTTACTTGAAACCTGTGAAACACCATATCGAAACATACATGAGTGTTAGGCTGACATTGTTTTAGGTGGCACCGATCAGCTTAGACAGCATATGCGATATAGGATGAGGGCAATACATTCGATCATATGGTCGCAGTATTATGACACTTGTTTGGAACAACTATAATATAAGATCTCTGGGTTTGCTTTAATCGAAAGAAGCTAATGATGTTAAACAAATTTTGTTGCTCAAACATGGACTTAAAGGATTTTATTGTTCCAGACAAATTTGACATAATTATATTTCCTCTTTACGGAAATATAAACGTTCAGCTCAAATATATTTTAAATTCTATTCTGTGTACAATACCACATAAAAGAATTAGACCCTCGTTTTATAAAAATATTTTACGAAAACGTTTATTATATAAACCCTTTACAATGTTGTTGTTTTTGCTTTAATATTAAGTTTCATTGAAAATCTTATTGTTGTTGTATATACGTAAATAGGTCGGTCATTTGCTTTTCTCCAACATCAAATCGCAAAAGCCGCGGCATCCAACAGTCAAAAAAAGTACTAACAACAGCAACTTTATTATCATTTCCTTCGAAAATAATAGAAATTTCAACACACAAGCACATTTCGAAATAGTTTTCATTACAACTTCCATCACCGTTACCAGCGCCACCCACCATTATTTTGGTCATTAATATCATCATCATGCCTCACCACCATTTAAATCCCTTTTCAAAACACATTGAAAAGGAATTTTTTTTCCTGTACACCAGCTATACTCTACCACATGATAGACGGGCAACGTTCATTCATTCTGATGATGTGAATAAGACTGGCGGTGCTGTTTATGTTGGAGTTGTAACTGACAACGTTTGATATTCAATGTATTGTGCTCAACAGCAGTGATGAGAAATTAAAAATAGGAAATTACAAATCTAATGTTGTTGTACCCGATTAAACTGAGCAGTTAGAGAAATAGAAATACTTTTCAGAAGAAATTAAATGCCAATGAATTTAGCACTTAAAGTTTGTTTCTCATTTCGAATTCAATTATTTGGGTAAAGAAATTGTTATTTTGTAATAGAAAATTAGCCACAGGAAGGATGTTAATTTGAGTTTGTTAAACAAGACCTGGTGATTTTCTTAGATCCAATGGCTTCAGATGTAAGGGAACGAAATTGAACAGATGGAGACTTGTCAGGTTGATAGAAGGCCTTTGTAAGTATTTTTATTCCAAATAAACAATAATGTTTAAAATTATAAAGAAATTTGAAGAGACTGAAAGCATTAAAATTTTCAACGCCAACGTTAAATCCACATTACTGCACGGTTGCGAAACGCGGAATATGGCACCGCGCGATTCCCAGTCTCTTCAGGTATTTGTTAACAAATGCCTCCGTGGAATCTTGCGCCCTCCATAATATCCAATGCCCAACTCTGGTCAGATACAAACCAGCAACCAATTGAGAGTGAAATAAGAAGACGCAAGTGGGAATGGCTTCTGCACACTCATCGCTACCCATTAGACGGCATCACAAAGAAAGCCATAGACTGAAACCCCCAGGGAAGCAGGCGCATCGGACGACCATCACACGCCAAATCACAACTGAACTATCCAAACTACGTCTACAATGGATCGATGTCAAATACCGCGCTGATGATCGGAATCAACTTGTTGCACCTCATTCTCCCTAGAGGAGAGTGAGGAGTTAAAAAATGGGAAGCATTAAAAACATAGTCTGACCTGTGCAAGTAGGCACTGCAGAAGATTTTGCTTCTGTTAAAGAGATTGTGGTACATAATCCGAGTTTACCGATTACGACTCTCTACGGCGTAATTTGCACTGTTTAACAATTAAAGACCGCTGGTCATTTACAATCAGTTATATTCGTTTATTCGGTGCTAGAGCAACAGGCCTTCAATGTTAATTTTTCGTATAAAATTTTCCTCAGCAATGAATCTCATTTCTATCTTTTTTACGTCAATAAACGAAATTGTCTTATAAGCCCCATATATCGAAAAGTAATTGTGGAAAAGCGTTAGCATATAACAAATGTGATTGTTTGGAGCACATTATGATAACATAACAATGAAAGATTCATTAACTTCAGTACAAAGTGCTACAGCCTTTTGATAAGAAATCTTTTTGGAACCCCAATTCTTACCTTACACGGGAGCTTCTAATACTCTTGAGCAGAACGATAAGATTTTTTAAATCACACCACCGAAGCACCAAAATAAGTAATTAGGCAGTTGTCTCATCATGAGATCTTCAATAGATTTGTTGATGTTTTCCAAAGACTTTTAACGACACAACCAGACACGATCATGGTTCCGTTCGTCGTGTGGTCTGAAAATCCACATTTTGACACAATGAATAAAACATTCTGAGCAATCTCCTGATTTCCGTTTTGGTGACGACAAAGCTCCTTTCCTATATTTCTATCGGTATCTTCGCAGAAGTCGCCGAAGTCTATTAGGTAGTGTGTTGGCTTATTATACGTGAGGCCGGGTCAGATCCAAACCCCAGGTCAGACATCTCCAACAAATCGAAATATGAAAAAATATTTCTTTGTCGACTTCCTCGCAGCAGATATCTGGCAAAAACTCTGAGAGTAAATAAAAATTTTCATGTAAGGTTTCTAAAAATCTGTCGTTCGCAGTCGACATTAAAACTGTAGACCCCGTCACTTTTTTTAACACTCACAACATGTGTGATGTGAGAAGCTAGGTTGTAATCCTGACTGAAGGGTTGTAATGATCAATTATGTGCATACGTATGTATGTATCTTCCCAGATATTATAGCAAAGGTCTCTTCGGACACTGTTTAAGAGATTCTTAACGTAGTGCATTTATAAACTTGTATTATCTGCCGCATACAGTGTGCCGCATAAAGTGTGACGATGTCCATCAATATTCACCGTTATACACGAGCTCGCAATTTCTATTTTAAACTTTAAGTGAACAACTACTTGTCCATCAAAAAACAGCTTCATTTGATGTGCCGCTAATTCCAGGAAAGAATTATTCAACCATATACGTATTCTCCTTCTTTTACAATAGCGATCTTTGGCCTACAAACATAAACGTGATGTCGTCCGCATACCCCAATATTAACACACAGTTGGAAAGCATAGGATATAGTTCACCGCATTTCTCAATTTGATACTCCTGCGTGACGCCTTCTGTAATATTGTGGTCTATGAGACTAAAGTTTATTTCGAACTTTAATTTACGGTGACTCAAACAACTGCTTACTATACCCAATATGTAGTTACCGCAGTCTAGTAGGTACTGTGTTGGCTTACTAGACTTAAGGCAACGGTTTAAAACCCCGGGTCAGACATCTCCAAAAAAGAAAGAATTATGAAAAAAATACTTCTCCGGCGAATTCTTCTCAACAGTCTTGTGAGAAAAACTCAGAGAGTGAAATAATTGCCGTAAAAAGTTTCTCAAAAATCTGTCTTTCAGAAACGACTTGAAATTGTAGGTCACGCCACTAACCTATAAAATTAACCCACACAACATAAGTGGTGTGAGAAACTAGGTCTGACTGAAGGATTGTTATGACGAAGTATGTATGTACAATGTACATATGTGTGTATATATGCTAAAACATTGCAGGCACTTCAGCATATTTTTGTAATTCGCCTTCGTTGTCACCGTTCTAATAGGATCGATAGCGTTATATGTTGCTCTGCGGGATCCAAATTTCCTTTCGGAAAGACCATTCGAACTTTGGTGGTATTACTGCAGCCAGTTATATATTCTATCAAGTTTGGAAGATGTCTTCTACAGATACATCACTGGGGCATTAGTCAGTCACCACGTTTTCCAAATTCCTTCAGTAATGGTAGCATAGATCCTGGTGGACTCTAAATTGGACGGCTTTTGTGCGAGCATCTGAACATGTGTTACGTAGTCAGCATTCTTATGGTCATAGTTAGGCAAACAATCTTGAAAGTGGTTCTTGGAGGAATGTGGTCTTGATTTACGAACAAGTCCATCTGTCTGGGTCCCTAAAGGACTAGGAACTAGTAATTCAATTATTAGTAGTATTATAACCTACTGTATCAATGGGACGTTCGTTGTAATCTGAAATTTGTTAATAAAGAAGTATGGAAAGACGAAATCGAGCAATTTCCTCGTTTTTCAATCTTCATTTGCTCAAAAAGCTTTTATTATGTGACAACCTCTGAACATTTCTCATTGAGATCTGTAATATATGGAGATCTGTTTAAAGCTTTAATCTCACCATTCAATTATGGAAGCAAGAAAAAGTCGCATCTTCCGTAAATATGTATATCGAATTTTTTTTACAATGTTCTTCGCTAGTCATTGGACCACAGCAAAAAAAAAAACAAAAAAAAAAAATCAGTGTTGGAGGATTATTTTCCTTCCTTTCACAATTCTCGTGTTTTGTTTACTTTCCTGGCAAAGAATCCTTTGGAATTTCTTTTTTTATTTCAACACCTTTTGTTTTTTTTTTTTCTCGGACAGGCTTATAGTTTTGCGTTGAATTTTTGTGGTTTGTTTTTATTTTACTTTTAAATTGTGAGGATGAATCAAGGAAGGATTCAAGGATGAATTTTTTCTTGTAGATTGTAAGCAAAATTGTTTAAAGTTTAACAGAATGTAGTACAATAATGTATAAGGCATGGCTACATATGTATAGGAGCATATTAGATGAATAGCGCGTAGATAGTAATCATGGTTCTAAGTACTTAGCGACATCACACATCACTGTGATCTTATTCGCAGCCAAGTTTGTATTCAATAAACTTTAATCAATACTAGTGTGGCAGTCTCTATATGTTTTTATCCCTTGGTATGCTTGAGTACTAAATAAAATAAGAAACCATACTACTCGTGGTTTTAAAATATTACTTCCAGTTCGGCTTAGGGAAATAATGACAGAAATTTTGGTTATAAAATCGTCTTAATAAAGATCTGAGTTTTGTTCTGATGGAAATATCTAGAAGAGTTATCCATTTAGTAGTCTAGTGTGTTGGTTTATTAGACCAGAGTGCGTGTATCAAACCCCAGGCCCTATATCTCTAACAAAACGGAAAATTAAAAAATAATTTTTCACTGACTTCCTCTCCTCATCAGTCTTCTGGAAAAAATTCCAAGAGTAAACAAAATTTCCATGAAAAAGTTTCTCGACATTAAACTGTAGACCCCACCACTCATGGACAAAATTAACACACACAACATATGTGGTGTAAGAAGCTAGGTTGCAGTCCTGACTAAGCGGTTGTAATGACCATTTAGTAGGTATGTGGTCTAGTAGGTATGTGGAAACATGATCAGTTAATTTTATTCCTACAAGATCTTGTGATAATGATCGATTCGGTGAGATTCTTTATATAGAGTGGGTCATCTGTCGTTTTAAATGTTAAACCTGCGGTTATTTCGAATCTGGCAATACTTATGACATTCTATTCTGTCACAAAATTCAGTATACTATCTCCACTGAACGTAATGAATCAATTCACGTTTCTTTTTCGCTTCCCTATATGGGACAACGAGAATCTGAATGATGACGTCGATTTTACCAAAAAAAAAAAAAAAAAAAGAACATCTTTACGGATGAATCCTACTTTCATTTTGGTGGGTACCCTTCAGTTTGTTCCAGAAACCAGGGATTTTTAGCAACTGGAACATGATGGTTGGACGAAAAGGCAGCGATTAGCGATCACAGTTGAATAAATAAACAATTTCGATGATAGCACACACACACTTTGTTTTATTACAAGTGAAAGATAATAAACGTTTAATAAAAGACCCGATACAATTGATTTTATACAATTTTCATTTTTTAGTGTTGGTTTTATCGGTAAATCTTTATATGGATGTCTTTCCTCATTAACTTTAATTTTCATCATAATACAACAATAATTGCTTGTCATGGCAACCATTATCAGCAGCAAAAATCACGAAAGCAACAATTTCTCACTCAATGTCAATCAACAACATCAATTTCCTGGAAGAAATATAAAATCCCGACGTCTATATAAGGAATAAAAGGTCAAGACTAATATTTAATGCTTATGTTGTGTAGTTTCGTAATAAATTTTCGTTTCAGCCAGTGTTCGAAAAAATACTGTACACTAACCATTGTGTACGTAACTGATAAAATACTTTTAACTTTCATTTAAGTGTTTGTGAACTCGTACGCAAACACATTACGTACACAACATGTACACAACAAATGAACGCAAACTCTAAAATAACGTACTGAACAGAGTTCACAAACACTATTTTTTAGTGTTTGTGTACAAAGTACACTAAAAAGATCAGTACACAATGAAAAAAATTGGGTTTTAGTGAACTTTTTTGAGTACACTAACATTTTTAGTGTACGCGAGAGTTTATGTTCTCATTCAGTAAGAGAGAGAGAGAGAGAGAAAAATGGCCAGTTTTTATTTGAATTCTTAAGCGAAATATGTCTATTATTCCTAAAGAATAATAAATGACATCAAAAACCACAACGCGATCTCTAAAAATACTGAATGAACTCTCACGTACACTAAAAATGTTAGTGTACTCAAAAAAAGTTCACTAAAACCCAATTTTTTTCGTTGTGTACTGATCTTTTTAGTGTACTTTGTACACAAACACTAAAAAATAGTGTTTGTGAACTCTGTTCAGTACGTTATGTTAGAGTTTGCGTACATGTTCACAAATATTAAAATAGAAACGAAAAGTTTTGCTCTCGTTGTAGTGAATGTGTTTGTGTTCTTTACCCACGACATTCAGTACAGTATATAAACGTTGCGTACTTTAGCGTATTTTTTCGAACACTGGTTTCAGCTTAAAACTTTACTCATTTCTTCATTATAGAAACTGGCTGATGAAAATCCAAATTAAGCTGATGTAGTCAAAAATTTTATGAGAACTACTTCAGAGTTTAAATGCCAATTAATGTGAGTTTTCTTAAACTTGTCATGTTTTAATGTATGATGAACAACAAATTACATCTAAAAGCTGTGAACAAAATGTTACAAAAGGCAAGCTGAAATCATAGCCTATAACAAAGCCTGAAATGTTTGTTAAGGAAATTGTTGTATAGGGTGGGTTTAAATTTGAATCATCATTTCGAATCTTTCAATACTTATGTCATTCTATTCTGTCACAAAATTCAGTATATTAGCTCCACTGAACGTAATGAATGGATTTACGCTTGAGCATCGTTGGGATTGATTGGGCCAACGAGAAACAGCACGATGAAGTCGATTTTGCAAAAAAATCATCTTTTCGAATGAAGCTCATTTTCATATTGGCGGGCACGTTAATAAGCAAAATTGCCGTATTTGGGGCTCAGAAAATCCACACGAGTGACTGTTTGATGCGGCTTGTGGAGCAGAGGCAACATTGGCCCATATTTCTTTGAAAATGAGAACGGTCCAACCATTATGCTCAATGGAGACACCTATCGCACCATGATAACCGATTTTTTTGTATCCGGTCTTCATGGTATTGATGTGAACGATGTTTGGTTTCAACCGAATGGTGCAACTTGCCACACATCTAATGCTACAATTGATTAAACGTTTAATGGTCGTTTAATTAGCTGAAATGGTGACATCAATTGGCTGCCAAGAAGCTGCGATTTGTTGGACTGTTTTCTGTGGGGCGCCATTAAAGAAAAGTGTTATGCCGGCAAACCAGAGACAATTAAGCATTTAAAGGCCAACATTCGTGATGCCATTGTCGAGATACGACCCCATACTCTCGAAAAAGTGCACGAAAATTGCTCCCGCTCAAATGAGAAACTGTGAGGACAGCCGCGGCAGCCATATGAATGAAATAATATTCCATTTATAACCGGAAGAATTGTACTTCACAACAATAGAATTAAGTTGAAAAAATTTCAAACCGTTTTTATTTTATTGTATTTTTAAATTTAAACTTTTAAATTTCCCACCCTACACAAACAACTTGGTTCACCCTATGTTGTACTATAAAACTAAAAAAGAGCAGTTCATATGGCCTACAACATACTAAATATAAACATGACTTAGCTCTCCAATATAAAAATTTCTTCAATAACAAGTTCGGTTTTGGACTTTAGTTGGTCTCCTCTAGGAAATTGTTGACCCCCGCGTAGAAATAATTGTGGTGTCACAATGGACTTAAATGCTGGTCTAAGTGGAAACTCTTCCTTCGCTAGCTAACCTAACCTACTGTAAACATCGAAGCTGACCTTTAAAATCAAAATCTTTAGACGAAAAGTATTTTCACGTAATAGATGGTGGATTGCTTTGAAAATTATTAAAAAATAAACTGTATTTACGAAGAGAAGAAACTGAAGCACATCTCACTCTTTCATATTTTAAGATGATGATGTTAAGTTAATATCAAGATATGGTGTTAACAGGTTAAAAAATATTTTTTTTATTTTAAGGGAATGATACAACATATTTTTGATATTCATTCTATCGTCATTGAAATTTTTAAAGGAGCCGTTTTTTTTTTGGCACATTATTTGGATGGCACAATCTGCTCAGATAAGTAATTAGAAAATGGAATGCATTGTGTAGCATCAATGGAAAGGGCTATTTAGGGTGTGTAGGGCAGAAAGGATTTTTAATGAGCTGTTTGCAGTAAAAGTTCTTCTTGTAATCATTTTCTGTAATTTTTCTTAAAATATTAATTCCAGTGTAAGACACAATTTCCTTAGGAAATGCGAATGAGCCACTGCTTACAGGAATAAGATTAGTGCTTATATTGTTAAGAAAATGAAGAAAAATCTAGATACTGGTGTTTTGCTTTTACATCGTTTAACATTAAAATTATAAACAAAAGCTACAAAAACAATAACAATGAACTTGTTTACAGATTATAGCACTTCGTAATATAACAACAAACACCGGCATAAAAAAATGGTGAACAAGTAAACAAAAATATACCAACAAACATCAGCATAAAAAATGGTAAACAAGTGTATAAAAATACAACAAAAAACGCTACAAGAATAAATGTAGACAACTTGTTTATGTGTACATGACGCAGTTTGTTTGAAGAGAGTAATCGTGGTTTGAAGATCTCCGTTGCAAAGATCAGTCGAACATTTGTCTAGTAATTGTTATTGTTTATGCAAAGGGTGTAAGCATAGGAATAACAAACAAAGCAATTGTTGTTGTATACATAAAGTTGAGAACAGTGACACACAGAATTGTGCGACTAATAAAGAATTTTAATTAAAACTAAACACAAATTTATTTTTATTTCATATGCAATCTACGAGCTTATATTTTAATTTTCTTTTAGGAATGTTTTTATTTTTCGATTTAAATATTTCATTATTGATCACTTCCGATTAGAAATAGCTATAGTCTAGTAGGTAATGTGTCTGCTAATTCCTCTCAGTAGATTTCTGGCAAAATCTCTAAGAAAAAAATTGCCATGAAAATGTTTCTCAAAAATCTGCCGTTCAAAGTCGACTTTAAACTGTATGTCCCGCCGCTCATGTATAAGTAAATTAACACACACAACATAAGTGGTGTGAGAAGCAAAGTCGTAATCCTGATTGTAAAGTTATATTTTCCGATTAACCTTAGCATGGGTAGTTATTTAATCTTTAACTGACATAAAATTATCTCCTCAAACGTATGCACATACTTTTAAGGGTCTCTTCAGTATTGTGAAGATATTGGCAAATTATTGGAATTCGCTGGCATGATTTCTGTAATAACTACAGTTCTGAGTTCGATGGAAACTGAGAACAAATTCTTAACAATCGATGTAAGTGGAAATGGTGTAGTTAAGATAAGTAACTGTTATGTAACAAGAAATCAGAACATCACATAAAGCAAAATAATACACAAGAGGAAGCAAAAACATAAGCATAGCATTTGGCCTTCATATACCTGAAAGTAAATGTAATTATTAAAGCAAAAACTTATTGATAGGAAGTATAAAATTTTATGTGAAAATATCGCCCAATTCCACGTTTTTTTATTATCATAAACGTTGGTTATTTCGAACTAAAAAATAAATGAATCAACATAATAGACGTCATTCCCCATTCAAATAATATACTCATAAGCCACCTGATCCTTTAGAAATCATAAGTCCAATAACGAATATCATAAAAACGTCAGAAAGCGCTTTGAGAAATAAAAGATCAAAATTAAGTAGCTACCCCATGACTGCTATTATGTATATGACTAATATTGGGTAATTCAATAAGAGCGTGAAATATTTAAAATTAAATAAAACAAAGTATGTGCGATATCATCGAAATCTTTTATTCTTTTGAAAGACTTATCGATGCCATTATGTGTGGCACATAACTTCGTGCAAATGTCCGCCACAGCTTCTCTTCGGGAATGTATCCGAAATGTTTAATTTTCCATGATTTTGGCGCATAAATCAGGCTGAATTTGACCGATGCCAACGGTTTTTATTTCTTTGTCGATCGCTGTGGGTTGTGCCTTATTCACATACACTTGTGACTTAAGAAAATGGCACTAAAAAATGAAATGTTCATCAGGTCGTGTGAAATCTAAAATTTTTAATGACTATGGTGCATAAATCAGCTAAAATTTAACGTATGTCAGGATTTATGTTAGTTTTCAGGACCGCTGTATACATGGCTGCCAGATTTGACGATTTATCGTCATTGTGACGATTTTGAGCTCCAAAAATATCACATTGGCCATTTGACGATTTATGCCCTTGATTTGACGATTTTTAAAAAATAAAAATTTACATCATATTCTTTACTTTAGTACATTAAAAGCCACTTTAAGCTTTGTATTTACTTTGCAATTGTTACTATTGGAAATTTAGTTTAGTAAAAACAAGAAGTAAATTATTATATTTTTAATTTACTTTCGAAAACCTGTGATGATTTTTCTGTATTTTATTCCTTTTTAACCCCTTAAGAGCCAAAAAATTACAACTCCTAAATAACCTCGTATTTGAGAATAATTTATCACTTGTTGCAGACAATTTTAAAAATTCGAGTATAGCTTCTAATATTACCATCGGAAGAACAAAGGCAAGCGTCGTTATTTGTTTTCGTACGACCAAAACTCAGGGGATGCTATCCATCCCCATGCTATCCTATAAAAATATGTTATGGGAAGAAGGAAAAAGAGAAATGTGTTTATGGAGCTCTGCTCTGTTTAGACGAGCTCTGCAGGAATTGAGTTCCATATACGAATATGAAAATAATATAAAATTTCTCCATTTTTGGAAAAATAATAAATAAATGAAGATGAGGCACGCTAGTTTTTAATTTCTAACAAATTTTTTTTTTAATGTTTTATTTTTGAACTCAGATATGTACATACTCGTACATTGACTTTATATGTTTTACTACAATAGAAATAATTTTGGTTTTTAAAAACTTTTAATTTATTTATGTTTTCTGACGATTTTTTTACGATTTCAATAAATGTCTTTGACGATTTTGACTATTTTTTCTCAAATATTTGACGATTTTGCGCCTCATTTATCTGTATGGCTGTATATCCGCAACTTAAGAAAACTTCACAAGAAAAACTCTAACGTGGGTAAATCATGATCTCGGTAGCAAGTGCTCAATATGGCATGAGCAGTGTGGCACTTGAAACCAGCCTGATGAAACCACATGTCGTTGGTGGCCAGATCATCCTATTTAGTGTAAAAGAAGAAGAAGAACAAAACTAAATACAGTAGAAGCTCACAAATTAGAAGCTCCAGTAATTAGAAATTCCAGAAATTAGAATCAGTGCTTGCAATGCATTATACGCTCTAAAATTCGAATTTTTTTTTTTTTTTTTTTTTTTTTTTTTCTCAGAACTTTATTTACAATCTGTTTATATAAAACAATAAGTAAATTTAATAATACAATATATAATAACAGATTCTATTGCCCCACAGTGCAATAACTTAAAATTATTTATTTATATAAATTTGATTGATATAGAAAAGATAATAAAAAAAAAATTAATACATATTTACAATATAATACATCAGAATTCAATAAATGTGTATTTTAAAATAATAGAAGTAAATATGTATATGTATGTATATCGGAATATAAGAAATGTGTATCTTAATTAGTTACGTTAGCTATGTATTTACCTAAATGGTAAATCAAGAACATGTAATCTATTAAGTCTACGCACCTCATCTGTTTCATCTAACAAGCAAATAGCCAATGGATTAATATGGTTACTAAGTCTCTCAAGGTATCTTGAACTAAATTTTCTTATAACTTCCTCAACTAAAGGAATTTCAAGATCATTATGTATCGCCGCATTTGTCATAAACCATGGAGCTTGTGTAATAAGACGAAGAGTTTTGGACTGATATCGTTTTAAAATTTCTACATTGGAGTTTTTAGCTGTGCCCCAAAGTTGTATTCCGTATGTCCATACGGGTTTGAGTATTGCTTTGTATATCATTACCTTATTTCTCAAACTTAGTTCGGATTTCGGACCTAAAAGCCAATACAATTTTCTTGTTTTTATGTTCAGATATTTTCTTTTTGTTTTAATATGGTCTTTCCAAGTAAGTCGTCTATCTAAATACAAACCCAAGTATTTTACACATTTTACAATTGGTACTTGTAACCCATTTAGTGCAACAGGTGGACAATCTTCCCTTCTAAGGGAAAAAGTTATGTGAGAGGACTTCGTTGTATTTATTTGGATTTTCCACTTTTCCAGCCATTGTTGTAGTTTATTTAGTTCTCTCTGTAACAATGTAGATGCATGAATGGGACAAGCTGCCGATGCTATAAGTGCAGTATCGTCTGCATAAGTAGCAACTGTAATATTTTGTGAGCATGGCATATCACTAGTATATATTGAATAAAGTGTCGGTCCTAAAACACTACCCTGGGGAACACCAGAATTGATTGGCCTTATATCTGAAAATTCCTCTTTACTATTAACATAGAAATGTCGCTCATGTAGATATGATTTCAGAACTAAAAAAAATGGTGCCGGTAGTAGTGTTTTAAGTTTAAATAGTAGGCCAGGGTGCCAAACTTTATCAAATGCTTGATTTACATCTAGGAATACAGCAGAACAATATTTTTTCGTTTCAAAAGCATCAGTTATCACATTTACAACTCGATGACACTGCTCTGGGGTACCATGTTTGCTGCGAAATCCAAATTGAAAATCATTGAAATTATATTATTCCGTTCTAGAATGGGTTTCAGTCTAAGCAAAAACAGCCGCTCAAATATTTTTGAAAAGGTTGATAATAGACTTATTGGTCTGTAAGATAAAAGCTCATTCTCATTTTTATTAGGCTTTAATATCATAATAATTTCAGCGCATTTCCATTGGGTTGGAAAATGATGTAAGCGCAATATTGAATTAAATAACAATGTTAAAAGTATAACGCCTTTTTTAGGCAATAGTTTGATCGTTTTAGAATCGATTTTGTCGTATCCTGGAGTTTTATTGGTTCCTAGCTTCGATATTACCATTTTAACTTCATTGAGAGTAAAATGATTAATTGGAAGACTCATTTGGCATGGCGCATTTAAAAATTCAAAAATCTCGCTATCATAATTATTTTGAGGATTAGGGTGAAAAATATTCTCCAAATGAACAGAAAATGCTTCAGCTTTGCTTTTGTTTGATCTACACCATCTGTTGTTTGAGTCCCTTATAGGAACATTACGTTGCGTAGGTCTCTTCAGGTATTTAGTGGCGTTCCAAAGGCAATTATCGAATCGAATTTAAAATTCTAATTTCTGAGCGTTTTTTTTTTGCTATTTTAACACAAGAAATCCCCAAATTCTATTTATTCTGTAAAACTAAAAAGGGAAATTTCCAAATTATTTTTTTTGTCGCATTTATGTATTTTGTGGCTAGTTTATTTGTGAAATTTGATACGCGTGTACAAAAAAACGTCCAGAAATTAGAATAATTCAGAAATTATAATTGCCTCAAAAACAAAGCGGTTCTAATTTGTGAGCGACTACTGTATAAAAAATATTTCTCCGCCGAATTCCTCTCAGTAGATTTCTAGCAAAAACTCTGAGAGTAAATAAAAAATTGGTATTTCGTTCGGAGTCGACTTAAAACTGTAGGTTGCGCTAATCATGTATGAAATTAACAGACAACATAAGTGGTGTAAGAAGCTAGCTCGTAATCCTGGCTGAAGTAATGACGAATTATGTATGTATATAGGATACAATTACAATTTATATTATAATTAAAATTATTATGAGCTGAGTCTCTTGTGGTAATCTAAGTCACGAATCTCTTGCTCATAGTCCCGCACACTGCCTACTAAACTCATGTCTTGAAGTAATTACACTAATTTTTTCAAAATTTGTTCACATACTTTTCAATTATTTGGATAATGGCTATCATGCAAAATCATGGCCATGGTATACATCCTCCGACTACAACCTCAGAATTTCTTGTAAGTCTTCAGTATACCATTATGGCATGTCTGATCTTTCTTTAAATGCTGTGTACATATATAAGCCTTCCTTGTTAATTTACTATCCAGTGTTCTTCCTCGATATTTGATCTCTATTTTCTGTGATATTATTCCACCCAGGAGTTGAATATTTTTCCATTTCGGAAGTTTTCTGCTTTACGCAATTGGTTCTATTGTGATATTGCCTCATTGACATGCATTGTCGAAGAGTATCTTTTAGTTTTCCTTCAGCCATCGTAAAACTATTGAGCAAGTATAGAGTATTAAATTGCCGGGTTAACCGATTAAAATCAATTCTTTCAGTAAATATAAAAACAAACAAATATTCAAAGAAACATTTATTATAAGTTTCTCTGATAAACTGAGGCATACTTGTATTGGCTATTTAAATTAAAATCTAATAACGTTTGTTTAAACATTTCAATAGCAAAGTAAAACAATATTTTCCATAAACATTTCAAAATTTAAATTAAAATTTAAGCATGACAACCGTTTTCACAAGGGAATGCTCATAAATTAAATAAATATTTACGCAACACTAAAATATATTTCACAGGACTTTTGTTTAATATTTTATGCCACACTAAAAAATATGTTCTTCTCGAATTACCAACATTTCTAAGGACTTTATTTCAGTAGTCCATTATTAATTAAAACAATTTGACTTAATTTACGTGGTGTTCTAAGAGGCACATTTAAATTAACCCAGATATGTATATAACAATCATACTAGACTGTATCATAAACGATGCTTTACTCTTGTGCCGCATAATAAAGACCAATTTCAGCGAATTGTGTACAAAAGTTGGTAAAGAAATAATTTTTTTGTTCTTAAATAAACAAAATAAGGAATAAATAATAGAGTACCCATTCCTATATTAGCATAGTAAATATGGTTATAAATCTTGGTTATTAATTACCTTTACGGAGCTAACAACGAAATGGATTTTTTCTAATTGTTTTGGTGTGATTGTTGGCCACAGAATACAGGGGCAATATTAATGTTTAAATATTTAGCTGACGAACATTTAAAACTAACAAGAAGGCTAATGTTTAGAAGAGATTCCATCAAGTACCTGTCTTTCACATCCCCTTAAGCCACACTATTTAAGGACTCTCAAGCTACCGGAACGAGTACTGACACATACCATATACCTCGTCTTGCGTCTAAGATACTGTTACGAAAATGAAGAAAAATCTAGATACTGGCGTTTTGCTTTTACATCGTTTAACATTAAAATTATAAACAAAAGCTACCAAAAACAAAAACAATGAACTTGTTTACAAATTATCGCACTGCGTAATATAACAACAAATACCAGCATAAAAATGGTAAACAAGTAAACAAAAATATACCAACAAACACCAGCATAAAAAATGTAAACAAGTAAACAAAAATACAACAACAAACACTACAAGAATAAATGTAAACAAAATACACAAACAACAATAATGAAACAACGATGTTTACATTTATAGAGATTTCAAGACGGCGAAGCCACGAACATTGGCCTTCAAGAACACTCATCAGACTGTTTAGTGTGTTAGTGAAGTTCATTCAGTAATCGTGGTTTGAAGATCTCCGTTACAAAGATCTGTCGTATAATTGCTTAGTGATTGTTATTATTTATACAAAGTGTGTAAGCAGAGGAATAACAAAGAGAGCAATTGCTGTTGTTTACATCAAGTTGTGAACAGTGGCACACAGAATTCTGCGAATAATAGAGAATTTTCATTAAAACTAAACACAAATTTATTTTTATTTTATTTGCAATCTACGGTCTCATATTTTAAATGTTTTTAAAAGGTATAAAAGTAACAATTTTATTATTTATAGGTTTACTTATTACTACTATGAACCATATAGTTTAAACATATTTATCTTACCCAGTTTGCTGCTAGTAACTCCAATCCTAAGTACTAATTAGCCAAACACGGCTTCTTGAGTCATAAAATGCAATCGTATTATGCTACCTAATTTCTCTCTGATGGTATGGTCGATGCATTATCATTTTCTGTGTAAATTTTTTTTAATATTGCAACTGAAGCCACCAATGTATCGGGTCTTTCAAAGGGGTTTTTAAAATTTGACAATTTATAATGGACTTCTTGTCGAGGTTCACCTGACAAATTAGGTCATTTATTCAGTCTGTTTTGTCAACCCACCATAGACGAATAGAATACGTGCAATAGTGAAAATAATAAAATTGTCTTATCAAAAAAGGTGATCCGTAGAATGAACGTACCTGCACTCTGGCCATAATCGTTCTATCGAGAGGACAATTCATAATGTGGTGTATGTATTCGAGTCTACTGGTTCAGTAAATGATCAACCTACCCAGACGTTGACGACACACAAAATTTGTGTACCTCTACAAAATTCATCTGACCCAATAACTAAATGGGCTCTGAAACAGTAGGCAACTGATTAAAATATTCATGGAAAAATTATTTGTAGCGGTAATGCTTTATGATGAACGGGTACGTGAACAAAAATATTTTCCAATTTCAGACCGTATTAATCAACATAATATTCAACAGCGTCCAATGCATCCCGAAAAACTCACCGTTTAGTGTGGATTTTGGGCTGACGGCGTCATTGGTCCATATTTATTTGCGAACGCCGTTGTCCAAACCATTATTGTCAACGGCGAGCATTATATATCGATTATTACCAATTTCTTTTGATCTGTGGTGGATGCTCATGCCGCATTGGATATTTCCCAAAAGCAATTTGAGGATGTTGCCTTATTAGACGTAAAGCTACGGTTCAAACCTTAGGTCAGACATCTCAATAAAAACGAAATGAAAAAAATATTTCTTTGGCGATTTCTCAGCAGATTTCTGCAAAAAAATCTAAGAGCAAATAAAATTGCCATGAAAAACCTACTCAAGAATCTGTTTTTTAGAGTCTACTCTAAACTGTACGTACCGTCATTCATGTATAAATTCACACGTACAACATAAGTAGTGTGAAAAGTAAGGTCGTAATCCTGAATGAAGGCTTGTAATGACTAACTAAGTAAGTAAGTGTGTGAGATATTATTTTTTCTGCGTTTGAAAGACCTATAAATTCCATTATGCAAATGTCCGCCACAATTTCTCTTGGGGAAGCGTATCCAAAATGACAGATTTTCCATGACTCTGGCGTATAAGTCAGACTGAATTTGACCGATAGCATGAGTTATGTGGGCTTTGTCAACCACTAGCCACACAGCATTTTGAGGGCATGAGACATCTCTCGTAGAGTTTATGTAAATTGGTCACCGAGATCGTGCGATTTAGCCGCATTAGACTGTTTTTGTGGGTTTTTTTTCTTTAAGTCGCAAGTGGTGCGAACCAAAGCACAAACCTCAAAGCCAACATAATCCAACGTACATGCACTCAATTTATTTCTGCTACCAGCGTGTTGCTACTTACAGGCTTACAGACCTTAGTTGATTGCTTGGTAGAAAAAGTAGAGTTTTGCTATATAGAAAGAATACCAAACTCTTTATCTACCTTCAACTACAATAGTATGTACAGACAATGTACACACAATGAAAAAAAAATTGAAACGTTAGGCCTCTTTTTGCCGCTTAAAACACATTTTACTTAGTCCTCTGCGTTCTACTTCGTGTAAAGATTTTCCATGCAAATCAAACCAGTTACAATAACAATCAATCAACGATTTGTCTACGTTAAAATGCAACATATTAACGTTAAATTTCAAATCCATGCGTTATTTCAGTGAGTGGTTCTATACCAACAGTTTGTTTTATGTTATTTAGCGGTTTTTCTCCTTTTTCCTATTTTTCCTATTAAATCGCCTTTTCCTTTGTAAACAAAAAAAATCATTTCCAGTTTTTCTTTCAGGCTTGTAATGTCTTTATCATCGAGAAAATCGCTGTCGAAAACAATGCAACAACCAACCACAATCTAAGCAAACCGAAGCAAAGCATTTTGGCTAACGTTTTACAAACCGTAAAGAATTTTCCATAACCACTTGCCTTTGATTATCCTTGTAGTTTGGAAAATCTTATTGGGGTGTTAAACCACACTAGCGGTATTTAAACGTATGCCATGCATATGCATATACCTACTTAGAGTGTTGCGGACTGTACTTTGTAAATTAAGACATACATATGTAATGTTATAAATTACATTGAAATTAAAATTACCAGGATTTATGTGGAAAATAAAAAGAAATTTTAAAATTTTCCAGTGATATATTACAAAATTGTCGTTCACAAGGTATTCGCAAATGTTTCATTCAGAAGAATTAATCAAAAAGGTAATCAGTCACATCTGGAGAGAAATTATTCTACAAGATCACACAAGGAAAGCTTCAAAGTAAGATGGAGGAAAAAGCTACGAGGCGGACAGGCAGGTTTCTGGCCAAACAGTAGCTGCGTAGATCAAGCCAACTCCTTCCTCTCTCTCTTGAAAGGCGTATTCCCATGTACCTACTGTTCGTAGATTTCAAAAAATCCTTCAATACCATCAGAAGAACTGTAATATGGAAACCATTGAAAGATAATACGTATCATCAGAGCTATGCACGATGATGCAAAACTCTCAGTTCTTCGGAAAGGTAGTATAAGTCAACCATTTCACACAATTGCTGGAGTAAAACAAGTATTCTCTCTGTCTCGAAGATATCACAGCGAAGTCTGTTCCGAAAGAAGAGGAATAACATGGAGTCTCTCACGCCAACTCGAGGATTTGGTTTATACGGACGATATTTGGCTACTCTCGCACGAGCAAACAAATTTAGAAGGCTTAAAAAGATTAAATCACAATGTTGGGCTTGAGGTAAATATGAAGAAAATCAAAGCCATGATAATTAACAACGTAATATCATGCTAACCAGTCGAGTACGTAGATAGCTTCTGCTGTCAACAGTCTCACTAAAGCGGGAGCGGCATTCGGATGACTAAAGCCAAAATGGATAGGCTCACAAATATCCAGATGAACCAAGCTCAGAATATTCAAAGCATATGTAAAACTGATATGGTTGTACGGAAATGAAACCTGGTTAGTATCGAACACCGTCATTAACAAGTGCCTCAGAATCATATGAAAATTATTCTGGCCTAATAATATCAGCAACGTGGATATCTGGAATCTAGCCAACGAGGAACCCATAATAACGCAAATAATCGTAGGAAATCTTGATATGTTCAATAATCCATGTTCTAGGACAGCGCCATCTTACATGGAAAGACGCAAAAATAACAGCAGCTTCGGATGAGATGGAAATGCATTGCAGTAGTCATATGCTCTCATACATAGCTTCCCACACCACCTATACTGTACGTGATAATTTTGTCAATGAGTGACTGGACTTACTTATCATCCACTCCAAAGAAGAGTTTTTAAGAAACTTCATGGCCAGTTTATTTACTCAAAGAGGTTTTATATAAGATTGCTAGAGGAAGTCGACGAAAGAAATATCTCACATTTCGTTTTGTTCGAGATGTCTGAGCTGGGGCTTGAACAGCGGGCTCAACTAATAAGCCAAAATGCTACCTACTAGACTACGGCTACTTCGATTATTATGCTCTAATATATTACTGATCCCGAAAAAGGGTACATCATTTCTCTTAAATTGAATATTTACGGCTTTTTTGGTTCCCCTGCCAAACCTAACTACATACATCCAAAACACACACACACATCCAAATACATGTGCTTAGCTTTAGTGCGTGTAGTTTAGACAAATTTAAACAAGTTTTCCTAAAATGAAGATTGATTACAGTCAACGAACTATTTTTTTCATAGTCTTTCATCAACTTTCATAGTGGACAGACATAAACTCAGACTTTACGCAAGTAAAACATTTTTTCAATTAAAAACAAAATAAGAAAACAAGTGAAAAATAAAACATAATAAAAAATAAACACAAACAATAAGTGCGTGTATTATAAAAACAATTTAGTTGTGTTAACTAATTGTTATTGTTCTTAAACAATAACAACACCATGGATGAAGATGCTGATGATACTGATGCTGAAGTAGGTAGCGAGACAAACGAGAATCCGAACTGGCAGATAATAACAAAACGGCAAAGAAAGAGAAATATGATTGAATCCCCAAAAATTTACAAAAACAAACGAATGACATTCCATAGTGATGACATTCCATCGAGTAGCAACAAATTTGCTGAGCTTCAGACTGATGATGCTGATGACAATGCAGACAATGCAACAATACCTAAACCACCGCCAATATACATACCAGATGTAGTTGATGTTAATAGTATGATTTGTAATATAGGTAATATTATTTCAAAAGATAATTTTAGTTATAAATCATTAAGAAACAATCAAATCAGACTTATGGTTAAATCGGTTGATTCATATAGAACCTTAGTAAAATACTTAGAAGGTCGTAATATAGGTTTTCATACATATCAATTGAAACAAGATCGGTCATATAGAGTTGTTATAAAGGGACTTCACCATTCTACTCCTATTGAGGACATCAAGGCCGAACTAATATGCCTAGGACATCAAGTTCGTAATGTTACTAACGTGCGAAGTAGATTGACCAAAGAATCATTGCCAATGTTTTATATTGATCTCGATCCTCAACAGAATAATAAGGACATTTATAATTTAAGACATTTAAACAATGCTATCATTACAGTTGAAGCACCTAGAAAAATAAACGACATTGTTCAATGCCACCGATGCCAACTTTTTGGCCATACAAAAACTTATTGTAAGAGACCTTTTAATTGTGTCAAGTGTGGTCTTGGTCATCCAACTGCAGAATGCAAAAAAGACTTAAATTCGCCAGCTCGATGTATTAACTGCCTAAAAAGTCACACTGCCAATTACAAAGGTTGTCAAATATATCAGAAATTAATTGCTAAACGACAAACTACTCGCAACCGACAAACCAACTATGCCCCAGACAATTCGAATGAATTTCCTCAATTTAACTCTAATAATAATCACCAGAGAAACAGCCAACAGAATAACAATCAATCTTATTCTGAAGTAGTGAGAAACAATAACTCTGAAAACTTTAATTCCAACACAATGGATCGAATCGAATCCATGTTAACAAATCTCCTTAACATGATTACCATGCTAATATCCAAATTATGCAAATAAATCTACGGTTTGCAATATGGAACGCCAACGGTCTATCAAACCACAAAGAAGAAATTGAAACATTTATAAATATTAATCATATCGACATTTTTCTTATATCTGAGACACATTTCACCAATAGAACATATTTCAATATAAATGGCTTTGACCTAATTCCTTGTAATCACCCTGATAATAGAGCTCGTGGAGGTTCAGCAATCTTAGTAAAAAGGTCAATAAAATATACTATCCTAGATGATTATCAAAAACCTCATCTACAGGCTGCCGGAATACGGATAAATTGCAATAATAATGATATATCAATATATTCAATTTATTTTCCCCCCAGACATAATGTTAAATATGATGATTATCAAGACTTTTTTGAAACGCTTGGTACAAAATTCATTGTTGGCGGCGATTTTAATGCCAAACATCCTTGGTGGGGTTCCCGACTTGCCAACCCAAAGGGAAAAGAACTTTATAAAAATGTAATCGATAATCATTTCTCAATTTTAACCTCTGGAAGACCTACATATTGGCCAAGTGATCCGAGAAAAATTCCAGACTTATTAGATTTTGTAATTTACTCCGGTATTCCAAGTAACTTGTTGAATATTTTAGACTCGGATGATTTAAGTTCTGATCACTCGCCCTTAATAGTAAATTATGACACATGTTTACAAACAAATGGAAATTATAAAGTAACATTAACACATATTGACGTGGATTCCTTTAAATACTGGTTAGAGCAAAATATAAATCTTAAAATAAAATTGAAAGAAGCTGTTGATATAGATAATGTCGTTGAACATTTTACAAACCTCATCCATGAAGCAGCATATTTATCTTCACGGAATGAAGCTGTTGCTAACGACCGAAATAGGGTTTTGGTTTCTGCGGAAATAAGGGAAATGATTAGAGACAAGAGACGTTTGAGACGAAATTGGAAAAGAACGAGAACCTTACTAAATAAAACAATACTTAACAGAGCAAATAAAGAACTGAAAAGAAAGTTACGTGAATATAAAAATGACCAAGTGAGTAATTATCTAAGAAATATTGGTTACAATCAAAACTCTGAACATAAACTATGGCATGCGACAAAATATTTAAAAAGACCCAGTAAAAGAAATGTACCAATAAAAGATATAAATGGTACTTGGTGTAAATCGGACCTCAAAAAAGCTCAAGCATTCTCACAATACTTGGAGTCAACATTTCAGCCATTTTCTTTTAACGATGATAGTGATCAAAACTATGTTAATGAGTTTTTGGATAGTCCCTGCCAAATGGATTTGCCTGTCAGACATATAACCCCCAAAGAAGTTGAACGAGAAATATCTATACTAAACATTAAAAAAGCGCCTGGATATGACCAAATAGGAGCGAAATACGTAAAAATGTTACCAAAAAAAGCTATACTCCTATTAACTTTTATTTACAACTCAATATTGAGGCTAAATTATTACCCAGTTCAATGGAAATGTGCGGAAATTATAACTGTGTCTAAACCGAATAAACCAGAAAACATTATAAGTTCCTATAGACCAATAAGTTTACTGTGCACTTTTTCAAAAATATTTGAGAAAATTTTTCTGAGAAGACTTCAGCCAATTTTAGATAATAAAAACATCATTCCGGAATATCAGTTTGGCTTTCGTCATCAGCATGGTACGCCCGAACAATGCCATCGCATTGTTAATGTTGTTCAAAATGCCTTAGAGAGGAAACAATATTGTTCTGCAGTTTTTTTGGACGTAAAGCAAGCATTCGACAGAGTGTGGCATCCTGGTCTTCTTTTCAAACTAAAATTACTCCTACCTGCACCTTTTTATTTAGTTCTTAAATCATACTTAAGTGACCGTTATTTTTATGTTAAAATCAACAATTCTGTTTCGGATATATGTGAAATAAAAGCTGGAATTCCACAAGGCAGTGTACTTGGCCCTGTTCTTTACACTATATATACATCAGATATGCCTCTTGTGGAAGATGTTACAGTTGCCACATATGCCGACGATACAGCATTAATTGCAAATAATGATTGTCCAACAGAAGCATCGAATGTAATTCAAAACTATTTAGATAGCATAGCAATATGGCTTAAAAAATGGAATATTTGTGTTAATCCTGATAAATCGGTGCACATAACCTTTGCATTAAGAAAAGGCGATTGTCCTTCAATTTTTCTAAATGGCGAACAAATACCAAACTCTAACTGTGTGAAATATCTTGGAATGCATCTTGATAGAAGATTAACTTGGAAAGACCATATAAAAAGCAAAAAAGAACAGCTTAATATAAAAACAAAACGCATGTATTGGTTACTTGGCAAAAAATCTGAGCTAAGTTTGCAAAATAAACTGTTGCTCTACAAAACTATTCTCAAACCCATATGGACATATGGAATACAGTTGTGGGGAACTGCGAGCAATTCGAATATTGAAATTCTGCAGCGTTATCAGTCTAAAACTCTAAGAATGATATTAGATGCTCCTTGGTTTATTACTAACGATAATATTCATAAAGATTTAGGAATATCTAAAGTTAAAAATGAGATCAACAAATTTAGTAGGAAATATATTGACAGACTTAGTACCCACAGTAACGCTCTAGCGATTACTTTACTAGATGAAAGTGAGGAAATTGTAAGGCTTAAAAGGTTTCATGTTTTAGACCTGCCATTTAGAAAATAAAAAAAAAAAAAATGTAAATATGTATGTAAATATTATTTAAGAAAATTAATGTATTTTAATATCTTTCTTTTTTTTAGTCTCATTGGAGACTAATACTAATGTCATTTATTTTTATTATTGTTACTCAATTTGCTTATTATTGTATAAAAATAGATTGCAAATAAATATATGGAAAAAAAAAAAAAAAAAAAACGAACTATTTGGTATGCATACCATCATGTTTTTAGCCGTTAAAATAGGAAAATGGGAAATGCTGTTAGAAAACGTGTTCATATGCATGGATGTTTGTACAAGTGTGTATATGTTACCTTTTATAAAAGGGACCTGTAAACATGTGTAAAGATGGTTGGCTTTAGATTTATTTGGTTCAACTGTGGTTTAGCTTCAATCATAGTGGTACACCCCAACTTAAATATGTATAGACTTATACCCACTTATATATTTATGTTCAAATGCTGAGTCTGGTGCATGGTTTATAGCATATTGAGTGATTACAAAAATGGTATTTTATAAGTAAAAAGATCATACCGCAGTATATCTGCATCAAACTGAATTTATAAAAGGGTAAACTTTTTTAATATTTAATATTCCTATTAAACTCATATAATCATCTAACTCGGGCCATAAATATTTCATCAGGGATATAAAGCAAGATTATAAAAATGTTCAGTGAAAAAGGAAACCCTGCATTTTACAATCAATCAATTTTTTTTAAAGATGTTGAAATTTTCTAGCAAAAAAGTTTATAGTGTGAGGGCTTCAGATTTGAGACTCTTTACAACATAGGACACAGCAAGAAATTTTACAGTAGGGCTGTCAATCATACGAAAAATTAATCAGGGAACGACTTCATTTTTGTAACGTAATCCAGGAATTTAACATAAACAAAACAAAATATTTCGGGATTTTAAGCACGCCGTTGTCTAGTAGGTAGATTGTCGGGAGTCCGTGGTTCAAAGCTCTGCTCATACAACTCGAACAAAATGGAATATGAAAAAATATATTTTTTTCGACAATATTTCTTACAGCAAGTCTTCTAGCAAAAAAATTGAGAGTAAGTAAAATTTTAAAGAAAAGTTTCTCCAATCTGTAGTTCGGAATCGGCGTTAAATTGTATGTCCCGCTACACATGGTACTAATTAACAGATACAGCAATAGTGTTATGAGAAGCTAGGTCGTTGTCCCGACAGAATGGTTGTAAGCTGAGAGGAATTCGCCGTAGAAATTTTGTTTCATATTTCATTTTGTTGTTGATGTTTTACATGGGGCTTGAACACCCTACCTACTAGACTACTGCGAAACATCATTTATGCTAAAACACCGGGAATTCATAGATAAGTTACGATTGTCTTCATGGATTCTTGTAATTTTCTCAATAAAAGGTTTGAGTTAGGATTCTAATTAGGGACTCCTGGTCTGATAAAGCACAGTTTTCTGAGGATTCCTTTGAATATGGTGGGACAGAGTACAACTGGCAGTTTAGATGTCCATTAGAGATTCATCTCGCCGCCAGCTCTCGTCCATAAAATGTCATATCATTCAAAGAAAGGTGGCTTCCATTATACAGTCAAATCGTGTATAAGTCTACCGATTGACTCAGACTAGATATTCTCCTGCCATTTTACAGGGAAGCTTAATTAGCTCGACAGCAGGATGATATGTGCACTATCGATAGGCTCTTCTGGACTGATATGAATAGAGAAGAGATTGAAAGTATTCTTTTATTAAGTCGCATGGCCATCCATCGAACTATTGCGATTCCCAAAGACCATTACCTTATTGGAATGCATACCGATAGACTTAACATACCCACAAATGACTTTTTTAAAGTTTAAAGCCTTCCTAAGTTTTAAACTCAATGTTATTTTTAAAAAAATTCACTACTTGGATATTTAAACTTAGGTTTAAAGGATTTGCTTTTGGCTAACAGTACGTTGAGATTTTTGTAAGATTAACTGACATATGTATTCCTGTCGAGAGCAATGATGATTTAGGTACATGCATGCATATAACACCTAGAGTCTATTATTTCCAGATGTGAGTATATGTGAATATAATACTGAAGTCTGTGGTGCAATCCTTTATCTCTACATTATACTTTTATCGTTATATTTTGGACCTGTGTCTCATAATGCAATGATTTTCTAATCAATTGATTAAGTTTTTATTGTATTTTTTTCCTTTTTTTCTTTTCAAAATTTTGCTTTCTTTTTGCAGTTTTTCACTTTTCATTTACTGTCCACTGTGTTTGTCTAGGAAATTTTGTATTCATTAGAAAAGAAAATATTGGCAGAGATTATGTGGAATATGTATTAAAAGGATTCAACGAACTCCTTTTTAAACATGTTCTATGTGTTGGAAGCCAAAAGGACAACGATGACAGTTTTGGTCAGTTAAATAAGAATTTGAAACAACAATTTGAAACAACAATTTGAAACAAACATACACATTACACTGCTGTCTGATAAACCAAACCATGCCTACATAGTAGTATGCTTTGTAGATTGATTAACTCATGGCGAATGAGATGTTTTTAAGTATACCTATGGCTTCCTTAACGTCTGCCAAATAAAGACGTTTTGCCTTTGTATTCGTTCAAATGTACTTTAATATCCATTTCTAAGTGGTGTTTTAACATGAACTTTCGAAGTATGACAGCTATAACCGCCATCTTGTTGAAGACAAAATTATCAAATTAGTTGTCGTTTACTCAGTCTGTTTTACAAAATCACCATGGACCAATGCAGCATTCAACAACACGTGTAAATAGTAAAATTGTTTATCCAAATGTGTTTTAGCAGGTCACTCTCAGCTTCATCAAAGAATCGTCTTCAACGATGAGACCCATTTCTGGATGAATAGGTAGGTAAATAAATAAAATTGTCAAAGTTGGTGCGACAACAACCCACATGACATCTAAAAGTTTTCAAAGCAGTCCGAAAAAGTCACTGTTTAGTGGGGATTTTATTGTGTTTCATTGGCGATCCATACTTCTTTGAAAACGAAATTGACTAGGCCATCACGGTCAACGCTATAAGTCGGTGATTACCAACCTTTTTTAGCTTGAATTGTATGATCTGAATACCAACGACACGTGGTTTCAACAGAACGGCGCTACGTGCCGCACAGCTCATTTCACATTGAATATTCTGTACGAGCTATTTAAGGGAATGAGCATCTTATATGCAGTTTATGTGAACTGGTCACCGAAATCGTGTGATTTGAAGATGTTATATTTTTTCTTATGAGTTTTCTTAAGTCGTAGGGGATTGTGAATAAACCACAAGCCACAGCGGTCCTCAAGGCCAAAATAACCCTTGCAATCGGTCAAAATCAGTTGGATTTATCTGCACAAATTCATGGAAAATTCGGCAATTTAAGGACGTTATATACCAAACATATAGGCATCAAAATGTCTTCCTAATAAATAAAAAATTTCGATGATATCCCACACACACTTTGTTTCTTCAAATTTAAATAGAGAATGCGTGTAATGTAGACAGATATCTAATAGTTCTAATGGCCCTAACCACTTCCTCTATATTCTCAAGATGTATCCAAATGGAATATTCATAACCAACTTTGTTTCTACTTGTTAAACTGTAAAGAGAGAAATGCTTGTTTGGATATATTTTTTACGATGTTCACCGAGCTTAAGGACTAGATTTAAGGCCGCCTTGTATTGAAGCATACAACAAACTTCCTTTCTTTTAGAATTATTTACTGCTGGAAAAATTTTCAAAGAGATTAATAACGTATATTAATGTGTATCTGATGCCAGGACCAGTTTTGTATGAGTTTAGCTCAAAATTGTTTATGGGCACTTCTTCCAAAAAAAAACTGTGGCGGACGATATTACATCCCGCACATAATGGCATGAATAGGCATTCCAAGCAAGCAAATAAAAAATGTCGATGGTATTTCTCACAAACTTTGTTTTCTATTAAAGATAAATAAGAAGCGCTTAATGAAAGACGGTATAGGTGCTGGCTTATAATTTACAAACACACTTTAAATATTCATATTCACAATCTCAGATAACGGTCGATAACTATACTTTCGATATAGTCAAGGAATTTATTTATCTTGACTCCGCCTTTAGCACCAAAAATAATGTCAATCTGGAGAACAAGCGCAGCATCACTCTTGCCAACAGGTGCTACTATGGTCTCAATAGGCAATTGAGTAGCAGAGACCTCTCTCGTAGGACAAAATTAATACTTTACAAGACGCTCATCCTCCCCGTGCATTTTATGGCGCAGAGGCATGGACTCTATTAAGCACTGATGCAGCAGCCTTGAAAGTATTCGAGAGAAAAGTCCTACGTAACATCTTCGGTTCAGTGCGAGTTAGCGATGATTGCCACATCCGATCCAACAGTGAGCTGTATGAGCTCCTTAAGGAAATAGCCGTTGTGCAGCGTATTAACATCCAGCAGCTTCGCTAGCTCGGCCATGTCGTTCGAATGAAGGAGGATGCCCCGGTGAGACGGGTTTTTCATGTGAAGATCTGTGGAAGTCAGCGAAGACGACGACATTGTTGGCGTTGGTAGGACCAAATTGAAGAATCCATGTCATCCATTAGTGTGACCTACTGCCGCAGGCGCGTAAGAAACAGAGGCACCTGAAAGAATGTGTTAAGGCAGGCCAAAATCCGTTAATCGGGTTGTTAATGCCCCATTAAGTAAGTAAAGTAAACTTTAAATATTCAATTAAAACTTGCATTTCATGGAGAAATGAATTTGGCTTTCGGAACTGACAACTAAATGGGAGTCGTAGACCTACTTTGTTCTCTTGCAGGTATTATAACGAAATCGAATCTTTTAATTATTCTTCGTTCGATAAATCATACCTAAAACACCACGAGTATTACCAGCAAGTAAAATTCCTGCCTCCCGCACACTAACAAGAGTAAGAATGGAATGGTGTTGTTGGCGATACTTTTATCCGTCAAATACGCCATATAACGTCATATTAAACATTAGATACACAAAATAGTCGTCCTTTTATTTGTACACGTGGTTCTAATACGTCTCTACAATTTCTCACATACTCTCTTGTAAATCTGTTCACGTTTACATTTACATTAACACTCATTTGAGATGGTGTTCTTTCATATAATTTGAATCAAATTGTTATTTATGCTTGAAATGTACATATGTATGTATAGTTGAAATGATGCGAATATGTCTACTGGATGACATTGTAGTAGTAGCGATAATAATCATCATTATTATCTTATATGAACGGCTATTCTATGTACTTATATACTGTGGCAATAAATTTGCTGTTGTCCTACGTCCTCTTTGACTGTGACAGTAAGTGGTCGGTCCAAATTTTATTGCAGTTGGATACTAATATGGCATGCACGTGACACTGAGGCAGTTGGTGTGAAGAATGAATAAGTGACAGAGCATTACAAACTGTCTATCTGCTAGAACATAATGCTTGGCATAGGTGAAGAAAAGTTTTGCATACTTCCTTGTCTCTGCAAATCCTCCAAATATCATTGGCCGTATGGCCAAGACCAGTGTGTCCTGAAATGAGTCCAAATATATCTCCAGAATCAAATGTAGGCGTGACCCTTTGTGGTTTGAGCAAACTTTCCGCGTACTCTAACCCATGTTTTGAAGCTGCTCGTATAAACATTGTTAATATTGTTGTACAATATTAAACCTAAGCTTACAGGTTCTTAACCCTTTCATTCGCACTGCATTTTCCCGCAATATCACTGTTTTACGTATCCATATGATGTGAATTCTGTATGGCTCCACCATCCTCCCAGAGATCACTAAGATAGTACCTAGTGCCGTGCCTATCATAATGTACACTAGTCAGCAATAGAAAGTAGAAGTTAGTAACACACATGTTTCCATTCACATCTATTCGAAATTAGTGTCTTGAATTTACATGAGAAGTCATTGTGTGGTGTCCTGTAAACAATATTCTCGTGAGTGTCCTGTTGCCTTCTGTCCCTAATTGGTAAAACAAGGACTGCCCGAAATTGTAAGGACTGTGTCATATACAATTCGCCGTAGTCTAGTAGGTAGTGGTTCAGGCCCCAGGTCAGACATCTCGAGCAAAATGAAATATGAAAAAATATTTCTTCGGCGACTTACTCTCAGCAGATTTCTGGCCACAACCCTGAGAGTAAATAAATTGGCCATGAAAAGTTTCTCAAAAGTGTAGGTCCCGCCACTCATGTGTTAAATTAACGCTAGATCGTTATCCGTTTCTGAAGGGTTGTAATGGCCGATTATGTATGTCATTTGCATTAACGTCTCAAACAGTTCGCTTATCACAAGATTCTGTAGGATGGAACACTTTTGTTGTGTTGAAGACCGCATTAAAACTAAGATTGACATTAACGTTAATAACGATGATACAACTCTATCTCAAACGTACTTACTTAACTCTACTACAGGACTACAACCTAGCTTCGCACTTCAATCACGTTGTATGTGTTAATTTTATCCATGATTGACGGTACCTTTAGTTTAACACTGACACCGAACGACAGTTTTGCGAAACTTTTCATGGTAATTTTGTTTACTCTTAGTGAAGACTGCGAGAGTCACCGAAAGAAATATTTTTTTTTCCATTTCTTTTTTATAAAATCAAGCATCTTAACTTATAATTATATCCAGTGGTTTAGTAAAACCTACGGGTACACCCAGATTCATGATAAAGTTGATTGCAAAATTATTCCAGTGATTTTGCTTAATAAAAGAATTCCAGCTCTTGTATCTTTCCATTAGAAAAGAATTCAGTTCTTGCATGTCTTCCGAGAAGGTATGTTTTTTTAACAGCTTTGCGACCACTGCATTTAATTCCATTATTCTGTTGTAATGTATTCACATTATGGTAAGTCTCATCATTTTGCGGACTGATGGTAGGGATGTAGGGTATCTAACAGTCGTTTGTGTCCACTCATCATTCAATTCTTCTATCATACTTGTATTCAAAACATTTATTGCTTAAGTCTCCATTCGATTGACAATCATGCAGTCTGTGTACTCATTATTAACATTTAAGTGTCTAACGTTGTAACATTTGCCAGTAACTCTGTAACAGTGATGTTAACTAATGAGGGCTTACAAAGGCTGGCAGCACTCATAAATTTATTTGTCTTGTAATGCAGAAACTAAAGCACCAGAGTATAGAACTACGAGTTTAAAATTACTTCATGTAGAGACGTCACAAACATGGAAGTAATTGATTTAATGGGATGAAGTGCCTACCCATTGATGAAGAAAGAAGAAGAAATTTATTTTTGACGAAATGTGGTTAGATATCATAGCTTCAATAATAACATAATAGGGATGGCTGAGAGATGCCAGGCAGGAGTTATAGTTGCATGATAGAATAGGTACTTTCAGTATTACAACGTGACCTTAAAGAACCCAAATGCATTATGTCCTTTGAGGTGGCTGCCAATCTAAGACGATTAGAAATTAAAAAATCAAATGCTCTTATTATTCAATGCAGTACAAGCATACGTTCGTGGCAATTACAACTCCTCAATCAGAATTGCGGACTAGCTTCTCACATTACCAACGTTCAGTGTGTGAATTTTATCCATGTGTGATGACATTTACTACTCTACTCCGAACGACAGATTTAAGAAGTTTTTTAATGGAATTAATTACTCTCAGAATTTTTTGCTAAAAGGCACTTGAGGTTAAGCTGACCACCAACGCTAATGGACAAAATATTGTGTTTTCGTTTTAATGATTTTTAACTGCTGGTGTAGATAGGTTATCAGCTGTTAAATATATTTTATTTGAAATTGACTATATTTAGTGTAAGGTTTTCCATTTATAAAAATGGATCATGTAGTTTACGTTACGTGTAGCGTTACGGTTGAATAAAATTTCTCATAATTGACTTACCGGAAGAAATTGGAAAGATTGTAAATAATCAGGTCGGGCACGTGGATCAAAACACATCAGATGAAGTTGTACAAGATACACAAGACTAGCATCTGTTGATGTAACTATGGCCGAGAGAACATGTCCTACAGCAGCGTTAGAGGCTCTTGTTGTGAGGATCAGAATTTAAGAAATTATTACTTAATTAGTCATGACAACGCCTTTGTCAGGATTACAACCTATCTTCTCATACCACCCATGTTGTGTTGGTTTATTTTATCCATGAGTGGCAGGAATCACAATTTAACTTAGGGCCATTATTACAACTTGTCGTTAAACTTGGGTTTAGTTAAAGGTACATTCAGCTAAAGGGGACTGTAAAGTTACCTTTAACTTATTTTCGTTATTACAACTTACAGATAAAATGAAGTTAATTTTATTCAAAAATATGGCAGTGCCGGAGCAATGCCGATAACACTGCTCAATTAAACAAGTTTCGTTTTAACGCAGTGGCAACGACGGGCTTCGTTTTTTTTTGTTCGAGATGTCTGAGCAGGGGGCTTGAACCATTAGCCCTCGTCTAATTATCCAACACACTACCTACTAGACTATGGTGACTGTAGCCATTTAATACGACATTCACTTTCAATTCCCATAAAAAAAATCAATTTAAATAAAAGAAATTCCCATTTTTACTTTAATTATGGTTTAAGAAATCGTTGTTGATTGTTGATATGTATTAAGCAAAGTGCATTATCAAAAGAAAATAAATTTTTTTCCTTTTATTCCAAACTTTTTGCCATTATCAACGAAATGCTTTTGTCCGTGTACTATTTTATAAACTCCCTAACCAAGATGGGATAATTTAAGTAGAATTTAGTGGCGGTAAACGTGTAATTATTCCTTATTTTTGTGTGTTTTAAAATGCATTTGTTGACTAGCGTTTCTGTTGATTTTTTTCTTCTTTTCTCATGCTTTCGAATCGTTTTGGCTCCGAAAGTTTCTGTTCACTTTAATTTTAATGAATTTAAAGCACTTTCATAATGTTTGGAGATAGAATAACTTTACTTACCACCCCCTTCATTTAAATTTTTCTTTTAATTTTTATACAGTTTTCATTATTTCTTTAACTCTTTTGTTTGGGGTTTTTATTCCCTGGTTTTAAAGCCTTTTTAATGGCCATTACTCATCATCATTTTCCATTATAAGCCTTTTGAAAAAGAGTTTCTGAAGGAGTATATGTCAGTGTATGTGTGTATGTAAGATAATAAAATTAAAATAATGAATGAATGAAGTAGTAAAAGTTGTAAAATTTAACCCATTTATAGAAATCTATGAAAATATTATGGTCGAACAATTACAGCCGCTGTTTATTGGGTGCTATTAACTTAATATAGTTGGAAAGAAAACAAAAGAAAAAAACTGGAAACATTTTCAAACTATTCTCTTCCTATTGAAGTACTTAAATGTGCATAACCGCTCATGTTGGCAAGGCTTGAGTGTCTTATCATAATATTGGTACGAAAATGGAAATGGTGTTACATCGTTTAACATTAAAATGATAAACAAAGGCTACAAAAACGAAAACAATAAACTTGTTTACATGATAAACAAGTAAACAAAAATATACCAACAACACCAGTATAAAAAAGGGGATAAACAAGTAAACAAAAATGCAACAACAAACAATGTAAAAAATAAACAAAATAAAAAATTAACAATGAAACAACGATGTTTATATATATGGAGATCTCGAGAAGGCGAAGCCACGAACTTTCTCCTTGAAGATCATTCATCAGACTGTTTACCCTGGCATATAAAAGGCAAGACAAAACAGGCAACGGAGTCAGTAAAAATTCAGTCAGTCTTGTGTGAAGACGCGTTGCGTATGAAGGAAATAATCGTGGTTTGAAGATCTCCGTTTACGCAAAAAAGTGTGAAGAAGAATAACAAACAAAGCAATTGTTGTTGTTTACATCAAGTTGTGAACAGTGGCACACAGAATTGTGCGAACTATAAATAATTTATCTAAAACTAAACATAAATTTTTTTTTTTTTTATTGCAATCTACGAACTCATATTTTAAACGTTTTTAAAAGTGTAAAAAAGTAACAATATATTCCTAGCATAGTAATGGACGATATTCATCGATATTTTAAAAACTCTTGATGGAATTTAATGATATATCGATACAATTCAATGTTTGCTCTGCTGATCAACATCGATTAAACAACGATGTTTTTTTTTCGATGCATCGAAGCTAAAAACTTAATACAAATACAATTTGCCACACATAATCGATCTATAACTGTAATAAAATGTTTTGTAAATACATTCTTGAACACAGCGCAAGGGAAGTTAGATAATATTGTTACGAAAATGGAAAAGCTCCAAAAACAACACAATGGACTTGATCATGTATAAAATGATAAACAAAAGCTCCAAAAACAAAATAATGGACTTGTTCACGTGATCAACGAGTAAGTAAAAATATAGCTACAAAAACAATGGACTTGTTTACAAGATCGATGAATAAACAAAAATATAGCAACAACATCTGTATAAAAAAAAATATAAGGGATAAAGATGTAAACAGACGAAGAAGTAAACAAGCAAAAACAAAGTGCAGTATAAAAAAAGCAGATAGACAAATAAACAAAACAACAACAACTCTGCCTGGACGAACGTAAACAAGATACACAAACAACAATGATGAGGACAGCTTATTTACATTTTTGGATATTTCTCGAAGATATTCTCCTTCAAGTGCATTCATCAAACTGCTGATTCAGTTAGAATTCGTGTGTGAAGACGACACATGATATTCAGTTAGAATTCAGTCAGTCGTGTGTGAAGACGACACGTGTGAAGAATAATTGTGGTTTGAAGATCTCCGTATAGTGCTTACAAAAAGGTTGCAAGCAGAGAGAGAATAACGAACAATTGTTATTGCGTACGCGGAAGAGAATCGTGATTTGAAGTTCTAACGAACGAGTGTGTAAAAGAAAGAATAACAAAGTAAATTGTTATTGTCTAAGTCAGTAAATTGTTATTGGTTAAGTTAAATCGATAAAGGTGGCACACAGAATTGTGCGAATAATAAAGAATTGATTTAAAATTAAACACTTATTTATTTTTATTTTATTTGCAATCTACGAACTCATATTTTAAAAAGGTAAAAAACGTAACAATATACTTAATTATCCCGTATACAATACCAGTAAACTCTATGATTTTAGGAAATGATTCGCAATTAAATACTCTTTTAAGAGTGGTAACAGATGGGTCGACATATAGTGAGACAGAAGCAGGGTATTCGGTTCAAAAGTGAAACACGCAGTTTCTCCAATATCCTATCAGCTTCTGCAGTAATCCTGGTGGGTCAGATTGAACATATCAACGAAACTGCGGCTAGCGCAGTGTCTCGTTAAATTTCCTGTTAGAGTACAAACTGTTTTCTTGTGGAACTCGTTCTATTCCATGCTGCTTTTTCGAATTTGAAAAAGTAATATGGTAGTGGCGCATAAAGCGTCTCGCCTTTTCATTCCCTTCTATGCCATAATGGCCTGGAACCCAATAGATATAGGTGTTGTCTCCATGTTTACGGTGTAAAGAGTCTATGCAACTATTGATTTGACGCACTGCTCAACAAAAGGACAATACCTAGTCTAAGTGAAGCAATTGGAACAACTATGCCCTTTAACAGTTCATCAGCAATTCAATTTCACATGATACGCATGATACGTATTCCTTCAATTTCGCCTGATACATTAGAATGATTTTCTGAAAAACTCTCGACACTCACGGAGGAGAACGGACGTCGAGGTAACGTCCGTTACAAACTTAATCGCAGGTTGATTGTCCGAATAAACTAAAAGATATTCGGGACTGCAACCACCGTCTGTAATAGACTGCTGTGGTCACGAAAGTTTGATAATTGAGTCCTCAATACAAATACCGCAGCCTATTCTATACAGTATTTAGGAGACATTGGTATAATCCTCAGGAGTTCCAATGGGAACTTTTAGATTTTCGGGCTAAAAATCCTTATTTAGCAATTCAAAAATCCAATGCAGCAGAAGTTCGTTAAGGAGGGTGCTCTTCTTTTCCACGCCATTTCCTATACGAGTAGTGATTTCCTTTGCTATTCGCAAAAATTTTTAATGCCTTAATAAATCAGTGCAACGATTCTAGCTGTTAACGAATTACATTTCGATTCGGTGTTCTCCAAAAATCGTGCATTCGAACAGAATATGTTCTGATGCATCATATCCATTGTGGCACTGTAAACTCCGTGGTGAAACATTCTTCTCAGTGACTTCTGTAACTCTGTTTGTAACTTCTATTCCCTTACCTTTAAATATCCCTTCAGTTAGGATTACGTCATAGCTTCTCACACCACTTATGTTGTGCGTGTTAATTTTTATACACGAGTAAAGGGATCCACAGTTTATAGTTGACTCCGAACGACAGATTTTTGAGAAACTTTTTCATGGTAATTTTATTTAGTCTCAGAGTTTTATCCACCAAACTGCTCAGAGGCCGTCGCCTAAGAAATGTTTTTCATATTTCGTTTTGAACCGTGGCCTCAAGTCAAATAAGACAACACACTACCTACTAGACTACCTCGACTATATATGGGAATAGCCGACAGTTATGAAGCTAAAACTCCGACGGACTTGTATGGATAAGAAGAACATATTCGCATGGTTATTTATCACACATTTGTGATCCTCATGGGCCATTTTATTATTAGAAGGCAGGCCGATAGGCTCTCTATCTTTCTTTCGAATGACTTTTTCTGGAGCTGTAATCCTAAAGTTGAGGAAGAGACTTACTTTCCCCTCCCTCAGGTGAGTATATAAAGCGACGTTGAATTTTGCTCTCATGAACTTTCCACTAAAAATACTTCTGTTATAAAAGGATTTACTTTGAAAACTAGCTACCTTTTATATAATCTTTGGTCCCTGGATAATAATTTTATGGTGTCTCGCTGCTTTTGAATACAAAAATGGGATCGATTTTTCCAAGCGAGGATTCTGTTTTAGACCTGCTTTAGACTTAAGTTGGCAGCCAATTAAACTAAAAATACTGAATGAAGAACATTCAATGACAAATCTGTGAAGATTTTTAAACGTGAAATTTTTATTTGTTTCGTTTGTCACATAAAATTAATGCAAGTGATTTTCAAATGACACACAATATTTTAAATTGATTTTCAAACATATTTACATAACTTTCAGTTGGTCATGCGCCTCTTTTTAATTTTTTCTTTCTTTTGGTCCTGTTCTCTTTAGAGCAATAAAACTTCCATTTGAAACGTTTTATTTGCATTTCAATTGTTTTTCAATTTGAAATAATTTCCCATATTAAGTAACCATAAACTGTTTTGCCAATAGTTTAGAAGGGCATTTACAGCAATTGCACTAAAAATTAGTTTCAAATAACGACCAGAACTAATTGGTCTTTACGGAGGAAATCAGCACAACAGAGGGTATGAACAGCCAAATGCTACTATTAACTGCAGCAACGACGGCTATGGCAATGGCATTAATGCTGGTTGTATTCACATTAATGATGCTCTGTTATGGTATTAAATTTTATAATAGCCTTTGTCTATGGGGGAAAGCCCATAAAGGGAGTGATTATGAGTTTAAGGCTTACGTCGCAAGTACAAGCAGGTGCATCTGCAATGTTTAGCAATTCTTTAAAACTTAAAGAAATATGTTTTAATTAAATAAAATTCCAAACGCATGTATTATGTGTATGTAAAGTAAAGCTAAATAAAACAGACTCCCGATTAAACGCCGCATATAGACTGATTGTAATTCATAATGTTCAAGAGCAGGCAAGAAAATGTCTTATATCACATAGAGCTTTGAATTGACGGTAACAATTCTTATCCAATCACACATCCCGATAAAAATACATATACAGTGGACAGCAAAAGTCTTAGTACTCCAATATATTTTGACAAAAAAAAAACTCCCCACAGGCTTAATACTCCCGATATGACTTCAAGAGAGTATTTAGAGCATAGATGCCCATTTCATAGTGCTTTTGCGCAAACTAAAAACACACATATTCTTATTCTCTTCGGTTAGTCGTCACTCAGACAGCGACGAATGCACATGCGTAGCGGGTGTACGATTTTTTTGGAATATTTTTTGCTTAAAGAACTGAAAAAAATTTACTATAACTTACGAAACATTTTATGATAAAAAATGCGTTTGGTGATGCTCAATGCATTTTATGTTATAAAATATTGAAGGAATGTAGAGAATATGCTTTTAGAAGGCACTATTGTAATTATCATAGTGATATGGATGATTTTAATGATTTATTTTGTAAAAATAAAAAAATTTATTTAGAAAAATTGAATGAGTGGTTACTTGAAGAAGAAAACAATGAAAAACCTCAGAAAATAAAATGTTAAAAATGGAGTTATCAAGCTTAATAAGCTTGGATATTGTTAATCATGGTAGACAATTTTCTGATGGGGAGTTCATTAAAAAAATTTTAAATAAATGTTTTCAAAAACTTAATTTTAAGCTTATCGAAAACCTTCCATTGTCACGCAGTAGTGTTATTCGGCGCACTGATCAATTGGGGGCATTTTTAGAAGCTTCCATTGTAGAAAAATTTCTATTCCAAATTTTATTGTAAATTCCGCTTTTTGGATTTTTTCCGTACATTTTATTTCAGTTTACACAACTTTTCTTTCAGCGCAGTTCTCTCTCGCTCACTAATACTACTACAGTTTTAGCACAAAAATCTTCTCAATGAACGCATTGTTATGGAAACTTGTGAAGGAATAAACAAGATTTTAAAATATAATATAAAGGCAATTGAAACAAATTATTAATGGACTTAATTTTTTCGGCTTATAATTAAAATCATGTTTGTTAAACAAGACAAAGCTCATAAAAATAAAATAAATAAACAATATCATAAAATTCATAAATAAAAACAAAACTAAATAAAAAATATCAAAATATCTACTATTTTTATAATTTTTTAGCTACATACTTTCGAAAAACCCGCGAAACAAAGAGTGATGTTACTCCTACGAAATCTAGAGAAAAATGAAATTTGAAGTGATTGCCCTCACACCAGTGATGCCAACTCTTAGGACACCAAACGCGTGAACAAAAATGAAAAACGGGCTAAATTGAAAAAATTACGTTTTTAGTAGAATACAATTTCATTTTTTTCAAAAAAGCGCGAAAAGGGGGCTAAAATTAAAATAAAATTTGCGTCAATTAAAGTCAAAAAACGCTGTTATTAAATCATTTTTGGTGGTACTAAAATATCGAATAACAATTCCTAACATTTTCTCAACAGACACATCCGTTCCTAAACAAAGATTTGAGTTATCGTTAATACACAATACAATAGCGTCAGTGAAAAGTTAGCACATACCTTCATCGAGACTAAATTTAGTTTCATTTAAATCCTTCAGTAATAGCTCATAAAATGTATTTTTGTACATTTTGTACGGTGGAGGTTTATGCTTGCTACTTTGCTGTCACTAAATGTTTTACAGCATGTCTTTGTCAGGTGGTCTATGGAAGCAAAGGGTGAATGAATTGCAATATATAACGATAACGCAGCCTGACATTTCTTTTCCACGGGTACCACTGCAGTTGTAAAACAAATTTGTGGTTGTACCATATTAATGCTGTTTAAAGGTTCGGACGCTTTTTCGTTTCTGAATGTCTGACCAGGTCATAGTGTTTAGCGGCGATTTGCGTGTTGCAGTAAATACATACTGCTTTAGATTCATCTTTACAAGGCTTTATCCATTTCTTAAAAAGGGGATCTGTCTCCCAAATTTTACGATATCTTTGCGTGTAGCGCTCCATCTAAATATAGCATAACATTTACACTAAAGACACATCTAAGAATATTAAATTATGACTTACTTAAAGTTATACACTCATATACTTATTAATATGTTTTTTATCAATGCCTAATTATTAGGTACAATTCAATTTTAAACTTTCAGCAAAGATTGTGTTTCTCGGTACTTTTGTTAATTCTATGTAAATGACAAAGAGGAAAAAAAGAAATACAAGAAAAAAGTGCTATCACATTGGCTTATAATTAGACATTGTCAGAGAAACATAAGATAATATTGCCATACAGAGTTGAAGGAAAAACGGGCAAAAAGTGCTAAACAAAAATACTGAAAAGCGCTGAAATTGAACGTTTTTTAGTTTAGGGCTAAAAAAATTTTTCGCGTTAAAGGTAATTCAATAAGGGCTAAATCTAGCCCGAAAAGGGCTAAGTTGGCATCACTGCCTCACACACATCTAATTTGTTTCAATTTTCTGCGGAGCAGGTAGCGAAAATCAAAACTATTTTGATATTCTTCAAACTCTTCTCAGTCTGTACGTGTGAGGCAGTTTTCTGTACGTGTGAGTACAGTTTTACCAATACAATCGCAAAAATGGCAATTTGATCAGTTTAGTTTGATCGTGGCTATGCTACTTAACTCATCTCAAAGGAGATGACTGATAAGGAATTTTATATAAAATGCAGAAAATAATGGTGAGCGCTTAACTAGCCTAGTGTCTCCCATTTCTATAATAAATTTCCTGAAAATACAAAAAAAAAATTAAAAAAGCTTTTCAAATTTCTAAAGCTGCCTCCTATGAGGATTGAACTCAGACCCCTGGTTTACAAGACCAGTGCTCTACCACTGAGCTAAAGAGGCTTATAAAATAAAACTAAAGTTGATTACAGATATTTTTGCTATTGCAATATGATGTCAGTGCCAACATTCCTGTCGAGAAAGTTTTATTAGTCGAGTTTGGTCATGTTTTATTGGTTACACGCTGACCTTAATTGACCACAACAATTTGCAAAGGTAGTAAATTATTATGAAATGTTTAGAGGTATTGTATTGTTGTTGTATAAGTTTCAATTACTATTAATTTTATTATTATTATTAAGCCTGTTGTTGTTAAAAAAAAATTGTGTCTTTTTTATTTCATTTGTTTTTGTTCCATTTGCTTCATCTGGTCTGTAACAAAAGCATTTCGGGTTACGTGTTTACAAAAATTAAGCAGTTTTTTTGTTTCTTTTGTAATTGAAGCTTTTGTTAAACAAACATTTTTAATACATTTTTTATATTGCTGTGTAATCATTACAACATCGACGTTGTTGCCAATGTAGAGATTCACAAAACTTGATGGAAAAATTGAATTCTGCTGTGAGAATATACTCGTTTAGTTTTCTTTTATACTTGGAAGTATTATATGCGACAAACATTTTTAATTAAATTGTTTTAATTACTAAACTAACTTTTTAATCGTAGCTAGTTTTAGTCTTGAGCATTGCGGACTTTCAGTTTTCTTTAAGTCGAGTACATTTGAAACCAACGTATTCTGCAGATTCACTATAGAGTGTCCATTGCCTGTTATAAATACAATGTCATGTTAAGAATAGGTTCAAGCTGTAGTTCTGCCCTCTTTCTATTTGCTTTTAGGCCAGACCAGCTATTGAGACCAATAATCTGCTAATGAAAGTCGCCTTAGTTTAGTAGGTAGTGTTTTGGCTTATTAGAAGAGGGCCTGTGATTCAATCCCCCATTTAGATATCTTAAACCAGCAAGCAGCCGCGTCATTTATGGAAAAAATTAATACACTCAATAGGGAAGGTCTGAGAAGTTGGCTGTAATCCTGACTGAAGGACTGTAATGGCCAACTAAAATGAAAAAAATATCTGCTAGATGTCCTAAAGTAACATCTCTTGAATACAAAAACTCTATCTGTCTTCCTTTTTGCAAATATAGTTCAAGTAAGACTTGATGATTTAGCTCCCATTATGTTAACTGGAAATTTGTATTTACATGACTATCTAAGCAGAGAAAATAAGATTAAAATTTGCTTATTTAGCTTATCAGGAGGGAAACTTGCCGATTATGCTCCACAGTGGTGGTGATAGAATTTCACTTTGCTTATGTGCCAACCTTCAATATTTCATCCTCTGCCTTCATTTTCGCAGATAGAGTCATAGAATATTTGTTATCCATGTGGATGTATGTAAATATCTGAAACGTTTGTAATGCAGAAGATGATTTTATCCTTTCTTATATCCGTAGTCTAGTAGGTAGTGCATTGGATTATTAGACGTGAGCCTACGAAATTCCTCTCAGCAGATTTCTGGTAAAAACTGCGAATGTAAATACAAATACGACTATATAGTTTGGAGTCGACTTTAAACTGTAGATTCCGCTACTTATGGATAAAATTAACACATACAGCATAAGTCAAACATAAGTCCACATCCTAACTAAAGGGTATGGCTTGCCTTGAAGGAAATTGTATTAAGAATGTCCTGTTATGATTTAACGTGAATCTTATGGGTTCATTAGAGCGGTCGAAATGGAATCAGCTTAAGAGCTAGTTCCAGTTTAATTAGCCTGTAGAGATTTCAATGGTAATGGTATAGACAGAAAACAAAATGCTCTTCGAATTTTTTAGTTACAGAAAGTATTTTTTAATATTCTGTACATGGCGAAAAGAATACAAATGAATTGGTATGCATTTGCATTTGCAGAATTGCATTCAGAATATAAATTTTAGACAATTGAATCAAATTCTAAAAAATTTATTTACCGTCTTGATTGTCAAACTTATTTTTTAATATTCAACAATTCCATTGAAAATTGTTGCAACAATATAATTAAGGTTTCAATGTCAATTAATTGTTATTTTTCTTAATTAACTACAGTTTTCATCGTAATACAATAGTAATTGCCTGTCATGGCAACCTCCACAACATTGTTAATCAGCAGCCTTGAAGTCATACAATATATTTGAAGATATATGAGGTTAATGTTGTTGATGCTCCGTAGCAACTGATGAAAAGCCAAATGAAGCTGAGGTTGTAAAACTTTCGCAACAGTTTTCCCAAAATTTAAAGGCAACTCATTAATATGAGACTGTTTATGAGACTGTCATATTGCCAACAATGATGAACTGTTGATAAGCAACTTTAAATGGAAGTAAATAATAAAATAAAAGGCTGCTGAATTATTGTTAATAGGGTACAAAAACTTTATTTATGATTACTGAAGAATGGAAAGAAGAATAGAAATGATTACAACAAAGTTAAGTTATATTAGGCTGGGTATGTATGACAGGTAGGAAATCTCATAGCTGTATCCTAGCTGCTCCAATTGTGTTCAAGGAACCGCCTGTAATATACGAACATACATATATGTAACACAGGGACAAAAAGTTCGTTACCTTTTGAATGACGCACAGGTTTTTGTTTCAAAATTTGTTTCACTTTCCAATATTGACTACATTATTTGTCGAGGCAAAGAAAATAAAGTATAAAGAATGTGCATCTTAACATATTTTAGAATATTTTTCAAAAATATTTCATGACGCGGGGGGAAAGATAGGAGGGAAGTAAACAGAAACGAAGAGCGTAATAATGGGTTGCTCTCATTCTTTGCTCTCATCGCGATGAGATCAAAGACTATAAATATATGAAGATGTTGCACTGCCAGTGCCAAATTTGTCGATGGCAGTACGGCTACTGCCACTTATTGTACTCAGAGAATTTATTATACTCAGAGAACGTATTGTTCTCTTCTCTAATTTATTCTCATATGCGTGTATACGTGTGTGCTTGTACATTGCCAAATAAAATAATAAACAAACTGAAAGATGTCTTGTTTTCACAAAATGTATGTGCAAATAGCCTGTGGAAAAAAATATTACCGTTTGTTTTATTGTAGGGTAAGAATATGTGTTTTATTGTTGTAGAAATGAAACTATATCGATTCGCACCGAAATAAAAAATCCACATTTTGTGTGGACATTTGAAACTGAAAAACTGAAAAATTGTTTTATAAAAAGTGTGAATTTAAAAATTGTAGAAATTTATCAAACAAAACGTTTAATAAATATAATATATAATTAAAATCATAAATCATAATTTTAGAAGATATTGATAGGACTGGAAATATATCAGAAAGTACCCATACCCCTGATATAGATGTCGCAGATATATACGATGAAAATAAAGAATATTTTAATGAAGGCACCGATTGTTTTACGTCCAACAATGTGCCAATTGAATTAACATCAAGTCGATATTTTGTTGGTTACATACAAAGATCAACGAATATCATGCGTTAAATGTCGTGTGGATATAATAAACCCAGCGCAAATTTTGTCATATCCTTCAGAAATGTTCGTTCATGCAAAAAATTATATAAAAGATTCCGACTTTGGAAGTTTGTGCGCTCCATCTGATTTATTTTTTGAAGTTTGCAAAATTCATATAAGTCTTCGAAAAAATTTTTTTAGAAAATAAATCTATAAAACACAAAAAAACATTTGTAGTTGGCCAAAAAATACAAAAAATGCACAAAAAATACAATTTATTCCTTGGTTTGATGAAAATAACGAATGTTATAAACACAGAATGGAGATGCTTAATTTACTAATTGTTGTTTTACTACGGAAGCATTCCACATGTGGAATTTGTAAAACAAATTCAAATTATCCAGTATGGAAAAAGTTAAAATTTTGAACCATTAAAATGATAAATAAATTTAATAAATACTAAACAAAAAAAGCATTCGTTTTATTACAACTTCATTCTATACAAAAATAGACACATATGGTAAATACATACATACATAATTGAATAGTAATATATAATTCGGTGCGAATCGATATAATTTCATTTCTACAACAATAAAACACATATTCTTACCCTACAATAAAACAAACGGTAATATTTGTTTTCCACAGGCTATTTGCACATACATTTTGTGAAAACAAAAAATCTTTCAGTTTGTTTATTATTTTATTTGGCAATGTATGTATACATACATGCACACACGTATACACGCATATGAGAATAAATTGCTTAGAGAAAAGAACAATACGTTCTCTAAGTATAATAAGTTCTCTGAGTACAATAAGTGTACTGAGTTTTTTTTGTTTTCTTTCTCTCAGTTAACATGAGAGTGAGAACGACTCATAGGAAAGAAGCACAAAATTTTGTCAATTTTAAATACACTGTGTGCAACATCTTTACATATTTATAGTCTTTGGTCAAACAATAAAAACGATCATACATACATAATCGTACATACGCATATACATACGTACGATGAGAGCAACACATTGTTACGCTCTTTGTTTTTGTTTATTTTTCTTCTGTCTTCCCTCCCTCATCAAGAAATGATTTTTAAAAGAGATTTTGGTGAGAGCGGGTCTTACTGGTACATCCCGCCATAAGAAATTTTACTTCTACATGATGCGCATTCTTTATATCCATATTCTTTGGTCGAGGTCATCTAAATAAATTAATTTGTGGGAGCTAATTCCAATTTTGAAGATAGTTGATATGGATTATAAAGGGCTCTCCAACAGTGACTTTCGAGATGAGGACGATTTCAAGGTGAACAAACAAAATTTGGTAGCAATCCACCTGATGTTTAAGAGCATCTAAAGAAATCCTGAAGAAGTCACGGTTTGGAGAGGATTTTGGGCTGTCAACGTCATAGGTTCATATACCTTTGAGAACGACGTTGGCCAGACCGCCACTGTCAACAGCTAACACTGCAAGATGACGATTGCCAAATTCTTTTGGTCTGAATTGGATGATCTGGACATCAAGAACATATGGCGATATATGACACTCAGATCATACTCACATTGAATATTTTGCATGAGCGATTTGAGGGTATGGCCATCTTACGTTGAGGTATTGTGCACAAGCCATTGAGATCGTACTGTGTATGTGAATAAGTCCCAAACTACAGTGGTCCTTAAAGCCAACATTGGCTCATCGGTCAAATTCAGACAGAATTCCCTCCCATGAACAATGTTATATTCCACACATATTGCCATCAATAGACCATTTGAACGAATAAAAGATGTTGATGAAATCTCACACACATTTTTGATTTAAGTCTAAAAGTAGTAAACGCTTAATGAAGGACCCATTGCTACGGATACCTTAAAACACAATCACACGTTACTTTGCCAAATTGACAAAAAACAAGTACTCGTAATGAGTTGTAACAAAACGGAACTCATACTCTATTACCATGAACGATCCATGATTAGGCTCACTCTGGCATTATCTTTGACAATAAGCTTAACTTCAAGCCAAACGAGAGTAGAGGGTGAACTGGACTTCTGTCGGTACTCTAATGCTGTAAAAAGTTTTCTTCGGTGATTGCTTCTCAGCAGATTTTTGGCAAAAAACTCTGATAGTAAATGAAATTGCCATGAAAAACTATCTCAAAAATCTGTCGTTGGGAATCGACTTTATACTGTACACAACATAAGTGTAGTGAGAAGCTAAGTCGTAATTTTGACTGATGGGTTGTAAGGACCAATTATGTATGTGTATGTATATCCACTGTATTTACGGCTATAGTTTTTTCTATTATGCTGTAAGTACTCATTGCATAGGGTCCTGCTTTGTATAAGAGAATATACCTGGCGATGCTGCAAATTTCGCATTAGGTACTACTTTACATACAACCCACAGGATGCCTTTGATTTGATTTCAAATTTAATTGAATCCACTTACAGACAAAAAGGTATTAAGGTTTACACAGAGACCTTAACACCAAAACGCAAAACGGTACAGATTTTTGAATCCTCCTGAAGTAACTTTAGCTGATTATGTCAAAGGAAACCTCAAGATCATCATGCCTAATTAAAACTGCAGAGCAAATTTAGCTACAATTAGCTACAAACAGCTTCTAGCTTCTCCTACTTAAAAAATTTTTCTCAATTATTTCCGGTGATGAGACTGGATCGCCTGTAGGAACCTTTTTTCCCCTTTTTATGCTTTTTTTCGTAAAAACTGTTTTTTTTCAAGCTCTCCTCTAATTACTCAATAGTCTGCTACCAAGTCTGTTACTATCAAATACAATCTAAACAATGCAACTTGTTCTAACTTAGATAGGAGTCAAAAGAACGGACCAGTATTGTTTTTAATGGGCGAAAAGCTAAGAAAATTTGTGAAGCCTATGAAAGAGCCCATTTTGAATGAATACCTCGGCTTTATGGAATATAACAGAGAAGGTTAGATTTCGAAATTAAACAAAATGGCAACACTTATTAGCGGTAATTTTAACATGTTCAGTGAGGTATATACATAGATTGAACAAAATAATGAGAGCCCCTTATGATGTGAAAGCATTCATTGTACAACATTTTACATATGGCTCATGCGCCTTCATGTGGATTCTGCAGTATTTTACAGCAATTTTATTTTCTTCAAAGGAAGTGTAGTCAATATTTAATATGCAATGAAATGCCTTTCACATTATTATTTTAGAATTTCATAAATATTAATAAATAAATAATTAGACATGCGGTAAATAATGTCTCGATTACAGAAAAAAAGGATCTCATCATGGCAGCGGCTAATTGAAAGCTTAACATGGAGAAATCATAAAAAACATGTTTCTGTGTCTTGGCAACAAGTAGCATACACTAGGTGAATAGTTTATACAGTTTACAGTACAAATAAGCATTTAACATTAACAGAAATGTTGTCTAGTTAAACAGTAAATGTAACTGTTACTACAAGCCGATGTATGTAGTACTTTTCTGTTGCCTACTGATTAAACACTGTGGATTGTAATGCATGACATCCAAAAAAGCCAATGTTTACATACTGTTTTAGCAACTTGTCTGCTCTTATGTTAATATTTTATATTCGCTGTAATGTTATTTTACACCTGACTGCTGTTCAGAAATTATATTATTTACAGTATTATGTTATTTTAAATAACATAGGTCTACCGCAACGCATCCTCCATATTATTTTTATATTTTGTTTTGCTTCAGTTTCATTAATTTTTTTCCGATGCAATGTACGCCAAGGAATCATCGATGTTATATCGATTTATTACAAAATATAGCAATGTTTTCTCTGATTGATTTTTGTAACAAAATGGAAGTAAAAAACAACAAAAAGTACTTATTAGTGTTCAGAGGTACAGGAAGTACCGCGATCAAATGATTTGTACCGCCCTGCACCTGTATTGGGCATCCCCTTAGGATATTGCTCTGTTAGCTCCTTGCTTATTATTTGTTAAACAGTTAGGTATTTCCTTCTGAGATGCAACACAGGTTCCAAGTGTTCGATTCGTTCCCTTCATCACTGAATCTACATATTGCACTTGATTTCATAGTAATTCTCATCGCTTCTCTTTATCTTTCTTTCCAAACCCCTTTCATTAATTTTTCCTACTTTAAGCTACCCTCCTTGCAGTATAATCTGCCAGCACATTGCCGTTATTTTCCACATCAATAAACCCTGCTCAGCTGATTCCGATTTTCATAATAATTTCGAGTCAACTTCACAGGAGCTGAGAGTTCAGATGGCGACCTCAACAAAAGGTCATCTTTTCGGATGAAGCTCATTTTTATCTTGGTGGGTACATTAATAAGCAAAACTGCCGTATTTGGGGCGAGTGACTGTTTGGTGCGGCTTGTGGAGCGGAGGCATCATTGGCCCATATTCCTTTGAAAATGAGGATGGCGTAAGCATTAAGGTCAACGGAGGCAGGTATCGCACTTCATGGTATTGATGTGAACGATGTTTGGTTTCAAAAGGAACTTGCCACAATCGATTTATTGCGTCAAACTTTTGATGGCCGATTAATTAGCCAAATTGGTTTTGTCCATTGGCCGCCAATAAGCTACGATTTGACACTGTTAAACTATTTTCAGTGGGGCACCGTTAAAGCAGTGTGTTATACAGACAAACCAGAAACTATTGAGCATTTGAAGGCCAACATTCGTGATGCCATTGCCGAGATACGACCCCATACACTCGAAAGAGTGCACGAAAAATGGTCCGGAACAAATCTAACCGTTTTTGTTTTAATGCATTTTTAAATTTAAACATTTAAATTAAACTTAAAAATTTATCTGATGTGGTCAAATAATACAAAAAGTTACTGCCCATCACTTACAGCATAGTTTGTATAACAAGGAGTAGCAGTCGTAATGGTGTTAAAATCTTTGCAAAAACAAAAACAAGTTGAAGAGATAAAATCAATAAAAAAAAAGAAGAATGTTTTTATTTTCGAAACCATTCACTTGTTAATAACACCCCCCAGCAATTGTTTTATTCCGCATTTGTTCAAGTGATTGCAGATACTATTGAAATATTTATGAACTGAAATACATTCATAAACTTTTGTTTGGCCATTCCCAGCGAAAATTAAATGAAATGACAGAAAACAAAATAAAATAAAAAAGATTTCAAACTGAATTCGTTTTGTGGCTTAAAACTTATCCTCACAGAGTTAAAAAACATTTGAGTAATTCGTTAAAATTTTGTACATATGTATAGTACATACATACATATACAGTGGATAGCAAAAGTCTTAATACTCCAATATATTTTGACAATTTCATGAATTTAAACCAACAGTTTGTATAAAAAATTAAGGTTTTTATATTTATTTTATTAATTTATTTCTGTTTTATTATAAAACAAAAAAATTTTTAATGTTTTTCATAAAACAAAAGAAAAATAAGGAAAAGTTTCAGATGACACCATAGATACCACCAAGGACAATCCTGAGTAAATTTTAAATTCAAAGGCCTAATATATGAAAATGTTATCCCTTGTATTTGGTAGAATATCCCTTAAGGTCAAGCACTCCCTTTAACCCATTTGGAATTGAATGTACTAGTTTGTTTAGTGTTTTCTGGAGGCACCGTGAGCAAGTTTTTCGGTTGACTTTTCTTTGAGGTTTAGCGATTACGTAACCGTTCTTGGAAATGATCTCCTAAATACTCTCTTGAAGTCATATCGGGGCTTTGTGTAAGAATATTAAGCCTGTGGGGATTTTTGTTTTGTCAAAATATATTGGAGTACTAAGACTTTTGCTGTCCTCTGTATATTATGCATGAAATTGTTAAAAAATAAAAAAAAATTATAAAAATCTCTTTAAACTTGGCATTTGAAAATTTATGTTTTTTGTTACATTGTTGCACTTAATGTATGTGGGTCATTCGGAATCAGAGTAAATTTATCAATTTGTATGATTTGAGTGTGTGTTGATTTGTTTTTATATTGAAATTTATTTCAATTTCAAAGGCCTCTCTCTACCACATATGCTTACATATGAAATGGAAATGAGACTCTTTTTTTTTTGAAACAAAAGGGCTAAGTTCGACAACTAGTCTATCAACCAATTTTTATGAGAGTACAATATAAACTAGATTGAGTGGTTATTGTTTATGAGTATGAGCTTATTTGCAAAAAAAATAACAATTTCTCGTCTGTGCCCTGTATTAAGCTTTGGACTAATATCTACCAACATTCAATACAATATGCAGGATACTAGGCTAGGTTTTTAAACTTTTTAAGACAAATTTAACGCTTTTTCAGTAGCGGCGTCAATAAGGTAATCACGGAATTTACAGAATTTTTAAGTTTGAGTTTTTTGAGTCTATAATTTGCGGTAAAAAGGTTGGTTTTTATTCAAATGATTTTCCTGGATAGCCTGAAAAAGACTCTAATTTTTTTTCCCCAATAATTACCCAGTAAAAGTTTGGATTGCTGTACGGCGTTAGCGTGACGACTGCTCTTCTCCCTCTTTAAATATACTCTGTAAAATTCTTTGAATATTCTCTTTAAACTCGTAGGATAGTTTCACAGTGTTGCTAACAAGAACGAGTTTGTGAAATAAAGATTTTAAAGCAGAGGTCTAAAACTATCTAAAACTATGTCCCTATTCTGACATAAAGAAATGTAGATTCAAATGCCAATAGTCTTGAAATGTTAGGATTTTTGACAGCTTCCTACCTGGCATTAGTTGTCTGCTGAGTAACTTAGCTTCTTATTCTACATACCAATTTTTTTTTTTAATTTTATCTTTTTATCTTTTTTTTCTTCTTTATTTCTGACTCTTATCTATAAATTTTGTTTGCTTATTTCTTCTGTTTATTTATTCTCTCTCTCTTTTCTTTTTGTCCTCTTCCTTTGTTCTTTTCACACTTGACCGGCGACTGTTTATTTAAATTAGTTGCAAAATTATTTCAAAATAATTAATAAACACAACATTTTTAATAATTAAATATAATTTCTTAAATTTCTTTTCACGTTTTAAACTTTTTATCTATTTCAATAGCATCCTCAGTGTGTTACCTCAGCAACTGAGGGTACCACGCTAGGTAAGAATGTTTTAATATTGAATTTAGTTATTTAAGGTACACACGAAGTAATATACCCTGCTCTCTGCTGGATACTTTTTAATTAACTTTCATTTTTATATTTGATTTGAATTCTACAATGTCTACGTCTACATGTCAATTTAAATATGCTGGCTGATAAGCAGCTATATGACCAGGCTGTTAATAGGTGGTGCTAAAAAGGAATGATAAATTCGAAAATATTTTGTTGACACAATTTTTAATTAAAATTCATCTCTTTATACTGCAGAAGTTTACCTTTAAGATGCTTTATTTCTTTTACAACATTTTTTTTAATTCTTTTTTTCCTCAACTATCTGTCTAAAAGTTAAACAAAACTTTACAATACAAATGTGCTCTCAAACATTTCATAGGACAGAGGTGGAGATATTTGTGATTTTTTTCGATTTTCTTAAGAATTTCTAATAATGTTCGCTTTAGTCTTTAAAATGTTGGATTTTCATAAACAAAATGACGACGTTCTTCCTTTTCGTTATGTTAAGGATAATTTAGATGTTGTGTTTCTGCTCGATACATTCTAATTGAACCGCCACTTGTCCCTAAACGAAGCACTTTCCTTTTTATGATCATACTAATAGCGCACTATTAACACAAGCTGTGGTTATTGCTTAGATCATTTCGTAGATCATTTCATACATTACGCCATGCATTTCTCATCATTTAAAGAGCTTCAGCGATGAGTCTCACTTTTGGATGAATGAGTACGTGACCAAACAAAATTGATGAATTCGACATCATACCAATTCACATAAGATCCAAGATCTAATGTTGGCGGCGTCATTGATTCATGTTTCTTTGAGAACGACGTTGGCCATACCACTCTCAACGGTGAACAGTATAGGTTGATTATTAATAATTACTATTCGCCGGAATTAACATGTGGTTTCAACAAAACACAGCTTACGCCACATTGGTATTCTGCACGAGCGTTAAGAGTGCCATTAGTATTGAAGATGGAGCCTTATCTTCATGGTGGTGTTGTGTATTTATGACTCCTGGTTCCTGGTTGCTTTCGATTCTCAAATATGATTGCAAAGCATGGTGGCAGACCTTGAAAAAGTTGTTGTAGGAATTAGGCTTCCTTGGAAATGAATTATTGTCACTTTCCGTAGTGATGCTAATTAAACTAGGGTGTGGAACTCATACAGTGGTTAGGTTACTTACATGCTTACTTAATTGGCCATTAACAATCCGGTAAACGGATTTCGGCCTGCCTTAACACATCCTTCCAGGCGCCCCTAGGTCACATCAATCGATGACAATGCTTTCGCGATCTTCTAACGCAAACAAGGTCGTCCTCTTCGCCGACTTTCGCAGGTGTTTACATACATCGTGAGCAAATGTTTAGTTTTGTCCTTCATTAACTTCTGGATTTGTCGAGTGGTTTGACTATCCCATCCATATTCACCATACATACGTAAGTATTTGGAATAGTGGGTCGAAGTCTATGTAGTTCTGCAAATATCTGCATAAGAAAAGTGTATGTTCCACGTTGCCTTCGTCCGTACGGCACATTTAGCAACGTGCATCTTCTTTTACATGGCTGTGTATACCTAGTAGTGTGGTGGTTACATCCCTTTAGCCTGGCTTACAACCTAGCTTCTCACACCATTCATGTTGTGTGTGTTAATTTTAATTTGGGGCAGAACCCGCAATTTAATGTCGACTTCGGACAGCAGATCTGAGAGAAATTTCAAAGCAATTTGAATTCATATTTCGTTTATTTGAGATGTTTTTTTGGTACGCATTATAGTCTGGATGAAGTCGCCGTAGTCCAGTAGGTAGTCTGTAGACTTATTAGAGAGCCCGCGGTTAAAACCCCAGCACACATACGTCTCGAATGAAATATGGAAAAATATTTTTTCGGCAGCTACTTCTCAGCAAACTTTTGACAAAAACTCTGAGAGTAAATAAAAATTGCCATGAAAAATTATTCAAAAAATGTGACGTTCGGAGTCGACTTTAAACTGTAGGTTCCGCCACTTATGGATTAAATTAAAACACGAACCATATGTGGTGTGAGAAGCTAGGTCGTAATTTTTCCACAACTTATTCGGATGCAACTTATAATGATTCCATTGAGTATCCCTTTAAAATAAATACAAATTCCACTGCGTCAATATCTTTAATCAACGTTCCTGCTATTTCTATGGAATTAAGAAAACTGAAGTTCTCCTATAACTTTGGGCCTGATAACATTCCTAGTAGCACTTTAATTAATTGCGCCGACGCCATAGCTGTTCCACTATCATACTTATTTAACAAATCGATTAAATGTGGTTATTTTCCTAACGTTTGGAAGGATTCATTCATTATTCCGTTGTTCAAATCAGGAAATAAATCCGATGTTACAAATTATCGTGGTATTGGAAAACTGAGCATAATTCCAAAATTATTTGAAAAAATGATTACTGATGATTTATGTTATCAAGTTTCTACCTTGCTATCTCCTTATCAGCACGGTTTCAGAAAGAAGTGTTCTACAACAACAAACCTGCTTCATCTTTCAACAGTTGTTTATCGAGGATTTTTTCATCAACAACAAACAGACGTTATCTACACGGATTTCAGCAAGGCTTTTGATAAAGTCAATCATGTACTTTTGAGGAGGAAACTTTATTTAATGGGTTTTACTGATCTTAGTTTAAAATGGATTTACTCATATTTAACCAACAGAAAACAAACCGTACTTTTCAAAAACTGCAGCTCCAGAAGTATTGAAGTCCTTTCTGGTGTACCACAGGGTAGTCATCTTGGACCGCTTCTGTTTTCATTGTTTATTAACGACTTACCTGATATTATTTACTATTCCAACATCCTAATGTACGCTGATGACGTAAAAATTTTCCTAAGTTATCGCCAAATTTCCGATCAAAAACTTCTTCAAAAAGACCTAAATTCGTTTCATTTATTTAATAAATTTTATTTAATAAATAATTTAAATTTAATGCAGCTTAATCTCAAAAAATGTAAATACATGAGATTTGTAAGAAAGAATCCGATTCCTGCAAACTATGCATTTGATGGATATGAGCTTGAGCTTGTAGATAACTTCCTGCATCTAGGAGTTCTACTTGATCCGAAACTAAATTTTATTCCGCACATAGCTATGACAGTAAATAAAGCTAGGAGTGTACTTGGTTTTATAAAACGGTGGGCAAAAGAATTTAACGATCCTTATGTTACTAAGTCGCTCTACACATCTCTTGTAAGGCCTATACTCGAGTATGGATCCATAATATGGGATCCTCTATATAAAAAATATTCCGACGTCATCGAATCTGTACAAAAGCAATTTCTGTTGTTTTGTCTCCGGGGACTGAATTTTAATCCCACAAGTTTACCATCTTATTCTGCCAGACTATCATTAATCAAACTTCCGACACTTAAAAGCCGCAGAACTATGTTAAATATCTCGTTCATATTCAATGTAATTACTGGTGATATTGGCTCCAGTATTTTAATTCATAACATCTCATTTAATGTTCCTCAACGTCCGTCACGTCATTTTTCCCCATTATCAATTAAATTTTTTAGATCCAACTATGCTGGTGCTGATCCAATAAGGAGAATGTGTTATGAATTTAATAAATTGTATATGATAATTGATTTTTCATTATCAAATAGTGTTATAAAAAATAATGTAATTAAATATTTAAATTCTTAGTTTTTTAGTATTTTAATATTGTAATGTTACTTAATTGCCTGCAAGGTGCATTTCCATAGGAAAAATCCTAATATATATTATAAATCTTTCTGTAAGTCTGTTTTTTTGTTTGTTTGTTTGTTTGTTTGTTGGTTTGTTTGTTAGTCAATCACGTCTAAACGCCTGGACCGATTTTCTTGAAATTTGGGATATAGATCGAGCTTTTGTCGGTGCAGGTTATAGGCTATAAATCTTTTCAAATTTTTGACAAAAGGGGACAAAAAATGGGTCAAAGGGGGAAAAAATGGGCAAAAATTAGTACTTTTATGCATAAATGCTTTATTTTATCTGTTTTATAGGTAATTTTTTACGATTTAGCTTGGTTAAGTTTCCCAAATAGCTATTGGAGGTGTTCCGTTTCTAAAGTTGAACCAAAAGGGGTCCAAAAAGGGGGAAAGGGGCCAAAAACGGGCAAATTGAGTGCATAGCCAATCACGCCTGAACGCCTGGACCGATTTTCTTGAAATTTGGGATATAGATCGAGCTTTTGTCGGTGCAGGTTATCTGCCGGGGAAGGTTTCTAAGTTGGTATGACAAATTTCCGACAGGTGGTGCCACTGAAAATTACTAAAAATGATTTAAATCGTAAACTGTGGATTTGATCATGTTATGATATTTAGCAATGTTGTTGTGCATGAGCCGGCGAAGGTTTCTAAGTTGGTATGACCAATATCCGACAGGTGGCGCCACTGAAAATTACTAAAAATGAATTAAATCGTAAACTATGCACTTGATCATGTTATGATTTTTAGCAAAGTTGTTGCGCATGAGCCGACGAAGGTTTCTAAGTTGGTATGACCAATATCAGACAGGTGGCGCCACTGAAAATTACAAAATATGAATTAAATCGTAAACTGTGTATTTGATCATGATATGATCTTTAGCAAAGTTGTTGCGGATGAGTCGACGGGATTTCTAAGTTGGTGCGATTAATTTCCGATAGATGGCGCCACTGAAAATTATTCAAAATGAATGACAAGTAATTGGTCGACCTACACCTCAAGCACGGAAGAAAAGAGCATTACGAGCCTCAGAATCAGACTAGCAACGAGCATTGAGACTGGAAAATCTTCGAGTACATGCCGCTGAGACCCGTTCGAGAGAAGTGAGATTAGAAAATGAACGAATGCGTATTACTCAGGCACGTTCGTCTGAATCATCTGGACAACGGGAAACAAATTCAATAAAATGATTCAAAATTAATTGGATATTTGTGTAATGTCTTTCCTTCAAATTTATTTTAGTTGGCGGAGCAGCAACGCGCGCAGGGTACAGCTAGTAAATAAATAAATAAATGCTGACAGAAGTGTTGTAATGACCAATTATGTATGTATGTATGTACAGTGGACAGCAAAAGTCTTAGTACTCCAATATTTTTTGACAATTCCATGAATTTTAAGCAACAGTTTGTATAAATAATTAAGGTTTTTATATTTATTTTATTAATTTATTTCTGTTTTATATAAAACGAAAATTTTTTTTAATGTTTTTCATAAAACAAAAGAAAAATAAGGAAAAGTTTCAGATGACTCCATAGGTACCCCCAAGGAGAACCCTGAGTAAATTTTAAATTCAAAGCCCTAATATATGAAAATGTTTAACTCCATTTAACCCATTTGTAATTGAATGTACAAGTTTTGTTTAGTGTTTTCTTGTGGCACCATGAGCAAGATTTTCGGTTCACTTTTGTTTGAGGTTTAGCGATTATGTAACCGTTCTTTCAAATGATCTCTAAATCAGGGATGCCCAAAGCTAAAACTGTAGTAGTATTGGTGAGCGAGAGAGAACTGAACTGAAAGAAAAGTTGTGTAAACAGAAATAAAATATACGGAAAAAATCCAAAAAGCGGAATTTACAATAAAATTTGGAATAGAAATTTTTCTACAATGGCGGCTTCTAAAGATGCCCCCAATTGAGCAGTGCGCTACGCATGTGCATTCGTCGCTGTCTGAGTGACGACTAACAGAAGAGAATAAGAATATGTGTGTTTTTAGTTTGCGCAAAAGCACTATGAAATGGGCATCTATGATCTAGGATAATAAGAGCATGGCCTATAGCGGTGCTATAGGATCTGTTGGGTTTAAAGACATTGATCACGCTAGCGAATACAAAAGCTGAAGAAACTATGATAATGGGAGGCACTGGAGGACTGGAAAGAATCAGTATTTTCTATAATTTTTAAAAATGCTCCATAATGAGACTTAATAACATAAGTGCATGGAGTCATCTCTTTTAAGAGAGAAACTATTCTGTAATGTACAGGTATGTTGAGGAACAGATATTAGGACGTAAGCCTAATGTGTTCAATTTAATGACTCTCTATCTGAAAGTCAAGTTACCAAATCGGTTAAGCATGGTGATCCTTACTGGGTCCTCAGGTCATACAGGAATTCTTCACAATTAGCTGGCAGATGAGCTTACCAATCACTGATGAAAGATTCTCCTTTTCTGATGGGTTAAAACCTTTAATGGTAAGTGATATTTCGTGCGGTGTACTCAGCGAAGGGGAAGATATTGAGAGGCAGAGACTCTAATCAATTCCAATAGGTTTGAGGAAATTCAAACTTTTATTTTGTAATAACAACAGAAGGAGATATGAGCCATGTATCAGTCTATCCAGGAGAATCCCGAGAAGAAAAACCGACCTTTTGGTAGGGCACAGAAAGCTCAAAGAAAGCACTTGTTTAGAACGAGAACCGCCTTGGATATGTATGTTCTATTATGCTAAGAGTGAATTTTAAAAACACATACTTGGAACGTGCGGGGCGGTAAGGCTTCAAAGAAGGGAACATGTGATTATATTTCAGTTGCAGAGTATTATTCACATCTTGAACTTTATCTGAATAAAACTCTTGGAACAGGCATTATAGGGACACCCTGTATGCATAGTTTAAGGGCACTATAATCGACATTCCCTTTTAAAAACGTTTGAAATATGAGCTCGTAGATTGCAAATAAAATAAAAATAAATCTGTGTTTAGTTTTAATTAAAATTCTTTATTATTCGCACAATTCTATGTGCCACTGTTCACAACTTTATATATACAACAACAATTGCTTTGTTAGTTATTCCTCTGTTTACACCCTTTACAACAATTACTAGACAATTGTTCGACTGATCTTTGTAACCTATATCTTCAAACAACGATTACTCTCATCAAACACACCGCGTCTTCACACAAGACTGACTGAACTTTTACTAACACGGTCGCCTGCTTTGCCCTGCCTTTTATATGGCAAAGTAAACAGTCTGATGAATGTTCTTGAAGGCGCAAGTTCGTGGCTTCACATTCTCGAGATCTCTCTAAACGTAAACATCGTTGTTTCATTATTATTGTTTGTGTATTTTGTTCACATTTATTCTTGTAGTATTTGTTGTTGTATTTTTGTTTATTTGATTACCATTTTTTTATGCTGGTGTTTGTTGTTACATATATTACGCAGTGCTATAATTCGTAAACAAGTTTATTGTTTTGTTTTTTAAAGCAAAACACCAGTATCTAGATTTTTCATTTTCGTAACAATAGTTTGGCACCTTTGTATATTAAGCCTCTTCTAGTGTACTGCGATTCGAAATACTTGTCCACAATAAATCATGATGTTTGAAGGCCAATGATAATATTCGACGTTCTACACTTTTGTAAGTGGTAAAAGCTAGTACATGTTTGACTGTTGCTAGGTCATGAAAAGATGATTACGACAAATTTCAGGAGGGTTCTTCAAAATAAATTAATTTTAAATTTGAAGCCATTCGCTTTTTATAAATTTCAGTCATTTCATGCATTCGACTTTAATTTCTTTTAGTTGATTTTCTAGCTTCAGTTAAAATTTATTTCAAACCATTGTAATGTTATTTTAAGCAATATTGACCTTAATTGACCCTTTTTTCCTTTTTATTCTATTTAAATTTTATTCTATATATTTATTTATTTATTGTAATTTACTACGATTATTATCGTATATCATAAATAACATAAAATAATAGTGAGGAAATAATAAAATTTAATTAGAAAAATAACAAAAAAACAACTTATGCGGAAAACAGAATCAATAGAAATTGTTATAAAGACCATAGAAAATTTTCTTCTGCTAATTGTTGGGTGTATTTTTTATATTTCTCATTTTTCCTCTATCCCTCCTTCTCTCTCTCTTGATTTTATTATAATTTTATTTATAGAATACATGCTATATTGTTCAGCGTAAAATGGAAAAAAATTTCGCCTTGAGCTCGTAAAATATACCACAACTGGGACACATAACTCAAAACGCTGTAAACACAATATGCTGCTCCACTACACTTCTTCACACTTTACTGTATTAGCAGAGTAGCCAATGAAATATAATTTTCCATACTTCCGCTAAAATATAGAAATATTTGCTGCTCAAAGAGATAACATCAAATTTGTGGTATTGAAAATGGGGTGAACGCCAAATCGGGAATTTTTACAAAAAAAAAAAAAAGTGTTTTAATACGCACTTGAAGAGTCTCAAAATATTACATTAATAATAGGTCTATGTCCCTAAATGGAATTGTAGTATGTATGTATATCAAATCATACCAAAAGAAAAAGCTTATGAAAGGTACGATTTCGACTTTTTTTTTGTGAAAAATTTTACTTCATTTGTCGCTGATGTAAATTTCATTGAATTATACAGTCATCTTCGTTTGGTATTCGGTCCAAAATGATGAGCAAAATAGTGATCATTTACTCGATTTCAATTCTTTAAATTCAGCGACCAGTCAGTTACTGACATAATGTCCGAAGTACATGCCGATTCAAGAACATAAAGAAATTATAATATAAATTATAATCTTTGATTTGTCGTCTCCCCATCAAAACCAATACATTCCAATGATACGACGAAAAGTATCGTTAGGCTACTACAGTGTAAACCGCTGTAAGAATGAAAACTGTAACGTGGTTAAAAATTGACAAGGAAATTTAAAGTAAATTTTCTCTACATTATTGCGATAACGACACCATTTCGCCATTACAGTCATGACAAGGAAAGTCACGATCTAGTAGTTTAAGAACCACAATGCTGCTGGTTCTGATGGTCGGTCCCCTGACTGGTTCAACAGAAGGTAATTTTTCACTATAATTAGAAGCAATAACGATTGGACTGGCTCTTCTAGCCTGAAGATGGAGATGATTGCACCAACTGTAAAGGTATATGCCCTCTCAAACATACTGTTACGAAAATGGAAATGGTGTTGTTAAAATAATAAGCAAAAGCTCCAAAAACAACACAATGGAGTTGATCACGCATAAAAACAAAAGCTCCAAAAACAAAACAATGCAGTTGTTCACGTGATCAACGAATGAGTAAGCATATAGCAACAAAAACAACAGGGCTTGTTTACAAAATCGATGAATAAACAAATATAGCAACAAAGACGCGTATAAAAGAAATATAGCAGAAAGACAAAGAAACAAAACAACAACAACTCTGCCTGGACGAAAGTAAATAAGATACACGAACAACAAAAATGGAATCAAGTTGTTTACATTTTTGGATTGTTCCCGAAGGTCGTCATCATCCTTCAAGGGCATTCATCACACTGTTGATCGAGTGATATAAAAGGCAAGATAAAGCGAGCAACGATGATTCAGTTAGAATTCAGTCAGTCGTGTATGAAGACACGTTATTCTCGGAGTACGAGTTAAGTTAGTCGTGTGACGACGTCGCGTTGAATTGAATGAGGAATTCAACCAGTGGTGTGAAGATACGAGATCGAGTTATATCCAGTCAGACTTGTGTGCAGACAAGTTGCGTGAAGAAAACAGTTGTTAGTGTGGTGCTTACAAAAAAAAGGTTGTGAGCAAAGAAGAATAACTAACAAGTGTTGTTGTTGCTTATAAAGAAAAGGTTATAAGCAGAGAAATATAACGAAAAGGAGCACATATTGTGGAAATTATCATTGTATGCGTAGAATAAGTTCGAACAGTGGCACGAAGGTTGTGCAGAAAATAAAGAATTGACTTAAAATTAAACACAGATTTATTTTTATTTTATTTGCAATCTACGAGCTCATATTTTTAACGTTTTTAAAAGGTAAAAACGTAACAATTGGTGTCAGAAGTGGGATTGCAAAATTCAAAAATAAAAATAAATCAAGATGAAACTCTCAGAGCTAAGAGTTGAAAGGCTCAAACAAGAATTGGCTAAATTGGCGCTGCCAACAATGGGCACGAAGAATGAGCTCCAAAGGCGGTTAAGGGAAGAGCTTCGGAATCGTGGCATTGATATCGACACTTACGACTTCGAGGACGAAGAGGAACGCGAGTTACTGGCCCCTGTAACCCCCAGTGGTACTGATTTAAGTTCGGTACTAGCCGCACTAGTGGAAAAAATACAAGTATTAACGGAGGGACAGGAAGAGAACAAGAAGCTATTTGAAAAGCAATTTGCGGATTTTCAAGAAGCCTCTAGAGCCGAAAACCAGAAAGCGCAGGAAGAGAACAAAAAGCTATTTTCAAAACTTGAGAAGAAACTAGAAGCGGACGCGGCGAAGCTACAAGAAATGTATAGCTCGGTCAGCAAAAGGGTTACTAGTGTCGCCGAAGAGGTGTCAAGTGTAGAAGAGGCCGTTGACACGGAAGTAAGTAACTTGGAAAAGTCCGTGGAGGGCAAACTCGTCATGATGGAAGAGAAGAGCCAGCGACCGGAAGCAGTACAAGCCGTATCAGAAGGTACCGGCAGGATAGAAGCACCTTGCTTTGATGGTAGCTCAGCCCTATCCGAATTTAAACTCCAATTCGAGGCAGCAGCCAGCAGAAATGGTTGGGACGATGAAGAGAAGGCTTTGGAACTCACCTTGACGTTAAAGGGTGCCGCCGCTGAGATTCTAGAAAACATGTCAGCCCGCCGCAAAAACAACTACAGTGATTTAATGGTGGCGTTACAGCGTGAATTTGGCGACGAGCACAAAAGAGAAATGTACCCTAAGGAGTTAAGGTGCCCTGCGAAAAAGGGTAAAGAGTCACTGCAAGCCCTTGTAGTGGAGGACGACGGATTAGTGCAGCCCACATACCAGGGAGAAAACCGTCTACTGGTAGACAGTTGTAAGACCGAGGCGCGTATAAATGGTATACGCTCCGATGATGTCGGATTGGCGGTGTGGACTGCACGAGAGACAATCTTCGAAGAGACCATGACCTTAGTACTAGCCCAGGAGACGGCTTGCATGATTTCTACAGCACAAGCGAGAAAAGTGCGGGGAGTGGAAATCGTGGAGGAAAAAGGACGCCTGTTCAGTAAAATTAAAAAGTTGTTAAGGCAAGTTGTGGCAGAAGCCGGACGAAACGTCAAGCTGAGGCGCCTCAACTGTGAAAAGAGCGGTCACGTCCCGAAGAAACTGGAACGCGCCACGAGGAAGGTCAAGATCCGACTCACCATCAAACGGGCGGGAGACCAGCCATCATCATCATCAGCGGGGCAAGTGCTGGTTTCCTAGAAGCGAGATCCCCCACAAGATCTAGTAAAGCGGAGTCGAGGTCAGCTGCACGATATAAGTCGGACGCACTTTTGGAGCGAATAACAACAGCAGGTCCTTTGTATTGCCAGAAACCGAGATGTTCTCGTCGAGACGGATTACTTCAGCTAATGGCCGGAAGTGTATGCCATACCCAATCAAGAGGCGAACACAATAGAAAAGGTTTTGTGAGCCACTGGGAATGCTGCTACTAGGTGCCAATAGAGCTACACTCCGAGGCAGAAGTTCGAGCCAGCCGTATTCAAGGGAATGTGTGAGGTGTATGGAATGGTAGAACAGTTTGGTCGAAACCTGTAGGAATACTTGCGGAAGAGAAAAAAAAAGAAGAAAATGATGAGCGAGCAGCAAAAGGATTGCGGTGAACACACTCCGAGGTATCTACTGGCGTATCCATCTGCGATGCATGATTCCACAGCTAGACCAACCGCCAAGGTTATTTACGGGAGAGGAGATAATGAGCCTATTCGGGACGAACAGGCTTAAGTGGGCGGCTGTGTTACGAAAATGGAAATGGTGTTGTTAAAATAATAAGCAAAAGCTCCAAAAACAACACAATGGAGTTGATCACGCATAAAAACAAAAGCTCCAAAAACAAAACAATGCAGTTGTTCACGTGATCAACGAATGAGTAAGCATATAGCAACAAAAACAACAGGGCTTGTTTACAAAATCGATGAATAAACAAATATAGCAACAAAGACGCGTATAAAAGAAATATAGCAGAAAGACAAAGAAACAAAACAACAACAACTCTGCCTGGACGAAAGTAAATAAGATACACGAACAACAAAAATGGAATCAAGTTGTTTACATTTTTGGATTGTTCCCGAAGGTCGTCATCATCCTTCAAGGGCATTCATCACACTGTTGATCGAGTGATATAAAAGGCAAGATAAAGCGAGCAACGATGATTCAGTTAGAATTCAGTCAGTCGTGTATGAAGACACGTTATTCTCGGAGTACGAGTTAAGTTAGTCGTGTGACGACGTCGCGTTGAATTGAATGAGGAATTCAACCAGTGGTGTGAAGATACGAGATCGAGTTATATCCAGTCAGACTTGTGTGCAGACAAGTTGCGTGAAGAAAACAGTTGTTAGTGTGGTGCTTACAAAAAAAAGGTTGTGAGCAAAGAAGAATAACTAACAAGTGTTGTTGTTGCTTATAAAGAAAAGGTTATAAGCAGAGAAATATAACGAAAAGGAGCACATATTGTGGAAATTATCATTGTATGCGTAGAATAAGTTCGAACAGTGGCACGAAGGTTGTGCAGAAAATAAAGAATTGACTTAAAATTAAACACAGATTTATTTTTATTTTATTTGCAATCTACGAGCTCATATTTTTAACGTTTTTAAAAGGTAAAAACGTAACAATACATACATATATACATACATGCATATGTATGGATATTGCAACACTTCTGTCTGGATTACATCCTACCTTCTCACACCACTTGCGTTGTTTGTATTCATTTTATACATGAGTGGCAGGACCTATAGTTTCCAAATTTTTTGAGAAACTTTTTCATCGCAATTTTATTTACTTTCAGAGTTTTTTCCAGAAATTTGCTAAGAGGAAGTAGCCGCAAAATATTTTTTCATAATTCGTTTAGTTGGAGTTGTGTAAACTGGGGTTTGAAACAAGGCCTCAAGTCTAATAAGCCAACACACTAAATTGTAGACCTTCTATACCCTCCCTTCATCGTATATTCGGTTCTTAGGAACATATTGTGTGGACAAGGCACTGTTTCAACCTTATTAGTGCCGTTTCAATCAGAAAAGCTCACAATTTACCAGGTACTCACTCAACCCATGAAACCAACCTAAGTCCCTCACTCTGCCTGTTTACTATGGCGTGGAAGCGTGAACGATGTAGCTCACCATTGCAGCTGCCTTAAGTGTATTCGAGAGAAAACTTCTACACAAGATCTTTACCTTCTAAACATACTTCTACTATTTTGCAGATGAAATTTACACCACTTATATCCGGTTGAAAATGGAATACAATTCAAATGTTTTGACCAGTGTCTCGAAATATATATTGAGGCTTTTTGGATATGAGAAAGGTGACCATTAATGATGGTAGAATATCTTACTAAGATTAGATGGAATAACGTCATAATATAACGTATTGTTACGAAAATTAAAAATTTAGATGCTGGTGTTTTGCTTGACATTAAAATTATAAACAAAAGCTACAAAAACAAAACAATGCAGCGAACAAACCTGTTTACAAATTATCGTACTGCTTAATATAACAACAAACACCAGCATAAAAAATGGTAAACAAGTAAACAAAAATATATCAACAACACTACAATAATAAACGTAAACAACGATGTTTACATTTATAGAGATTTCGTGAAAGCGAAATTAAGAACTTTCGCCTTAAAGAACATTCATAAGACTGTTTACTTTGCCATATAAAAGGCAAGGCAAAGCATGCGATGGAGTTAATGAAGTTCAGTCAGTCGTGTGTGAAGATGCGGTATGTTTGAAGAGAGTAATCGTGCTTTGTCGAATAATTCCCTAGTAATTGTTATTGTTTATGCAAAGGGTATAAACAAAGGGATAACAAACAAAGAAATTGTTGTTGTATACATAAAGTTGTGAACAGTGGCACACAGAATTGTGCGAATAATAGAGAATTTTCATTAAAACTAAACACAAATTTATTTTTATTTTATTTGCAATCTACGAGCTCATATTTTAAACGTTTTTAAAAGGTAAAAACGTAACAATATAATTGACTTGCCTAGTTGACATAATGGGCCATATGGGCCACCGAGTCAAGTTGCCTGTGAACGGCATGCTACACGCTAAACTAAGCTAACCTTAACGTGTACTTTACTGTTCTATCTCTACTATAAGAAATGTGTTCCTACTCCAGAAAAACATATATTTTTACTTACTAATATAATAGGTATGTTTATACCCATATTTCTAACGAATTGCCTATTTCTAATTTAATAGTGCAATAAACTTGTACTTGGAAATAAAAGACATGTTTTTTTAAATAGAGATTCTTAATAAATCAGCCAGGTAAAGTAGCAATAAAATTACTCGTACTTTGTCTGCTACATTGTAAAACCTTTTGCAGCCAAGTAAATCAATGCCATTGAATAATGAATTGTTATCTTTTCAACATTTCAACAGTGCTTTCAAAGAAAATCAAAAAGAATAAAAACATGATTTTTATTTTATGATGCATTTTTATACGATTTCTTTATTAAATTGTATTTTAATTTTTTTTTAAATTCCCGGAGAAATTCTCACTTTTCCCAAACTTTTATTTTCTTTATAATCTTATTAAGCTTTGTTTGTGTTGAAGATTTTTTATTGATTTCAAAACAGTAGCATCTACAAAGCAAAAGAAACGAAAATGTAATCACTGAGTTCAATAATAATTTTTAAGTGCTGCTCCATCTCCATCCTCTAAAACTATGTTTAATAAATACGTAGGAACTATAAATTGTTTTACAATTCAATCAAACTAAAATAAGAGTAAAAACATTACTTCTTGATTTTCATTTCAAGCCCTACACCAATATACTTGTAAGTGGTGTAACGTTTGTAACATTTGGAAACCGAATTTCGTTTTCTAATGCAAGGACGAACAGAATTGCTTAAGGTTAGAATCGATTTTTGATTTCAAGATCAGAATCTTAAACGTTTTCGGTTTGGTGGAATAACCTACTTAAAGGATAAGGCCCCATTTAGACCAGAGGTTAAGCCCATTCTGATTCTATTAATTAATATCTAACCCGTGAATAAAACAGTCCCAATAGGAAACCATTCAGGCACCAAAATCAATGTCGCTATTTCAAAAATCTTTATTTCGATAATTTAAACAAACTCCAACACTTCATAGCATGAAAAGGTGACAGTGACAGGTGAAAGGTGGTCCTCTCTTCTCGTTCACATTCACAACTCAGTCCGCACGTCTTCTTATGGGGCAGTAGCCTGTGAAAATGATTTAAGAAAATCAAACAATTAGACCCTCTTCATATTCAGATCCGTATCAAAGAGCTTAGCAATAATGCAAGTACACTACAACTAACAATCAATTTGAGCCTCTCTGTTGATGATGAGCACAAGATCTTTAACTTCTAAATAAGATAATATTTCTGACGCTATTCGTATATTTTGGACTCCATTTTTTCTTTGAAATCCTCAGCAGTTATGAGCGAGGGCAGGCGTAAGAGTGTCGTTCTTGATTAAGCAGTAAACTTTCTGGGAAAATAACATCGCCAAACAAGAATTAAAAGTTCACTACATTGTGTATGTAAGGGCATTCACTTTTAGAATGCCATAGGAAAGCAATTTAGGTATAACCAACAACACCTTAGATAGATTACTACTATTTAACCGACGGTATGGATTATGATAGCTTTGAGGACCGCTGTGTATTTTGCCTGATTCCACAAGAAAATGTCCAGCGAGGTCACATCGCCTGATATCGGTTGGCAGATGATGACATCGTAACTTGAGCTGACCACGTCCTCAAACCGCTTGTGTGTGACATATGGTTCCATATAGTTCAATCAGATCATCCAATTCAAGTCAAAATGAGTTGGTAGTCATAGACCTATAGTGCTTCCTATTAACAGTGATAGCTGGAACAACCTCGCCCCCAGAAAAATATGAATCTATGACAGCGCAAGCTCAAAATTAGACGCTCTGAAATCTCATCATTATTCACGTAACTATTATTCACGTATCCAGATAAGGTCTCATCACTGGAAGTGACTTTACGATGAAAATTATGTTCAGTCAACTGCTCCGAGGAATATGCTACAAACACACGTCTTAGGACCATTATTACAACTTGCCGTTAAACTTGGGTTTAGCTAAAGGGAACTGTAAAGTTACCTTTAACTTATTTTCATTATTACAACATACAGATAAAATTTTTTCAAAAATATGGCAGTGCCGGAGCAATGTCGATAACGATAACGCAGTGGCAATGACGGTCTTCTTCTTTTTTGTTGTATATGCTCATTTTATTTATATTTAAAGTTGTCATATTGAAAATAATATATAAAATGGCAAGTTCAAACATGAACTTAACTTTAAAAGTTACCGGTAGGATAATCCTCCCTTTAACTTAACGCTCACTTTTACTATATTGTCCACTTATAATAATGAAAACAATTTATCTGATTGTTAAAACCCTCCCTTTAGTTAATAGCAAGTTGTAATAATGGCCCTGTAGTCGCCGTAGTCTAGTAGGTAGTGTGTTGGCTTATTAGACTGAAGGCCCGAGTTCGAATCCCAGGTCAGATATCAAAACGAAAAATATGAAAATATTTCTTCGGCGATTTCCTCTCAGCAGATTTCTGGCAAAAACTCTGAGAGTAAATAAAATTGCTATGAAAAGCTTCTCAAAAAACTGTCGTTCGGAGTCGACTTTAAACTGTAGGTCCCGCCACTCATGTATAAAATTAACGCACACAACATAAATGGTGTGAGAAGCTAGGTCGTAATCCTGACTGAAGGGTTGTAATGACCAATTATGTTATGTAATAATGGCCCTTAGACTGTGGTCGTTTACTTTCAACTCCTAGGTTGGTATTCCAAAGAGTGCAGTCTCAAGTCACAAATCTAAATTCACCAAGCCGTGGTCTGCGAAAGGCCGAGTTCTGTCTTACGATTCGTCGACCTAGGGGTCTTGCTCGACACCCTTTTGGTAGGACGATCATAGTGATCATAAAATATGGGAAGCAAAAAACACATTTTGATTGAACAATTTTATTATTTGCACGTCTTGTTGAATGCTGTTTCGTTCCACAGTGATTTGGCAAAACAGACTGAATAAATGACGACAGATAAAACTACAACAAGATTATCAACCCATGTTCGGAAGTCACTGCTAGAAAACCCGATAGGCTAATACGGTGTTCAGATATCCACCTTTATTGCGTAAATTGCAATAAACGCCATTATTGAGCTCAATATTTCATTTAAAGTTTCAATTTTATAAATTGGACAATAAATACGCAAATTGTTATAATATTAAGTTAAACTTAAAATGCTGCACTGTCATAAGTGTGTTTAGTGAGCATATTATAATTAACCGAACACTTTCTGTTGATATTTGACAACTCAAATGTCAACAACGACAAACAAACACTAATAAACTAACAAACGACACTAATTTTCGCGACCAAAATAAAAAAAATATTGTTGTTTACCACCTGTCAAATTAATATTGAGTAAGCTGAATTGCATATTTTATTACGCCTGAATTCTTAAAATATTGTACTCAATTAACGGAATATTGACTCAATGAAAGTGTATATCTGAACATAGTATAACTATGGTTATATTAAGGACTTATTAAGAGATCCACCATATATTGCGAGGCTATGGTAGAGACCAAATAAAGGATTACATTTTATTTAAGCTTTTAATTATGTACGTTTAATTCTAAGGTTGGAATTCAATACTTACGAAAACAATCTCAACTCCTTTTGTAGCGTGCAGTTACTGTTACAGACCATAACCATAACCATCTTCAAATATATTAAACAACTGGTTTATTTATTTAATAAATTTAACTTAGTTTGTATGTATGTATACGGATTACCTACATTCAGACATAAATTCTAGCGAGTGTGGTAAACTATAACCAGTAAATATATAACCAGTAAATATGTATGTTTACTGGTCTTGTTTGTGTTTTCATCCTCCTTTTATTCCATAGCAATAGGCAAGTGAATAGAAATTAGGTTGTTGGTTAAGCTAAGTTTCTTATATACGTGTCTTTAATTAAATCTGCATTACTGTTTAGTTGCACATAACTGTTATTAAAAATGATTTTGCTTTTGGGTGAGATTGATTTATCCTTACGTTGTTTTTAAGCATGAGTTTTAAACTTTCCTTTTTCAGTGATTTAGTTTTCTAAGAAAATCAATGAAAATTAAAAAGAAAAAACCAACACTATAGACACGTAAAGTGAAAAAGAGAAAAAAACATTAAAATTTTCGGATCTTATTTATATACACACAGACGATAGACTTAAAATATTGACTGCAAAGACTTCACGAGAACTTTCATATCTCGGAATTAGAGGATATGTATACAGCTGTTTCGCCAAGTATACATTAATAAATGCATTTCATTCTGTTTATTTGTGGGGTCTGGTATTGGAAAATGTTTCTAAAACGACGTTTATTGTAAATTTTTTTTTTATCGAAACTAAGCCATTACCAGTAGCTGTATCTTCAATAATATTGAAATCGATTCGGAATCTCTATTCCAGATTCTTAAGAAGAAAGTGTAATCATTAAAGACAGCAGAATATGCACCGAACATTACACTGAACTGCGTACGATCACGAAGATTTAACAGCAGCTCTGATAAAATTACCCCCATTATATTGAGATGAAATGGAAAATATTGAACCAGCTGTTGATATTGACGATTGTGGTTAGAACTTTGCTAACATAAGCTTCAGTAGTAAGGTGGAGAAAAAGTGAAAAGAAGAAGAAGAAAGAATCTACTGTGCTGTATGGACAAAGTTAACTAGGGCATTGCAAACGATCGTATATGATCAACTTATTTAGATTCGATATAAGAAGTCGACGTAGGTACATGTTGGCTTATTGAATATGATACTTCGGTTCAAATCCCAGGTCAAACATCTCCAACAAATCGAATTATAATATATTGTTACGTTTACACCTTTTTAAAAACGATTAAAATATGAGTTCGTTCATTGCAAACAAAATAAAAATAAATTGATGTTTAGTTTCAATTAAATTCTTTATTGTTCGCACTATTTTGTGCGTCACTGTTCAGAACTTGATGAATACAACAATAATTGACTTTGTCCGCTAACAACGCGGATCTTTAAACCACGACTGTTCTCTTCACGCTCAACGCGACTTTACACAAGGCTGACTGAATTCTTACTACTCGTTGCCTGCTTTGTCTTGCCTTTTTATATGCCCACGTAAACAGTCTGGCAAACATTATTGAAGTAAAATGTTCGTGGTTTCGCCTTCTCGCGGTATCTATCGCGGCTTTATTTATTGTTTGTGTATTTTGGTTGCATTCTATGTTGTTGCGTTCTCGTTTACTTGTCTATCCCCTTTTCTTTCATACTCATGGTTTTTTTGTTTTTGTAGCTTTTAGTTATCGTCTTAATATTAAACGATGTTACTCCGTTTCCATTTTCATAACAATATCTTCGGTGACTTCCTATCAACAGTCTTCTGGCAAAAACTCAATGGTTAAAATGATTCCCGTGAAAAGATTCTTAAACATCTGTCGTTTAGAATCAGCTTTAACTGTCATGTATAAAATTAACACACATAATAAGTGGTGTGAAAAATATTACGTAATCTTGACTGAAGGGTTGTAATGACCAATTATGTATGTATGTATGTAACGACGATAATCCTAGTCAAATGGAACCCCTGGGGACTGAATGCCTTACGGGCAACTAGAAACCAAACAGTACTTTCGTTTATATAACCATAGGTCTTTCAATCGGTTTTTAGGCAAATTTTTTACAAGAGATACTCAAATCCAGAAATTTACGAAATTTCTGCCTCTACATCTACTCTGCCTCTACATCTACTACGTATTATGGTCTGGTAGCGGAAGATCTAGTTTGGTTTCTGGTTCTTCCATATGGAGACCCAGTAATGTTTTCTCTCCATGCTTAGATCTAACCGTATAGCAACAAGCCTCAAGGGTATCTTCACAGTGGACCAGTTTATAGTAAGAAAATCGATCTGGTATCACAGTGATGCAATTGGTCCCGATTGATAGGATATTAATCTCTTATTGAAGAGTATTGCATCCAACGAGATGTTAGGTGATGTCCTCATCGCATTGTTATATAAATAATGGAAATTCAAACTCTAAGAGATGTGGCTTTGAAATATTGAAAAATGAAAAGATTTGAATTTGAGTTTCAGATTTGAGGCCTGTCGTTTGTGTTATACGTAGGAATGTGCCTAGTTTGTTTGACCTCTCAATAGCGTTATATAAGCGCCACATTAAAGAAAGATTATTTTCGACTGTTATATGAAACACGTATGATTATCGTATCTTAAAAGCCCCCAAGGGCTTGATTGGCTTTAAAAAATTTAAAAAATTCAATACATAATGCCACACTTTCGTTAGATTATGGCCTTTGTTAAATTTCCTTTCGTTTAATAAAAAATATTTTTAAAACGAAAAATTTTTGTATGCAAGTTTGTTTTGATGTCAAGTCTGTATTGTTTATAAACATTTTTGTTGAATTTTTGCAAATAACCATGCCCTGAGCTACTCTACAATATACCTTAACAAATTTTTTTATTTTTTGCAAATAATGTTGGATTTTTAAATACCTTTTTAAGGTTATTTTTAGCCACAAAATAAACTAAATTGATAGCATTTTATGCCCCCTTTTTTGCAAAGTCGTAATGGTATTTTACAAAAAATATAAAAAAATTGGAAAGAGAAAGCAAGTGTTTTATGGTTTTCAATATGCCCAATAGATTCATTTCATTCTATACTTTATTGCAAATTATAAACAAAATGTTTTTCTAAAACTTTTCATTTCTAAAACTTTTCATTTCTAAAACTTTTCATTTCGTTTTTAAATTTTTTTATTTCATTTTTCGGTTCTCCCGTACCAAGTGAATTTTTATTTTTTACCTTCAAATATTCCTGAAGATTTTATTACCCAAAATGGCATAAAAACTGAAGAGAGCAAATAGAATAGAAAACAAAACAGAATCAAATCCTATGCAGTTAATTTGTAGAAAATGGTATCGAATACGGAAGTTTAATTTCTCGAACTTTCATTAAAAAAAGAAAACGAAACCAAAAAATAAATGAAATTTTAAAAAGAATCTCAGAATTTTAAGTGCTTTCTAGATTTTCAAGTTAATCAACGCCAGTTTTTCTTGTTTCAATACATTATTTTTGGTTAATGAACATATTTTGTGTGACCAAATCTTTATTTATTAAAACAGTTTATATTCTACTTACATAATTGGTCAATACAATCCTTCAGACCTAGCTTCCCACAGCGGTTATGTTGTGTATGTTAATTTTATTCAAGAGTGGTGGGACCTACAGTTTAAAGTCGACTCCGAATGATAGATTTTTGAGAAAATTTTCTTGGCAATTTTATTTATTCTCAGAGTTCTTGCCATTAATCTGACGAGAGGAAGTCACCAAAGAAATATTTTTTCATATTTTGTCTGACCTGGGGTTTGCCTACTAAACTACGACGACTTCTAATGTAAAGTTTTATTAAAATAAACATTGGAAGTATTTAAAATATTGTAACGAAAATGGAAATGGTGTTACATCGTTTAACATTAAAATGATAAACAAAAGCTACAAAAAAAACACTGGAATAAACAAAATGGAATGGAATATACAAAAATATAGCATCAACATCAGTATAAAAAAGGGGATAAACAAGTAAACAAGAAGCAACAAAAAACACTACCAGAATAAATGTACACAAAATACACAAACAGCAATGAAACAACGATGTTTACATTTACAGAGATTTCAAGAACGCGAAATCATTCTCCTTCAGGAGCATCCATCAGACTGTTTAACCTGCGATGTAAAAGCCAATACAAAATAGGCAACGGACACAGTAAAAATTCAGTCAGTCTTGTGTGAAAACGCTTTGCGTGTGAAGAGAATAATCGTGGTTTGAAGATCTCCGTTGTAAAGATCTAACGAACAATTGCTAGTGCTTACGCAGAAGAGTGTAACGAAGAATAACAAACAAAGCAAATTGTTGTTGTTTACATGAAGTTGTGAACGGTAGCACTCGGAATTGTGCGAATAATAAAGAATTTTAATTAAAACTAAGCACAAATTTATTTTTATTTTATTTGCAATCTACGAACTCATATTTTAAACGCTTTTAAAAGGGTAAAAACGTAACAATATTTAATGCATTCAGCCATATAGCGAACTTAGAAGTGACTTTATTGCAAAACGAATTTGGTGACAAATTTCTTTCTAGAAGTTATTCTGTTCACTGGCAGCTTTGTTCATCTGATTTAAGGCTTATGAAGCTATGTTTAGTTACTATCAAACAGTTTTTCAAGTTTTGTGAAACAATGAGTGTGGATATCATCTAATTTTTATTATAAAAACATATTTGAGCCATAAAAATAATTTCATTACAATTTTTTTTCAAATTACCACTATCATCGATAATAATTATTCCCAATTGAGTAACGGCGTTGAAAACTCATGAAATTTTTATTTTAAAACCAAAAAGTACTCAATGAAATGCATGGAATTATAATTATAAGCCTAAAAAGTATTTTTATTTTTTAGTTTTTAATTTAATTTTGTGTTAAATAACACAGGGAATTGATTATTTTAATTGCAACGTGATTAAAAAAACAATATTTTTTTTTTTTTGTAAATTTTGTGGTGATCATATAGTAAATGGTACTCTCCAAAAATAATGCTGTGCTGCATATTTTTTGTTGCTTAAATATAGGAAAAAATTTTGCATATTATTAGGCACAAATATGTTTTTTTCTGTTTTTCACGTTTTTAAATAATTTTCGTTAATGCATATGAGAGATAATTATTTACTTAAATTATAATAAGCAAATATATGTATTTTATTTAATATCAGGCAAAGGCAGAACTCTCTCACATATAATTTCGCTTTAAAACCGACAGTCCAGTATAGAAATTGAAAACCAATATTTATAATTAAATAATAACGCAAAGTTGTAAGTGTGGAATAAAATTACATTGTTTGGAAGAGATTATTAGAAATAAACAAAATAAATACACACAAATTTACTTATTTACTTTTATTTGCAACTGTTTAGTTAGGACTTCAACCTAGCTTCTTATATTATAACTTTAATATATTCAGAGTAAAATGTGAAATGAACAAACGCATTATCGGATTAGATTCTTTTAGAATAAAAATAAAATCCTCTCTTTAAAGCTATTGCGAAACCTGAAATACTACCACGCTTGACATGGTACGGATCGTGCAACGTGCATCGTCTTCGAAAAATACTATGATTATTTTGGCCGACAACTATATTCCACCATACGTTCATGCAAAAGGGAAGTCAGCAGCAGCTCGTATCGAATGAAATAAAAAGCCATAAATGCCGTTGGATTGATCATACGGTTCAGTGTTAAATAAATTACAAGCCAGAATTGTCGTAGACCGGATAATGCTGGGGAATACATACATAAATATATACATACATAATTGGTCATTACAACCCTTCAGTTAAGATTACGACTGCTCATACCACTTATTTTGTGCACGAGTGACGGTACATACAGTTTAGAGTCGACTCCGAACGACAGATTATTGAGAACGTTTTTCATCGCAATTTTTTACTTTCTCTCAGAGTTTATGCCAGAAATCTGCTGAGAGGAAGTCACCGAAGAAATATTTTTTTTATATATCGTTTTCGTAGGTGATATCTGACCTGGGTTTTGAACAATGGCCTTACGTCTAATTAGACAACACACTAACTACTTACTAGATTACGGCAACTACATTTGGAATCATTTAGAATTCGCAAATATAAAATACTCTCCTTTAATGTACTGCGAAACTTTGAACTCAACCACAAATGTGATATGGTTTCGTGAATCGTCTTCGAACAAATACTGTGAATATTATTGCCGATGACTATATTCAATCCTGTGTTATTGCAAAGAGCAAGTCAACAGCTCGTATCGAATGTAAAAAAAAAGCTATAAGTGCCGCTGGATTGGTTCTACAGTTAAGGGGATAAATATACACCTAATTGGTCTTTACAACCCTTCAGTCAGGATACGACCTAGCTTCTCCAACCACTTATGTTGATAATTTTATACATGAGTGGCGAAACCTACAGTTTGAAGATGACTGCGAACAAAAGATTCTTGAGAAACTTTCTCAAGACAATTTTATTTTCACTCAGAGTTTTTGTCAGAAATCTACTGAGGAGGTCGCCGGAGAAATATTTTTTTATATTTCGTTTTTTGTTGGAGATGTCTGACCTGAGGTTTGAACCGAGGCCTCACGTCTATACTACGGCTACATTCAAGGGAATAGTACAAAATTCCTTACATGTGGAATACATTAGGAAGGTAGTATAAATCCTATTTTCCTCTGTGTCGTATGTAACTTAACCAAACTACTGTACGGAATGTAAAAATAATCGGATGCGTATTTTTGTATCAGAAGTTGTAAAACTCTGGTTAGATATACAAAGTTATTTAAAGACGTATTTACGAATTCGCAGAACAAGATTAGTTGTCAGATAAATAGACTGTTTATTGTTTTCTTTTTTTTCTGAAGTCGCTGAAGTATATAAGGTAGTATGTTCGCTTTCTAAACGAGAGCTCGAGAGATCAATCCTCAACTCTGAGATCGCGAAAACAAAGAAAAATGACATAATTTTTTCTCCGAAGACATCTTCATCTTGACAGCATTCTCGCAAACCTCTGGGGATAAATAAATTGCCATGAAAATCATCTCAAATCTGTCATACAGAGTCAACGTTAGACTGTAGATCTCACTACTCATTGATAACATTAACACAGTCAACATGAGACGTATGACAAAATAGGTTGTAATCCTGACTAATGAGTTGTAATGGCTAACTAAGTATGTGAGAATGCTGTTTTCTTATTTTATTATGTGTGCTTAATACTATGTTCAGACATGCACTTATATTGAGTAAATCGCAATAAACGCCATTATTCATCTCAATATTTTATATAAAATGTCAATTAATTAAAAAAAAAAAAAACAAAACAAAAAAACAACGAACAAAACACAAACAATGTTGTTGAAACAACCAGCTGTTTTGTTTACCAGCTGTGAAATGAATATTGAATAAGCAGCTGAACTGTTATGTCTAAACACTTAAAATATTGTAATCAATAAACCGAATATTGACTCAATAAAAGTGCATGTCTGAACATAGAATAATAAGTTAATATCTGTTAATGGCCCTAAGAATTGTATTTAAATTACTGTGATAAAAATATATCACATCAGTTATTAGATACATATGTTGTAGTCTTGCTATGTGAGTAATAAAAGAGTCCAGACAAAGCTCCAAAAAACAAGTAGAATTTTAACACATTTTTTTTTAAATCACAACCACAACAAACTTGAATATGTTTCTTTAATTTCGTTTTTTCGTTTAACCGAAATCAAAGCCATATTTTAGAAAGAAAAGAAACTGAAGAGCTTTAAAGTGAAGTGCAACTTGTTTTATTTCTGGTCATAAAGAACTCTTATTAACTTTAACAGAAAAAATTTTCTCTTTTTTTCATAAGCATTTCGATGAGAAATCCTTTTTCTTTATGTTTCTTTTCCAGCATCATTATGGTTTTAAAGGGAAAAAGGAAAAGAGGAAAAACAACTTTACAAAAGAACTAAAATACTTGAGCTCCACTACACATGAGTGCTTTCTAATGCAGGACTTAAAGTTTAAAATCACATTTAATGTATAGACTTCCTTCCGTTGAATGTATGAAAGAAAAAAATAAAAGCAAAGATGTCGGGTAACAATCAAAATGCAAAATGCATTCTCATGTTAATGGAAAAACAAATGTGAGGCATGAAGTTAAACTTAAATCCATGGAAAAAGTAAAGAAGAAACGAGGAAAATCAGTTGAGATCAATAAATATTTCTAATTCACATATGTAGAACGAGAAAGGGCTATGTTAGGAAATATTAAAACATGAAATAGTAAATACGTTACAGAGTGATTTTGAACAAATATTTAAAAAATGTTTTAAAAAAATTAAGGTTGAAATAAAAGAATATGAAACTATTTAAAGCAGTTGGGTTGTTTGCTCATTGTAACACAAACCAATTCCGCATAATTTGCAGGATAATTGCGTATAACCCTTGCATTCTGATTCGCGTATGAACTAAACTGCCCAGTTCCTGTATTGGTTCAACCTTACATCTTTTGAAGGAATGTGCTAAGCCGGTGTTTTCTTCTTTTCGCGAAATCAGCGAAATTTTTTTTTATTGGTTTGGAAGATCTGTTGATGATTTTGACGGATTGGAAATGTTCAATGTAGATTCTAAGGCTTAAGAAAACTCCTCCATATAATTTCCGATGCATTATCACGATGACCATACTCTCAAATAACTTGTCCATAATGTCCAATGTGGCATGAGCTACCTGATGTAGTCGCCCCAGTACAGTAGGTAGTGATTTGGGTTATTTGACGTGTTCAAACCCCACGGTTCAGACCTTAGGTCAGACATCTCCGACAAAACAAAATATAAAAAAATATTTCTTCGGACACTGCCTCTCAGCTTGCTTATCCATCACCGAATTTGTTTCATTTTAATTTATGCCATGAAATATTTTCTATGTCCCATCATTATAAATTTAATTACAAACAATTGTTGAAAGAACTGTGGAAAAACTATTATCTCCGACTGTATAATACCGTATTTAAGAAATTAAATTTTTGAAATAAAGTTTCTTGCTTTGTACTCAGTTCATGAATAATTGTGGCTGGAAGCGTTAGAAATGTGGGCAGGTTTAAGCATCATCGCAATTTACGCATTGCCAAAAATATCGCTTCTGTTAGTAAAACTATGGCGGAGAAGCCGAGTTTGTGGATTCCACGCCGTATTCAGCAATTGGTGCTGTCTTACGATTCATATCTTCATCCTCATAGTGTCATCAATGAAACATATTTCTCATTTTGAGGTTATTATTGTTATTGTAGGCGCAGTAGTCTAGTAGGTAGTACGTTGGCTTATTAGACGTGAGGCTACGGTTCAAACCCTAGGTCAGACATCTCTAACAAAACGAAATATAAAGAATATTTCTTCAGCAACTGCCTCTCAACAGATATATGGCGAAAACTCTGCGAGTAAATAAATTCCAAGAGTAATTTTCAAAAATATTTCCAAATGACACTCATATATAAAATTAGCACACACAACATAAATGGTGTGAGAAGGTAGATCCTGACTAAAGGGTTGTAATGACCAATTACATATGTATGTATGTGATATGACTTGTGCGGCACTTAGCATCATTCTACGGAAACCACATGTTGTTAGTGTCGAAATCATCCAATTCAGCAAAAAAGAAACAGTGTTGGCATGGCCAACGTTGTTCTCAAAAAAATATAGACCAAAATACTCACTTAACATTTATTATTTCGGGATACATTGAACGCTCTTATTATCTCAAGTGGATTGTTATCATCCAAATATCGACAATTTTGTTCTTTTATATACCCTTTCATGCAAAAGTGGGCTTCATGAGTTAAGATAATTTTTTAAAGAAAATTATGTTTAGTTGCGTCATAACAGAACAGAGAATACACGACGCTGTCTATAATTGGTCATGGTTACTGGAAATTCAGACTGAATAATTAACAACTAATTCGATAGTTGCAGTCGCCGTAGTCTAGTAAGTAGTGTGTTGGCTTACTGGACGTGAGGCCGCGGTTGAAACCTCAGGTCAGTCGTCTCCAACAAAACAAAATATAAAAAAAAATATATCTTCGGCGACTGCTTCTCAGCGTATTTATAGCAAAACTCTGGAAGTAAATAAAATTACCATGAAAAGTTTCTCAAAAATCTGTTGTTCGGAGTAACTTTAAGCTGTAGGTCCCGCTGTTTGGGGATAAAAATTAATACACACACCGTAAGTGGTATGAGAAGCTAGGTCGTAATCATAACTGCAGGGTTGCAAAGAATTATTATGCATGTATTTTGACAAATGAAGCTACAACAAGGCGACCGTTAACCACTGTCAAAATATGGAAGACTTAGTATAACTCAGAGGAAACTATTTGATAATAAAATTTATTCTATTTTTTTTTTTATTTTTTTTTTTTAAATCTGTAATTTATTTAAAAATTTACTGAGTTATAGTTAGTCAACATCATTCGTTTACCCTAAGCGTAGTTACTCAAATTAAACTTTTCCAATAAATTAAAACAAACGATGGTCACTAACTTTACGTGCTGCTAAAACTTTTTAAATTTAATTTTTATCCGAAAATGTTTCAGTAAATCACATACAAATAAAATATGAAATTCACTGTATAAAATTTTTTTTTTTCAAAATATCGATACCTAGATATTTAAAATTTTTATAAAAGTTAGAAGAAATCAAAAATACTCTTTAAAAATTGTTTAAGTACATACATAGAAATAAATTAAAAGAGAATGTGGAATAACATAAATAATTATATAGGGACACTACAACTACAAATTTAATACTACATACAAGCACGTATACAAACAATATATTTTTATAAAACTTTTTCAAATAAAGTTTCTCCTCATAAGGCGTTGTTAGCTGATGACTACAAATTTAAAAATATATATTCGTACACATTAATAGTATATTATAATGTTAGGATTTCGCGCGATGGTGACGATTATCCCATTAATAATTTTGATAAAAGTATCAAATTTACAAGCAAATTTTTCAAGTATTGCTGAAAATATCCATCATGAAATGGAGTTATTGGAAGAGATTGGTAACAGACAAGAATTCTTTAATTGAATTAGAATCTTGAAGAAAACATACGTAGATACATATGTACATACATAATTGGTCATTACAAGCCATAAGTCATGATTACGATCTAGCTTCTCACACCACATATGTATGTATGTTGTGTGTGTTAATTTTTATCCATAACTGTTGGAAATTACAGTTTGAAGTCATTCCAAACAACAGATGTTTGCGTAACTTTTCATGGTAATTTTATTTACTCTCAGAATTTTTGCCAGATATCTGCTGAGAGGAAGTCGCCTGAGATATAGTTTTTATATTCCCTTTTTTGTTGGAGATGTTTGATCTGGGGTTTGAACCGTGTGCTTACATCTAATACGCCAATAATACACATAATGACACAGGAAGTTTTTATTATTCTACAGAATTTTGACCGAAAAAAACTTCTAAAAAAATCACTGCTCACCTCCTATCCAATATTCGCATTATAGACTTAGGGCCATTATTACAACTTGCCGTTAAACTTGGGTTTAGTTAAAGGTACCTTTAGCTAAAGGGAACTGTAAAGTTACCTTTAGCTGATTTTCATTATTACAACTTACAGATAAAATAAAATTAAAATATGGCAGTGCCGGAGCAAAGTCGATAAAACTGCTTAATTAAACAAGTTTTTTTTTTTAACGAAGTGGCAACAGCGGACTTCGTTTTTTTTTTGTTGTATATGCTCATTTTGTTTAAATATGAAGCTGCCATATCGAAAATAGTATATGATATGGCAAGTTTAAACATAAAGTGACCTTTAAATGTTAAAGGTAGGATGATCTTCCCTTTAGCTTAACGATCACTTCTATCTTATTGGGTACTCATAATAATGAAAAAATATTTATCTGCCCGTTAAAATCCTCCCCTTAGTTAACGGCAAGTTGTAATAATGGCCCTTAAAAGCGTTATCATGTGTAAATTATCTCTTAGATATTCTAACTGAGGTGAGGCCAGAAAATTTACAAGAAACAATTATTCACATGATGATTAGTTAACAACGTTGTTTATTGGTATGCAGTTATAACATGTTGTTGTTGATGTCGGGGATACTCCGGGAATATCAAGCAAATTTGCAACATCTAAAGTCTTGAAAAGGTTCACTTTAATACGACACTCAACCATGGCAAATAGGGCGGTTATATACGATTTCCTCAATCACTTAAAGGCAGTATTTTCCATTTAAGTACATTGGGGACCTGTGGACATTTGGTGTATATACCTTTAATATGCGTACAAATGATCACAAGGATCAATGATTAATCCGAATTGGACTCAGCGGTATTTGCAATTTTAGGTTCCACAAAAAGATGAATTCCGATATGACCTATACAATAGCTGAACACACTTATGCTGCCCCGAAAGACGGAAGTGTTCATCTTTTCACGGCTCTTTGCGTTTCGAATAAACTATCAATTATATACTGTTATATAAAGCAACATCGGAGTCTAGTAGGTAGTGTGTTGGTTTATTAGACGGTTTAAACCCCAGCTCAGACATCTTAAACGAAAGGAAATATGAAAAAATATTCTTTCGGCGACTTCATCTCAGCAGATTTCTGGCAAAAACTCTGAGAGTAAATAAAGTTGCCAAGAAAAGTTTCTCAAAAGTCTGTCGTTCAGAGTAGACGGTAAACTCTAGGTCCCGCCACTCATGAATAAAATTAACACACACAACATAATTACTGTGAGAAGCTAGGTCTGAAGAGTTGTAATGACCAATTATTGTATATGTATGTGTATAAAACATCAAAATGCTTACTTCTTTTATTAGGATCATCCATGTTAGTTAGAAAAATTTAAAGGCTAGTGATTTTGGTCTTGACTGTATAGGGATGGAATACACCTTACTGGAGTACGCCAGTTCTTCTATTGAAAAACTTATATACATATGTATATACTATATATGTAACTCTATCTGAGCGGCTATAAAAACTAAATCCGCTTATAATCTGGAGCGATTTGGATATTAACACACAATATCCATGTTATATTGACATACGTAATAAGTAAGGAAATTTGAATTAACGTTAACATACGGGAAGGACTAGTCACCGTAGTCTAGGGGTTCAAACCCCCAGGTCAGACATCAAAACGAAATAAAAAAATATTTCTTCGGCGACTTCATCTCAGCAGATTTCTGGCAAAAACTCTGAGAGTAAATAAAATTGCCATGAAGAGTTTCTCAAAAATCTGTCGTTCGGAGTCGACTTTAAACTGTAGGTCCCGCCACTCATGCATAAAATTAACGCACACAACATAAGTGGCGTGAGAAGCTAGGTCGTAATTCTGACTGAAGGGTTGTAACGACTAATTATGTATGTATGTATGTATTATGTATATGGGAAGTATTAAATAATGATCCTGTAAAGACAAAGAGCATCGTTAAGAGAAGCTATACATTTAAATTGAATTTTCAAATGATCTCGGAGTCTAATAATAATGACCGGACCATTAAATCCTTACATATAAAGTGTCCAACAAATAACTTTTTTTGTTGAAAATGCTTTAAAAAAAAACTACTGAATATTTTCTCAAATTTCTTTTTTTATTTGAAAGTACAATCCTTCCGGTTAATAAAGGAAAATAATTTCATTCAAATGGCTGCCTCGGCTGGCCATTCAGTAGCCTTACACGATCGGTCCAATTTTTAAGCACATTATCGATTGTGTGCAGCTGTATTTCACCAATGGCTTCACGAATATTGTCCTTTAAAGCGTCAATTATCTCTGGCTTGTCGGCGTAACACTTATCTTTGACGGCACCCCACAAATAGTAGTCCAACGGTGTCAAATCGCAACTCCGAGGTAGCCAAACGACATCTGCTCTGCGGCTGATAATGCGATCTTCAAAAACAGGGCGCAAAATATCGAGTGTAGCTTCGGCTGTGTGGCACGTAGCGCCGTCCTGTTGAAACTAAATGTTGCCAATATCCTCCTCTTTAATTTTTGTGAACAAAAATTCGTTCAACATGGCCCGATAACGATCGCCATTGGCTGTAACGGCCACTCCTTGCTCATTTTCGAAGAAAAATATCCCAATTATGCCTCTGGACCAAAATCCGCACCAAACAGTGACTCGTTTTGAGTGCGTCGGCTTTTCAATGTATGCGTGCGGGTTTTCTGTGCCCCAAATGCGACAATTTTGCTTGTTTACATACCCGCCAAGATCAAAATGAGCTTCATCTGAAAAAATGATTTTTTTGCCAAAACCGGCATTTTCTGTAAGTCGATCGCAGGCCCACTTAGCGAAGCAAAAACGCATTGGATGGTCAATTGTTCAAGCGTATACACAACCATATTCGTTCAGCGGAAGGATAAAACTAATTATCTGTCAAATCAGACATGAGCTAAGTGTTACCATTCACGAGATAAGCACTAGTTAAAAAAAAACGTTAGATGGCGGACCCGATATTAGATGAATAGATTGGGGATAGTGTAATAATTGCGCAGAGCAGAATCAACACGGACGTCTGAGAAATGTGTAGGATTACAAAGCTCTATCATCATAAATTCAGAAGGCTTTTAAAAAATCACTGTCAACAGCAGAGAGACTTAATAGCCGGTATTCCATTACGATTTCTACGACAGCCATCTGGTCTATTTATATGACCTATTTTATAGACCTTTTAGGTCTATGCTAATCTGATATGATATTGTCGGTTTACTCTATCACTAAGTATTGCATATTTAAGTTTCGTGCATATTTTTTATGGTCGGACTTGTGCAGTCACTGCATTAACCAACTTCGATGAGTTTAGTAGAAATAGGTCAGTACAGGGACTGTGCTTATCTTTGGCATCACAATGGGCCGCTATGCGTGCTCAAGTGAGCTTTGGTTTCAAAGCTACCAGTCCGACGTACTTACGTAAGACTTCCAAATGAAAATGTCTGAACAGGAAAATGGCTTTTAGAGGGCTAAGACTAAAGAACGTGTGTATTTTCTTATTCTTAGACTTGGTTAGAGTAAACGCAACGCTGTTAAAAATCTAATCAGATTTCTGAGAAGTATTATTTGGTTCTATATTGTGAAGATTATATGTATTTCGCTCTCATGCTAGAAATACTCACGCATGCTGTGCACCTCATTTTAACTAGTTGTGGTGACAATCTGTTAAAAATCAGAAATAAAAAAGTTACAGCTGGGCGTCCTTATGACACCTCTCGTTTATTTTATTGCATGCAAACATGTTTGTATTTATATTTGAACAAGTTATAGTTATTGCAATCATTTGGTATTTAAATAAAAAATAAAAAAATAGAAAATAAAAATGGAAAATAATAAAATTTATTCATGAACTACATTGCTCAGGAGATAAAATACTTCGTTACCATTTGAATAATATGAGATGCATGGACGTATGGATAAATAAAGGAAGGGAAAAATGAAAAACAATACTGGAATAGCATTTTCTGTTTTTTTTTTATTATTTTAGTAATAATTATTTTAAAAATATATACACTTATAAATATATAATGTATAAATATGAGAGTATAGTATATTCATTCCTACATATGTACATATAGGCATATGGATTTAAAGCATTAATAATATTTGATATCTACAAGATGTTTTATTATAATAAAATATTGTAAATTCAAATATTAAAAGGAGAAACCTAATGCCATAACGATCTTTATAAATATGCAAATATTTAAAACCGTTCGTTATTAATAGACTTCATTGTTCGCACGACACTTAAAGTGCACGGACGTGCAGTCGGCAAATTAAAAAAAAAAATATTTAGTGATATTATTTTTAAAACGACTAAAATAAAAAAGAAACAACTACAATTTAACAAAGTTCTAAAAAAAATAATAATAATAAAAATAAACTGCATATAGACAGACAACAAAGAAATAAGCAAAAAAATAAATAAAAGAATAAAGGACGTTAACCTAATTAATGAGTGCGGCAAGCGCAAGTGCTAATGAACGCAGACTGAGTTTAAATGAAAGAAATGCTTACGTGGTCATTACTGCAAAAGAATGTGAAATAGTAAATATGAACAAAAAAATTGATGACTCGGGTTACTCGACAGCGAAGCCGGCAAATCGAGTACGCTACGTTAGCGACCCAACGAGCGAAAGAAAAGAAAGTGTTGACCCAAAAACGGATCTACCCCTTACCCCTTTTTTGGGTATTCAAAATAAAAAAGATACAGATACAATAAGTGTAAATAATAAAATAAATAAAACAGTAGTGCCAGCAAACATAGCAACAGAAGAAATGCCTATTGATAAAATGAAAACTCAGATGGGCATCGACCGATATATTACGGTCTTGAAGCGGGGAAAAAGTCCCAATTCATCAAAGGTTGCACCAGTGTCGAAAATAAATAAAAATGACAAGGATAACGCACCAAAGTCGCAGAATCGCTTCGCAGCATTAGATGATGGTTCCCAAGAGGAGATTAAAACCAACAAAACGCCAAAACCCCCTCCAGTCTACTTGAGGGAACAAACCTCCACTGCATTATTTAAACTAATTACAACAATAATTGGTGAAAACTCTTTTTATGTGGCCACAGTTAAACGTGGAATCATATTTGAAACTAAGATCCAGGTAAATACTGAAGATAATTTCCGGAAATTAGTTTCAGAATTTGAAAAGGTTAAAAAAATTTTTACACCTACCAATTAAAAAGTGGTAAGGTGCTCCAGGTTGTACTTAAGGGTATAGATCCCAGCGTTGAACCCGAAGAAATAAAAAGTAGCTTACAACATAATGGATTCAAGATCAAGTCAGTTGTAAACATTAGGAATCGTGAGAGGGTGCCTCAGCCAATATTTCGATTTGAACTAGAGCCGAACGATATTAAATTAAAGAAAAATGAAGTTCATCCAATATATAATATTAAGTACCTGTTGCATAGAAGAATTGTAGTAGAAGAACGGTCAGGACCAGTGCAATGCCAAAATTGTCAGGAATACGGCCATACTAGATCTTACTGTAAGTTACCTTCAGTGTGCGTAATTTGTGGGGAATTACATAGTACCGCTAAATGTTCCAGGCCTGAAAGCGATACTAGTTTAAGAAAATGTAGTAACTGTGGTGGGAATCACACTGCCAACTACAGGGGTTGCCCCGTTTATTATATGGTAAAGAACTCGATGGCCCAAAAGAGTATGATTCCACCTATGCAGACACAAAGAGTAGAAACACGTAATTATACACCAATAGTCAACAAAGGCACAAATAACATCTCGTACGCCAGCGTTTTGAAGTCTAACTCAGCACCAAATTCACAGCCGACAAATAACCGAGTCGGCTTGAGACTACTATCGAGACACTAGTTCAATCGGTAAATAACTTTACAAATACTTTGAGCAACATGATGCAGGAGATGTTAAAAATGCAGTCAATGCTTTTACAAGCGGTACTTAATAAGACGTGAATTGCCTAAGACTTTGTTTCTGGAACGCAAACGGTATTCGCCAGCATAAAAATGAAATTGAACACTTCATAATTAGCAACAAAATTGACGTCATGCTTATTTCGGAAACTCATCTGACATCAAGAAGCTTATTTAAAATGAACGGTTATTCATTTTACGACTCAAAGGATCCCCGAGATAGATCATGTGGAGGTTCCGCAGTCTTAATAAGGTCTCCAATAAAACATTACCAAATGAATAATCTTAGTGAAGAATACCTTCAGGCTGCGAGTATTTGCCTTGAAGATTTCCAGCAAAACCTTGTCAATATATTGTCCACCTAGATACTTGATCACTGAGAGTCAATATGAACATTTTTTTCGATCACTAGGACCTCGTTTTCTTGCAGCCGGTGATTATAATGCAAAGCACCCCTATTGGGGCTCTCGACTTACTTCTCCAAAAGGCCGAAAACTGTTCAACACAATTTCTAAATTAAAACTGGATGTTATTTCTTCAGGGCAGCCTACCTATTGGCCAACTGATAGACAAAAAATTCCAGATTTAATCGACTTCGCAGTAGTTAAGAACATCTCTAGAGAAGTGTATGAGGTAGAAGCCTCACTGGATCTGTCTTCGGATCATACGCCTACAATCATAACACTATGGAATAATCACGTGTCCCCGTCTGGCTACTTAATGGTAAAAGAGACTACAGTGAATTGGCTAAAATATAAGAAATACATAAGCTCTCACTGTTCAGAAAATATTTCTCTAAGAACTGTCGACGATTTGAACCAAGCAGTATATGATTTTGAAAAAACCCTTACGTTAGCCACCCAAAGCGCTATTAAGGTCCCAAAACGAATTAGGTACAACAGAATTTATTCCGCTGATATCGAAAACCTTGTGTTAGAAAAACGAAGACTCAGTAGAGAGTGGCAAATACAGAGATCACTTCAACTTAAAAGAAAACTAAATGATTGCACAAAACGTCTTCAAAAGATATTTGAATCACAAAGGCTTCTATCCTTTAAAAATTATTTGGAAAATCTGGACACGACTCCCCAAACAAATTATTCATTATGGCGTGCAACCAGGAATCTAAAAAGGCCAATTATTAATAAACCACCTTTACGTGACTCAAATGGTAACTGGGCAAGAAGTGATGCTGAAAAAGGTAGGCTATTTGTGAATCACCTGAAAACTGTTTTCACCCCTAACAAGTCTACCGAAATAATCAATTTACCAACTGTTGTTGCGAAGACTCCCAGACCCATTAGGTTTAAGTTTCATGATATTGTAAATGCCATTAAAAATCTTAACCCAAGGAAAGCCCCAGGTATTGACAAAATAAGCAACAAAATGCTGTTGAATTTACCTAGCATAGCTGTAAAAATTATTTTATTCATTATGAATGCTGTTATTCGACTCAGATATTACCCTACACAATTGAAAATTTCACTCATAACCATGATACCGAAGACAGGTAAGGATCATACCAAGGTTGATGCATATAGGCCGATAAGTCTCTTGCCTAACCTATCCAAATTATTCGAGAAGGTACTGATATGTAAGCTAGCACCTTTGTTGAATGAATACGGTTGTATCCCAAATCACCAATTTGGGTTTAGGAGAAAACATAGTACCATTCAGCAAACCCATTGACTACACCTACACTACTAAACACCATTTGGTGTTATGGAGTACAGCTATGGGGTACTGCCTCAGCTTCAAACGTAGAGAAAATTCAGAGGCGCCAAAATAAAATTTTACGAATGATCACTGCCGCCCCTTGGTATATCAAAAACTCGAATATTCACAAAGATCTAGATGTCCCGCTGGTTAAAATGGAAATTGTAAGACACGCTGAAAAATACTTAGATAACTTAGATGACCACACAAATCCATTAGTCCGTGGTATTTTACGTCACACTGGCCATATTCGATTAAAAAGGAAGGATACTCTTGCACTCGGCCGAAGATGAGAGAGATGAATGAGGCACAATGCTACTTTACTTTATTTTTACTTTATTTTATACTTTGAATACTTTATTTTATTTGGCAATGGCTAAATAAATATATAAATTTTTAGTTTTAAGATTTGAATAATTATTGTTAGTTCATTTTTAATGAAGACTCAATAAATAATAAATGAGAAAAAAAAAAAAATTAATAGACTTCACAATAGTGAAAGATATGAATTCATATAAGTACCGTAAAGTTCTTATTGATCCTAAGTTTCCTAGGTGGAAGAGTATTCTATTTGGCACTTGCTTGTTCATTATCCGTTAATATTAAAAAAGACTAAGACTAATAACATTGTGGAAAGCATGATTAACCGTATGTTTCTGAAACATTAAACTGTAGGTCCTTCCACTCATGTGTAAAAATTAACACACACATCATAAGTGGTGTGAGAAGCTAGGTTGGAATCCAAGCTAAAGTGTTGTAATGACCAATTATGTATGTATGTGTTATGAAACATTAAAAGTCGAACTACCTTAGCAGCAACATGAAACACGGTTTCCGTAAGAGTTGTTCCAATAGTGACCGGTTAGCGTTGCTATTCGAAATATGCAACCCCCGCCTATTTAAAGATTTTCTGACAACAATGATCTGTCTCTAGACATTTTAAAGAAATTTGACCATATGCTCGGTGTAGTGTAGCAGACTAGAGTCTTTGGTGGGAATTGAACCGACGACCAACACAATAATATCCTAGCACATTACCCACTAGACTTACAGGGCACCCAAGGGTGCAATTTAATCGAAGAACTTAATCGAAGCAACTTATTGTTTTGGTGTCGGTAGTTGTTTCTCTCGACGTGTTACAAGATTTCCTAGGCAACGCACTCTAAGCTTGTTATAGAAATTCAGGGCTGATAATACAAGTTTCTGTCCTATCTCCAACACTATTTCTAATAATTCTACATGATCTTATCGCTCTTAATTCAAATCATATTTACTGCTTTGCATATGAAAGTATTGTTCATCGTTCACAAATTTCTACTCTAGACCCAACCCCTTTGACATACAAGTCTATGGCATGGGTTATGCTTATTCACATATACCTGTGTCGTAAGAAAACCTCACAAGAAAAAATGTAACGGGTCAAATCGCATAATCATGGTGGCTACTTCATATAATCTCCATGTGAGATGACCAGGCTCTCAAAGCTATTCTGCAGAATAGCCAATGTTACATAAACTCCATGGCACATAGCGCTGATCTGTCCAAACTACATGTGGTTATACCTATCATTGAAATCAGGCCAAAAAAATTGTTAATTGTCGACCTGTAGTGCTCACCGTTGACTATGATAGCCTGACCAATGTGGTTCTCAAAACGTATGGCCTAAAATCCACATCACACCGTGACTTTTTCGGGATGCATAGTACAATCTTGGATCTTATGTCGATTGGCATTTAACAATTTGTTTGTTCACGTACCCATTCATTCAAAAGAGTGCATAATCGCTAAAGATGATTTTTCATTGAAAATTAGGGTCAGTTGCCAACTGCTCCCAAGCTCATTCAGTGAATAATCGTCGTTCGTACGTACAATCGTTCATGATGTTTTAGCATAAAAGTACTATCAAAGTTCGGAAGTCGCTGTTGGAAAACCCGAAAGCACGATAGTTGTTGTAAGCAAACAAAGTTTTTGTAACAATGCTTGATATAATAAATTTTACCATATGTTTTAGAGGATGTACACTACAGAGACAACTCAGCTTCCACCGGAGCCTGCTATTTGGTACCTTGCACAATTCATGCTAGCCGTTTGGGAGCGTTAACTGAATCTGAATTGATACTATTTTATTACTGCTAAGAATTCAACAATATTAATAACGACAGTCTTTATCAATGAATTTTTCTGAGTTTCGTCAAAAGGATTTAAAGCTGATCTGTTCTGGCTGCCTAAAAGACAGAATCAATCCTTATAAGCCGAAAGCCTAAAGCAAGAAGAAGTATTGAAATGCTTATGAGCCCTGGCTTGTCCACTAATTATAGGCCGCTTTTATAATTACTTTTTAATATCTTTTTGTTTTTTTAAGGAATTTGCTCCAAACTCCTCTGCGATACTGTTATTATTTCGTTGCTTTGTTTCAGTTTCATTGATCAAGTTTTTCAACTAAGCAAATGACTGCTTTAATGTATGTAGCAGATTCAATGCACTCTATTAAAAATGTTTCGGATTAGTGGTGGGTGGGGTAGTGAGTGATCAGTTATTTAATACTAAATATTGATGGACTGATTAATCGAACTCATTCTGCCGTTAAACTAATCGAAACATTACAACCATACAGTCAGTATTACGCCCTGCTTCTCATACCACATATGTTGTGTTTGTTAGTTTTATACATGAGTGGCGGGACCTACAGTCGACTTCGAACGACAAACTTTTAAGAATCATTTCATGGCAATTTTATTTCACTCTCAGATTTTTTTTTCTCAGAAATCTGTTGAGAGGTAGTCACCAGGGAAATATAATTTTTTTTTTAATATTTCGTTTTGCTGGCGATGTCTGACCTGGGATTTAAACCGAGTCGTCATGTCTAATAAGCCAACACACTACCTACTAGACTACAGCGACTCCTAATAGCATGATAGCATAGCAGATTGATATTGTTACGAAAATGAAAAATCGAGATACTGGCGTTTTGCTTTTACATCGCTTAACATTAAAATTATAAACAAAAGCTACAAAAACAAAACAATGCAGTAAATAAACCTGTTTACAAATTATAGTACTGCGTAATATAACGACAAACACCAGCATAAAAAAATGGTAAACAAGTAAACAAAAATACAACAACAAACACCAGCATGAAAAATGGTAAACAAGTAAACAAAAATACAACAACAAACGCTACAGGAATAAATGTAAACAACGATGTTTACGTTTATAGAGATTTCGAGAAGGTGAAGTAATGAACGTTCGGCTTCAAGAACATTCACCAGACTGTTTACTTTTCCATATAAAAGGCAAGGCAAAGCAGGCGACTGAGTTAGTAAAGTTCAGTCAGTATTGTGTAAAGACGCGGTGCGTTTTTTTTTTTTTTGTGGAACGTCCCCGGCCTCACACTAACCCACCCTCACCCGACCGCGGAGGGCTCGTCCCCATTACGTAGGGACACGTACACACTACAGTGCGGACTATAGCGGGTTAGGGAAAAGTAAAGGCAACGACAACATAAATCAGCTACAGAACTTAATCACAAGCTGAATAAAGCAACAATAAACCATAACTACCTAAGACAAGAACGAGAATATATTTTTCTATAATAATTTACAAATTAATGGCAGCATATAAGCTACGTTTAATATTATAAACAGTACAATTAAAATCAATAAAATCATAATACATGTAAAAATCATTACATAATCTACGAAAAGGAAAATTACAACCATAGTTTGTTCTATAAACATCTACGGAAAAAGGACGATAGTGCCGTGAAAATCTTGCTGGAATGCTGAAATTTAGGTTACAAAGCAAAAACTCGGAATCGATATCACCTTTAACCAGATTACAGACAAAACAAACGCCTAACACAGCCCTTCTACGTTCCAAAGTTGAAAGTTTTATCAGACCAAATCTAGCCTCATAAGATGGAAACCCATTGGCATAATCCCATCCTAAGCCACGTAAACAGAATAATAAAAACTGCTTCTGCACAGACTCTATTGAATCACTATGACAACGATAGTATGGATTCCAAATAACAGACGCGTACTCCAAAATAGGCGTAATCGTGGTTTGATAGATCTGTCGAATAATTGTCTAGTAATTGTTATTGATTATGCAAAGGGTATAAATGGAGAAATAACAAAGGAAAGCAATTGTTGTTGTTTACATCAAGTTGTGAACAGTGGCACACAGAATTGTTCGAATAATAAAGAATTTTAATTTAAACTAAACACAAATATATTTTTATTTTATTTGCAATCTACGAGCTCATATTTTAAACGTTTTTAAAAGGTAAAAACGTAACAATTTTACAGAATATACGAACACGGAGCACACACCAAATGAAGGAAACACAGTCCATGTACTAAAATTATAAGAGTCATAAAATGACCATACATTTTCCTTCTTGATTACCTCAATATTTGTTAAAGAAGAATGGAATAATTTCTTTTATTTTATCATTCTATCTTTCCAAGTTTAGCTGAACGATAATTTTTTGTTGCATTTTTATAGCACAATATTTGTATCTTTAAAATAAATTTAAAAGAGCGACTGCATATTCCATAGGGTATTGCATTCAAGCGAATATTATTTTTTATGAATATTTTTATGAGCTTTTGCTGTTCTTTTCTTTTTCTCTCTCTTCATGCATTTCTTTTGTTATTAGTTTAAGGCTTCAAAGATTGAGGTCAGTCAGCCTACAATATGTAAGAAGCAGAAGAAGCATAAATGAAAATAAAAACGGCTTAAGTGTTAAGGGAATTTTTATTGAAAAATGAATTTCAAGTATAAAGTTTAAAAAGGAAACAAACACTCTCCCTGAAGTATTTATGGCTGTCAAAATAAAATCAAATTAAAATATTCAGTTGAAGAAATACACATGACCCAGTGATTTTCTTTATAACTTAACCCACATTAACGTTAAGGCATGGTGGTAGGAAGTCTATAAGTTCATAAGATGTGGTATTATTTTATTTATTTATTTATTTATAATATTAGTCATAGCACAACAAGATATTAATCTTATAAATGAAAGTGCTATGGGAGTACAGTAAAAGAAAACAAAAAATAATAAAAATCATTGATAATATAAGTAATAAAATGTAAGGAACAATGAAGAAAAAGAAATGATCAGAACATGTTATAATCTCAGACAATATAGCAAGCGATGCAAAAAATTAGGATAAAAAGAAATGAATATAATTAAAAAATAAAGAAGGAAAAACACAATGAACAGTATGTACAGATATAAAGAAACATACACAAACAAAGAAAAAAATATATATAAAGATATAATTAAATTTAAAGACTAAATTAAAAAGATGAAAATTAAAATAAAAAAAAGATAAAAAGTAAAAAATGTACAAAACAATCGAAATATTTTAAAAATTACCTAAATAACTTATATAACTCCTTTTTGAATTTAATTGCATTGCCTATGTTTTGAATATAGTTCGGTAAACTATTCCAAAGACTGATGGAATGTATAAAGAACTGACGTTGTGAGAGAAGAGTCTTATATCTATGTTGGATAATTTTCCTATCGCGGTTGGATCTTGCAAATATAATCCTGTTAAATAAGTACGCCGGCTGTTTCGGGGTAATGATCTTATGGAGGAGAATAAGGCATTTAATATTCAAAAGGTTATCAAAATTAATTCCAAAGATCTGGTAAGAAAACTGCGATATATGGTCACGACGTCCCTTAATAAATACATATCTAGCTATATTATTGTAAGCCAAGTTGAGTTTACGCCTATCATCGGTATCACAGTTCGCGAAAACTTCAGATCCGTATAAAAGTACAGGAATCAGGTACGTTTTAGCCAGTTGCATTCGTATGTCGAAGGGAGTCGAATCTATACAGTCCATAAGTTTCGAAGCATACCGTATACTCTACCAACGATGACATCAATGTGGTTAGACCACAATAGCCGACCATTAAAGGTAATACCCAGATTGGTTGCCGATTCAACAAAGTCTATTTTATTCCCCCTGATAATTATATCTGGCACAATAAATGCTCTCTTTGCTCTGGAGAGCAAAAAACATTTAGATTTGGAGGGATTTATACAAAGTCCATTTGCCTTAGCCCAGTCGTCAACCTTTTGTAAATCGCAGTTGATTGATTCTATGCAATGATTGACATTCTCCACACGAGTACTCCTATAAAGCTGAACGTCATCAGCGTACATGTGTACGCTACAATTATCCAAGACATCAGGTAGGTCGTTAATGTATATACAGAACAAAAGAGGCCCTAATATTGATCCCTGAGGAATATCTCTTCCAACGTTCAGTGAATTGGAGATGTTGCCGTTTAGGTAAACTCGTTGTGATCTGTTTATAAGATAAGAGCGTATAAGACCACAGGCAGAATTAGAAAAATGAAAGAGGGTTTGTAGCTTCCTCAATATTATTGCTCGTAAACAAATTTAAAAATGTATTTAACTTTGCTTTATAAACATTATTGTATTTAAATTTTTTAAATACATAAATTTGAAGCAAATAATTGATGTTATAGCGTCTGCGGTATTCCCCCGTGATATTTCAGATATTCACACTTAAATCCCACAACACGCAATTGTATTTAAAAGTGCATTTAGGTGTTACAATTTATTAGTTATTGTACGTATTGTTGTTGTTTTAGCACGTATATTATAAAAGGTACGCCAACTTTAATTATTTAATTACATACTCTTTAAACCATAAGAAATAGAGGAATAACTAAACTCACAAGGCAGTTAATTATTTTTATTTTAAAAACTATTTTCTTTCTTGCAAAATTGGCTTGAAGCCGCAATTCCTTTAAGCAGGAACCATACACTAATTGTGTATAAAAAATTGAGAAAATTGCTGTTGTAAGGACATTAGACGTAACTTGTGACATGTTCAGCTTTCTTGTAATGCCACTATAACCTTGCTTCTGTAAAAGTCAGCTGACATATCAGTCGCCACAATTAAAATGTTAACATACATACAGACATAATTGGTCATTACAACCCTTCTGTCAGGATTACAACCTGCCTTCTCACACCACTTATGTTGTGTGTGTTAATCTTATACATGAATGGCGGCTCGTACAGTTTAAAGTCGACTCCGAACGACAGATTTTTGTAAAACTTTTCATGACAATTGTTAATTTACTATCAGAATTTTTGGCACAAATCTGCTGGAAGGAAGACACCGAAGAAATACTTTGTTTATTTTTGTTTTGAAGAAGATGTTTGACTTCGGATTTGAACTGTGGCCTCACGTCTAATAACGCAACTCACTACATAGTAGTCTAAGGCGGCTTTAAAATGTTTGCTTTCTTTTATTCGATATAACAAGCTGGATGATATCAATCGTATCGTCTAAGCATGTGGGAAAACTATTGACTATTGATTGACGTACATATTTAATTTAAATTGTATGGTAAATGCCACTCTAATTAAAAAAATACATGACTACGCTACAAAATCGATACAACCTGAGGGTTGAAGTTACAAAGCATTAAAGATTGGCTGTGATCTTACTTGTGATCTACCTATGTTTGTATACTCAACATATGCTTGATCAGTAAATTCTTTTCTATACTGGAACCATCTTGAAAACCTTTTTTTTTTTTTTAGTTAGCCACAGACGAATTGGCCAGAGCCGGTACATAATTCGCAATCTGGGACATATTACAAATTGACATCACGACCAATAGACATCACAATTCCGTCTAATTAAACTGCCATCAAAGGTTTGACGTAATAGATCGATTTCGATATGAGATGTGTGGCAAGTTGCACCATCTTGTTGAAACCAAACATCGTTCACATCAATATCGTGAAGAGCGCGTACAAAAAAAAATCGGTTATTATGATGCGATGGGTGTCTCAAGTGTTCCATCCTCATTTTCGAAGAAATATGGACCAATGATGCCTCTGCTTCACAAGCTGCACCAAACAACCACTCCTAATGGGTGCATTGGCTTCTGTAAGACCACGTCCGGGCTGGCTGAGCCCAAAAATGGCAATTTTGCTTATTAACGTACTCACCTAGATGAATATGAGCTTCATCCCAAAAGATGATTTTTTTTCATTTTCGTGCAATTTGCGACAAATTGTCTTTGTTTTGGAAATAAATTTCCAATAAATCCCAACGTCGCACAAGCATAAATCAATTCACTACGTTCAGTGGAGATAATACACTGAATTTTGTGACAGAATACAATGATATAAGTATTGCAAGATTCGAAATAACTGATGTTTCAAATTTAAATCGATAGATGGCTCACCCTTTATCATTGTGATATTCCAACACAATGCACTGCATGAGTAGGGGTCATCTCCTACACGTTGGACTCAAAATAAAGTATGATTAGGAGCGCAAGTCAAACCGAAAATCTCCATTCAACAGATTGAACTACTAATACACATTGACTGTTAACATCATCGCTACAAAATGTGTAAAGAAGACAGAAGTCTGTCCTTGGACTTGACTTCAGATAATCTATCATTTAAAATGTAATCCTATTGACATCATTCCTCTTCTATTTTTTATTTTAATCTCTTTCTTGGATAAGTTGAGGAGCACATCTCAGTTTTCATTGAACCCCATGTTAGAATCTTTTGTTCAATGATTTTTACTAAATTGGTATGCGGCGGCAAATTCAAGTAAATTGAAGGATTTTATTGATCGTTATATGCTATTGGAAAGAACTATATACGACGCTTAGGGTCAGTTATAAAATCCTATAGCGTGTAAGGCTTAGTAGCCAAATTAAATAAAATGGAATCACAAACGTATGAATTTCTCCAAAACTTAGACTACCTAACTGCCAACAACTGTATCGTAATATTTTAACCAGGGGTTCATGGTGATATATATCCTTTAGTGCAAATAAACAAATATCACCATGTAATACAAAATATGAATTCTTTTGTTTTTTAATGAAAAGGTAGGAAATTTTTTTTTTAATCAGTTTTTGAGCCCTTTAAACAAGTGAGATTCTATAAAGAAATCGGTTTAATTCAATAATAAAACATTTAAAATATGAACTCGGAGATTACAAATAAAATAAAAATAAATTTGTGTTTAGTTTTAATTAAAATTCTTTGTTATTTGCACAATTCTGTGTGCCACTGTTCACAACTTTATGTAAACAACAACAATTGCTTTGTTTGGTATTCCTCTGTTTATACCTTTTGCATAAACAATAATAATTACTAGACAATTGTTCGGCAGATCTTTGTAACAGAGATCTTCAAACCACAATTACTCTCTTCAAACAGAAGACTGACTGAACTTCATTAACTGCAGTCGCCTGTTTGCCTTGCCCTTTATTTGGCAGAGTAAACAGTCTGATGAATGTTCTTGAAGGCGAATGTTCATGACTTCGCACTGCTTCAAGAAATTAAGATACTTTGAAAATACACTACCATACTAACGGGTTTTCCAACAGGAAGTACTGGTCTTTGACAGTTGATAACGGTCATTTTGTTGAAGCTACGTTTGTGACATTAGTTGCCATTTCATATATACATGAAAATCAAAAAATTGTTTGTTAAATCAATCAAGATGGATGTTCTGTTCAGGCAACGTAACGCTTACTACGCCTGTTTTACGATCGCCATAATCGTCCTACTCTTCAGAATGTGTTGGATAAATCTAATTCCACAGGCTCTGTAAACAGTCAACCAACATCCGCAAATTGACAAAACGTTGGATCTGTTGAAAAGGTCGCCGCTGCCTATACGTGAGTGCATGAGAATCTGAGGAAGTCGATTTCGATATCAAGGGATTGGCCTTTCGCAGAGAATGACTTGGCAAATTTTGCATCGTGACTTGGTTGTGTGTGCCTTTAAAAATATCAACTGACCTAGGAACTGAAGGTAAACGAACATAGACGAAGACACGTGTTCGCTAAAAAGGCTCTAAAAGAGTTAGTAACTGACCCTAATTTAAAAAAAAAAAAAATCATTTTCAGCGAAGAGGCCAATTTCTGATAGAATGGATACGTGAACAAACAAAATTGGCGATTACAGCTCACATGATATCTAATATATCCCGAGGATGTCGCTACTTGGTATAGATTTTGAGCTGACAACGCCATCGGATGATATTTCATTGAGAACGGCAGTTGCCATCGGTCATTAGCATCAACGGTGAGCACTATTAACCGATTATTATCAACTTCTTTTAGCCTGAATTGGGTGATCAAGACATAAATGACATGTAGCTACAACAAAACTATGCTACGTACATACCAAACAGCTCATGCTACATTCGGTATTCTGCACGAATGATTTAAAGACATGGTTATCTCACATGGAAGTGAAGTGAACTGGCCACCAAGATCGTGAGATTTGACCCCGTTGGACTTATTGTTGTGGGGTTTCCTTCAGTTGTAGCTCCTGAAAGACAGTATATCCCATACATTTGCTCAAATTTAGCCTGATTTATGCGCCATTGTCATGGAGAAGCCGTAGCGAAAATTTAAACGAATAAAAATGATGGCTCAGACACACAATGTTTTAATTATATTTGAACATAAAAAGCGCTTATTTATAGACCCAATAGAAAGTCACACTTAGAACAATCGGATTTCTTAATATTTAAACTGATAATATAGTTCGGAGAATTCTTTTACATCTCTTCGTCTATTCTACATTGAGTTTCTAGGCTTGCGATTTTCAGAGTTTCTGGCATGTAAAGGAACATGACATGAAATATTTCTACCCGATTTGGGGAGAAGAGTGAATATTCAATTTAACTACCAATAACAAGAACTAGAAACTTTTTTGAACTCAAAGCTGACTTAAATACACGTACGGCCCAGGGTAGCTACGCTTTAGAACCGATTGATGACCAGATTAACATACAAATTAATCTTGTTGTATTTTGATATGAGTCAAAAGGTGATAATTTGATATAAAAATATGACAATTCCACTAAACGACCAATTTATAATAAAAAAAAATACAGATTCGAATATGTAATAATATGTCAAGTGAGTATGATAAAGAAACAAGAAACCTTAGACTTAAGGTGCGCCTGCTTTAATTACACAGAGTGTACTGTTGATCATTCCATTTGGACTGTAGGTGTTTGTGTCAAGCATATTTTTGAATAACCTGTGGTGTCAATAACTGTGGTGACAACTATTCAAACAAAGGATGCCAATTGAATAAATCCACAGGATTTTCTTTTGAAAACACTGAAATGAACGTTTGGTAAAGAAGCCTTTTATTGTAGAGTCATAAGGAAAATATTTATAATTTTTAATGAAAGTACAGAATTTTTTCGAAATGAATTGTAAAATTATAAATTTAAATACAATGAAATTATAATTATTTAAGAAAGGAGACGAAAAGCGTAATTTCTAAGCACAGAAGATTGTGCTCGACGAGTTGCCCACTAAAAATATTATAATTTGTTTTTTTTTTTTTTTTGAATTTTTATTAAAATTTAATCAAAGCTTGTGTGTGTTAATTTTTATAAATGAGTGGCGGGAGCTACAGTGTAAAGCCCATTCCGAACCAAAGATTTTTGAGAAACTTTTCTTGTCAATTAATCCATTTCCTCCGGCTGAATTTAGAAGTTCATATAAAGCTGAACCCATTATATTACATATGTAGCTGCCATCATAACAGCTATATTCTTCGATCCAAAAGGATTTGTTTTCTGTTTAAAGCAGAATAATATAACAGCACCGTAATTAATGTTTAATGTATGAATGATTGCAAGTCGCCGTAGTCTTGTAGATTGGCTAATTAGACGGGAGGGGAGGAACATAGCGGAATATGAAATAATATTTCTTTGGCGACTACCTCTCAGCAGACTTCTGGGAAAAACTCTCAGAGTAAATAAAATTGCCATGAAAAGTTTCTCAAAAATTAAATGAGCATTATTTTCCATTGCTTTTAAATTAGTCCAACTGTAGCTGGTCTACGTTCTCTGAGAAAATATTGTCGAATTGTACTGCTTATGCCTTCCTACTCTGTCTGACCTGGGGCTGAGATGTACATTGTTCATGTTAGCTATTTTGTGGGCCTATTGTCTGAAGGCTCCCTGTTTGAATGATTAGAAGAAGAGTTGAAGTTTCTTAGTTTTCAGTTTAATCTGGTAATTTTTTATTTTCAAAAAGTTGACTTTCACAAGCTTTATAGCAAGGAAAATTGTTTACGTTTATGGATACAGAAACTTAAACTTTTGTCACTAAAGATCAGTGATTTGTTTTTACATTCTGTGCCACAAAAAGAGTTGTAAATATTCTGTAGTAGATATTAGGCTTTTAGCTTATGTGGTCGTAATACTTTCTGCATTGAATCATTTATTAAAATAAAAACATTTTAGTTTTTAAAATTTTTTATTTCTTATTAAATGTTATAAGTTTTGTTATTCATAGAGTGACCTGCATTACCTTGATTTAATTTTTAAATTGTTATTCAGTTTATATTTGCCGGTGACAGTAATTTCACTTTGTTTCCTTTTTAAATAATTTCCATTCAATGCAATTGGTTTTAGTTTATTGGCAATCATTGTATTTCAATTGAATTTCAATTAGAAATGCAAAAAAGAGAAGCTGATTTCACTTCAATTTCCTTACATCCTTGAGCAGGGCAGTAAATTTCGTTGAAGTAAAGAAATTTTATTTTTTCGACAATCGAAAGGAAACAGGAAGTCAAACAGTTATTGGTTGTGTTTGAAATATTATTGTGGCAAAGCAATAAAATTAAAAAAAAAATTAATTTTCCTTTGCAAACAACAAAACACAAATTGAACAATTAAATAAAAATTTCTGAAAGTTTTCTATTTTAAGGCAGTAGTTTTGTTAAGCTTTCACAATGAAAGAAATCACTTACGAAAAATGTTTAAAATAATTTCTTAAAATCATTTATAGGGCGGTCCATCTATCGATTTAAATTTGAACCATCGGTTATTTCGAATCTGGCAATACTTATGTCATTCTATTCATTCATCCACTGAACGTAATGAATCGATTTACGCTTGAGCAACTTTGGGATTTATTGCCAAAAAAAATATCATCTTTTCGGATGAAGCCCATTTTCCTCTTGGTGGATACATATAAGCACAATTGCCGTATTTAGAGCTTAGAAAACCCAAACATAGTATTGCAGTAGCCAATGCACCCATTACGAGTGAATGTTTGGTGTGCCTTGTGAAGCGTAGCCGTCATTGGCACATATTTCCCTGAAAAAGAGGCCGACGCAACCATTACGGTCAATGGAGACACCTACCGCACCATAATAACCGATTTTTTGTACCCGTTCTTCATGGTGTTGATGTGAACGATGTTTGGTTTCAACAGAATAGTGAAACTTGCTACACATCTCATGCCACAATAGATTTATTGCGTCAAACGTTTTATGGCCGTTTAATTAGCCGCAATGGTGATGTCAATAGGCAGCCAAGAGGCTTCGATTTGACACCTTTGGACTATTATCTGTGAGTTATGCCGACAAACCAGAGGCATTTGAGCATTTGAAGGCCAACATTCGTGATGCCATTGCTGAGATACGACCCCATAAACTCGAAAATGTGCCGAAATTTAGCCCGATCGAATGAGGTATTGGAAGACAATATTTCATATGAATGAATTAAAATTCCATTTTTAACCGGACCAATTGTACTTGAAAACGAAAAAATTTATTTTGCAAAATTTTAAAGCGTTTTTGTTTTATTGCATTTTTAAATTGAAACTTTTAAATTGCTCACCCTATATTTTTCGAGTATATAAATGAATTTAAACATAGTCAATGAATTTTTACTGGAATTTAATCTGTTTATTTAATTGACTTCATTGTTTGGATTTTGAATTGAAAATGAAACTGTTTGCAGTTGGCATATTCAAAATTGAATATACAGTCGAACTACTTGATACTTCACTGTTTGTTTTTTTCCTCCAGTTTTTCATTCTTTTTGGCAAGTAAATATTGCAATTTACTTGGAGTGTTTTTTGTTTTTATAGAGTTTACCAGATGCTACCATTTCTAATTAGGCTAACTATACCCAGTTAAAGTGTTTGTTAATTTTGAAAACCTTTCGTGTGGAGTCATTTATTATTACTTTTTTGTGATTTCAAAACCGTTTTTCTGGCCAAGCTGTCGGTTGGTGAATATCGTTCATCTGAGTAGGCAATAATTTGCGAAAGATTTGCCATTTACGAAAACTTATGGTTTAACAACCGCATAAAAACAGTGGTGATTCAAACGTGGACGCCTTTAAAACACCACGGCAAGATTGCCATCGTCACAATCGACCTAATCAAGATGATAAAGAAATATAAAGAAATTGAAAGCGTTGCAGATGTAGTTAAGTTATGTATCATCGTAATGAACACACTGTCGAAAATATAATAGAAAATATGTGTTTTATTCCACATACATTAGTAGGTCTTTTAAATAACAATAATTTGAAAAAAATTTCAATGATATTTCACACGTACTTTAATGATAGGGAGCGCTTAACGTATAATGTTAAATATTTTCAGTCGAGTGTAGTAAAACTATTCAGGAAAATTAAACGTGCCACTTGAGCAGTTTAACTGATTCGACCAAGTCATAATTACCATGCGTTTCTTATAATATACATACATACAGGATTACGACCAGCTTCTCACACCACTTATGTTGTGTGTGTTAATTTTATACATAAGTTGCGGAATATACAGTTTAAAGTCGACTTCGAACGACAAATTTTTTGTGAGAAACTTTTCATGGCAATTTTTACTTACTTTCAGAGTTTTTGCCAGAAATCTGCTGAGAGGAAGTCGCCGAAGAAATAGTTTTCATATTTCGATTTGATCAAGATCTGAGGTCAATTACTTATAAACAATTTTAAATATTTCGTTTTGTGAAGCATCATATGGTCAGTGTTTTCCTTTAATTTTTTATTTTGTTTTGGGTTTTGTGTGCTTAAAATTATTTCAATGCAAAAACAAAAGTTTAAGCAAACTTTTTCCAAGTACACTTGAATGTAAGAAATGCATACACATACACAGACAATGATGCAATTGTACTTACATACGTAAACTATTATGTACTCACATTGCTATTATAACAAATACATAAACAGAAATATAAACAAATGTACTTCATATAAAAACTACAACAACAACAACACTTGCTTGCCATAGGGTTTATTTTCATGATTCTTCTGCAAGCCGAATACTCACTTTCTTTTCTTTACTCTTTCTACAACATCTTTACTGGTACTTCAGAGAAAGTATGGGTGTGTGTGTAAATTTAGTTACACATTTAGTTGTGTTTGTGTTGTATACAATAAGAAAAAAACGAATACCATAATAAAAACAGTATTCATTGTATTTACAATGTTTATGTACAATTATGTGTTCATTTTGCCTTCTCCTCACTTCGATTGCGGAGAGAAGGAAACTAGAAAAAAAGAAAACCAAAAAAGAGATCAAAAATTCAAAACTAAACAAAGAAATGATGTTTTTCTGCTCTTAATACAAATATAAACCAGAGAGTATAATTGAGAAAAGCACACATCCTTGACGTTTATACATACTTACATGCATGTATGTGTGAGTAAATGTGCATTTATTGTAAACTTTTTTCTTTACTTTTATATTTTACTTTGTGGCAGCCTTATATCGTATGAATACGCTTGTATATGTGTGCATGCATGTATTTATATTGTAAATAATATGCCACTGAGACTGAACCACAAAACTAAGTAGAACGAAGCAAAACTACGAATGTAAGATTTCTTAAAATTCAGTTTTTATAAGAAATTATTTTTGTGCTCTTTTTCCTTTGTTATTTGCGCGACTTTTTTTTTTGCAAAAATTTAATTTTTGAAACAAATACTTTAAGAATGAAAATTATAATTCAGTGGGACATTTATTGCAACATAAATTTATAAACCTTATAAACGATTCCTGATGTTATAAAAACTAATGAAAAATAAGGGAAACTACTTTTATTTAGCGAAGCAAACAAAACCTCTTAGTAAATCAGGTTTAAACTGTGATGTTATACTGAATTACACTGATTAGATGTCGTCATAGTTCATAGTATATTAGCTTATTAGCCGCGAGCCCCATGGTTCAATCCCCGGCTCAAACATCGTCAATAAGACTAATTGTGAAACAATATTTCGTCGGCAATTTTTTCTCAGCAGATTTCTAGCAAATATAAAATTGGCATGAAATGTTTCTCAAAAAATCTGTCGTTCGGAATCGACATTAAACAGTAGGTCCCGCCTCTCATATATAAAATTAACACACACAATATAAATGCTGTGAGCGGCTAGGTCGTAATCCTGACTGAGGTTTGTAATGAACAATTATGTGTGTATGTATGTATTATACTGATTAGAGGTCATCATAGTCCAGTAAGTAGTGTGTTGGCTAATTAGGTTTATATTGGTTCAAACCCCAGCTCAGACATTTCGAACAACAGGAAATATGAAAAAATATTTTTTTGGCGACATCCTCTTAGGAATATTCTGGTAAAAACTCTGAGAATAAATAAAATTGCCATGAAGAATTTCTCAAAACGTGTTGTTCGAAATCGATTTAAGCTGTAGATGCCGCCACCCATGTATGAAATTTACATACACACAGTGGGTTGTGTGAGAGGCTAGGTTGTAACCCTGACTAAAGTGAAGTAAGATTATACTGAATAACGTCTTGTTAAATTCAGCGCTATGTTGGGTTATGGCTACGGTGACCATTATTTCCATGAGAAACAAGCGGACAAATATACAAAATTGAAAAACCAAAAAAATTCATTTATTATAATTAACATTTTATATAAAGATTTTTAAAATACAGACTTAAATAGGTACAAATAATATACATACATATGGATATACTTATGTGTATAAATTTACTTCTATTTCTCTACAGAATGTATTTTTTTTAAGTATTGGGCCTGTTAAATAAAAATGTTTATATTCCGAACAGTCCATTTCAAAATTGCATTTTATGGTCAAAAGATATTCTAAAGTGTATGTCCCATTAGGGATTTTCCGGAAGACAAATAATTGTTAGATATAGAAAAAACTCTTTCTGTTGGTGCGTTAGACACTGGCAAAGCAAATGAAAAATCTACTAATTTCAGTATGTTTTTATAAGGAATAATTTTCGTTATGAAAAATTTTCATATTTCAACCCACTCTTTACCGGTATTTAATGCTAATTGTTTCCATATTTATATTTGTTCAGCATTTGCATAATTTTTTACATAAGTGAATTCATCAAAAATTTCGTTATTATTTATATTTAAATCATTTCTGATTTCTGTTGCCTTTATTAACGACTTTTGCACTGAAGACCAAGATGGAATTGCATCTAGGCCCTCAATTTCTTTAAAAGATTCATCCAATTGGTTCAGGTAACTAATACAGGTTCTGTAAAAGTTTTTAATTTTTTCCTTAAACAAGTTTGTACGTTAAGTAGTAAAAATACTTCATTGTGACGTTCTATTAACTTTGATTTAAATTCTTTTAGTATTATATCCGCTTCAGGCATTGAAATATGTTTACTTTCTAAACGCAGTGTATATTTATGGAAGACACTAGCTTGACTTAAGTAATAACCAAAACATAGCAAAATGATCAATAAAAGAATTAAACAATATTGTTGGGCATTTTTCTTGTTTAAGAAAGTACTCTATCCTTTTTGACCAAATTAGTGATAAAAGTGGACAATAGCGGACATTTTGGAAAATAAATACTTTTTAGAAGTTACGTGTGGTAAAATAGTGGACAAATAGCGGACGCAAAAAAAATAGCGGACAGGAGGTTAAAATAGCGGACTGTCCGCTATAATAGTGGACGGATGGTCACCGTAGTTATGGCATAGGGTTAGGATCTTATATGTCTCTTTCCATCATTCATGTAGGAAATATACAATATGTTATCATAATCACATATTGTCACATATAAACTTTGCTGGGCACGGCTTCGTTCAGTCAACTCCTGAATGTAAGATCTTCATAAACTGTTATTTTGTCAGAAATGCACTCAATAATGAAAGGCTAAGAGATAACTCAAACGAATGGCTCAACATGCCTTTTCCAAGTACTTCAGTTCTTTTGTTCTTTAAATAACTCGTGTAGACAATAATCGATATTCTGATTTATGAGACAAGGCAACAAGTTAGCAATTATGTCGTAGAATCGAAACTACACGTTTCTAAAGGTTCCTGGTGCTCTGAATCTGTGTCCTATCTCAAAAAACATGGTATTCGAGTGGATGTTATGTAGCGGATAATTGTTTTTCTTTCTCAAATCTCGTTACATCATCTGAAACTGGTAATTTTACCATTCCAAAATATTTTTGATGTTTTTCGATATATTTCTTTGACAGATCTAAAATCTGCTTGCTATAGCCATTCTTTGATACTGCATTTTTGCATGGTTGGTTTATCATCTAAAACATCGTATCTGCATATTTTGTGCTCTCATCATGAAGACTTTAATAACAGAGAAACTTGGTCCTACAAATCTATGTAGTTCTTACAATTGTTTCCAATTAATTATCTAACGATACATGTAAGTTACATTCCCATAAATTTAAAAGATATAATTAGATAGTAAAGGGCATAGAATTTAATTTAATTAATTGAAATTAAGGAACGTAAAGGATCATTACGGAGAAACCCGAAATATGGAAAAATCTGAGCCTAGTTCTATGCAACGGTTTTCATTAGTTCAACATTTGCAAATGGTATGAGCAATAAATAATTATTTTATATCTTTGTTGCTTATACGCTATAACAGTACATACATATCGTTAGTCTCATTCGCAAATGTGTAAAGTCCTTTTTTCAAATTTTACAGGAGACACAAAAAACATTGTAGCTTTTTCAGTTTTTAAAATTTCTAAACTGTTTAAACGCAATTATTTTTACAAAATAATAATAATATTAATATTAATAACTAATAATGTTAATTATTATTATTATTATTAATTAATTAATAATATTAATATTAATATTTTTCGTAGTTTTGTGGACTTAGCGTTTTTGCAAACCACAAAATTACAACAACTTTAAACTATATAATGACATGTTTTTTTGTTGTAAAATATGTATTATGTATAATGTTACCGTTTTGCATTAAAATCTCAATTTTGGAAAAAAGAGGACTTAGCGTCTTTGCGAATTATACTAACGATATATAAAGGGCTATCCATTTCGTGGTTTCAAAAGTATGGGACTGGAATTCGACATCTGTCAAACTAAGTTGTGAAACCAATTTTTTTCTTTTCAGTTGAAAGTCTGACATTGACGAAGATGGATCGCCTAACTATCACACAACGCATAAAAGTTATCAAAACCTACTACAAAAATGGTGATTCTGCCACAGCCACGTATCGTGCGTCTCGGCAATTTTTCGAATAAAATTTTCTTCAGCGATGAAGCACATTTCACACTCGGTGGGTATGTTAATTAACAAAATTGTCGTATTTGGGGTTCTGAGAATCCTCAAGTAATTGAAGAGAGGCCATTACATCCAGAAAAAGTTACTGTTTGGTGCGCTCCTTGGTCCGAAGGTGTGATTGGACCTTACTTCTTCGAAAACGACGATGGAACGACTGGCACCGTCAATTCGGAGCGTTATGGTCATATGATAACCGACTTATTTTTGCCTGCTATTGAAGAATACGACTTGGAGAATATGTGGTTTCAACAAGACGGTGCCTTATGCCACACAACTCGAGCGAATATGGCTTTATTGCAAGAGACATTTCTTGGCCGCGTAATTTCTCGTCGTGGCGATATCAACTGGCCACCAAGATCATGCGATTTGACACCATTAGACTTTTTTTTGTGGAGCTACGCGAAAGATCGTGTTTATGCAGATAAACCTTCAACTCTTGAGCACTTAAAAACCAACATTCGTCAAGTTATGGCTGAGATACCGCCCAATATGTGTCAAAAAGTGGTCGAAAATTGCCTCAAAAGAATCAATGCTTGCAACACTTCGCGTGGAGGTCATTTAAATGATGTAGTGTTTCAAACTTTACAATAAAAAAGAAATATCATGAAAAAATATTTTATATGTGTTTTATTTACGTTTACTTATACAATTGTGTACATGTATTCAGAACATACGTGAACATTTCGTCTCTTTACAACCCTTCAGTCAGGATTACTACCTAGCTTCTTACACCACTTACGTTGTGTGTGTTAATTTTATTCAAGAGTGGTGGTACTTACTGTTCAAAGTCGTCTCCGAATGATAGATTTTTTTAAAAAACTTGTTTGTGGCAATTTATTTACTCTCAGAGTTTTCGCCAGAAATCTGCTAAGAGAAATAATAAATATTTTTTCATATTCGTTTTTTTGGGGATGGCTGACCTGAGGTCACGTTTAATAAACCAACACACTAGCTACTAGAGTACGACTGCTTCAAAATTTCAAACTTTAATAAACTCCCAAGGAAACTCTACGTAGTCAAGGGATAAATATTGTTCGGTTTGTAGCATTACAAATTGCAATAAACATTGAGTAAGAAGTACGTTGTCGTCGCCGTAGTCTAGTAGGTAGTGTGCTGGCTTATTAGAGGTAAAACCAGGGTTCAAACACCAGATCAGACATCAAAACGAAATACAAAAAAGTATTTCTTCGGCGACTTCCTCTCAGCATATTTCTGGCAAAAACTCTGAGGGTATATAAAAAATTGCCATGAAAAAGTTTCACAGAAATCTGTCGTTCGGAGTCGACTTTAAACTGTAGGTCCCGCCACTCATGTATAAAAATTAACGCACACAACATAAGTGGTGTGAGAAACTAGGTCGTAATTCTGACTGAAGGCTTGTAATGACCAATTATGTATGTATGTATGTTTGTTTTTATTTTAAACCATTTTGACTAAGCTAATATCAGATGAACACAAATGCTACCCAACATCATGTTCTCATATGCCATCCCTCATTAAATGACGCTTAAAAACTGTTATAAAAAGAGTTAAAAAAAATTGTAAAACATGATGATCGGAACAAAAACCAGATACGATACATGCATATACACTAGGTAATACACCCCCTGTAACCCGTAGACAACACCTCTGCAATACATTCATACAAGTACTTGAAATCTCTAAATATTTTTACGTTTTCGAAACGACAATCAACTGAATTCCGCATCTTAACGACACCACAAACCATGGGGGAGCTTAGAACTAAAAGCATCATAAAAATGAATAAGAGAAATAAAAAGGTTACCTTCTATTGACCATATCGTTGAAATAAATTTTATCATAATGTGTTTTATGTATACGAGGGAATTGTTATTGGTTTACTTGTACTGAAAATAATTTGCTACACTCTCTTTATATTCTCTCATTCACATAAGGATGAATTGAAGGCGAGTTAAAAAGGTCATTTGCTGTTTGTTACTCTTTTTCTTTTTTTATCGAAGGGGACTTATTTTATTTATTTACTAACTTAAGCAGTTGCTGTCACAGGTATACCGGAGTCGCTATTGACGACATTAAAACATAAACTCTAAGTAATTCTTCAAACGTTTTAAACAAATTATTAAAAACACGAATATGTTATGCAATGGCTAAAAATGTTTTTTGCTAAACAAACTTGTCTTTAACCATATGGTTTTGGTATTTTGTCAAATCAATAGAAATTGTTTAAAACTTCTGAGTTTTGACAGTTCGTAATGGCCATCTTGTTAAAGATACATCAAATTAGATGTTATTTACTCAAACCTTTTTATCAAATCACAGTGGACGAAATCAGCATTAAAGAATAATAGGCGTTCTGTTTGGGCAACATACGGTACGCCTCGGCCACAATCGTCTTACTGACAAGACTATTCGCAATGTGGTTGGTAAATTCGAGTTACACATTCAGTAAACGATTTATTAATACTTGTACGTCGACAGAATGCATTATCTGTTCGTAAGACTGTGAAGAAGCATTCGAGGCAGTCGATTTCATGTGACTCACAAGAACTCAGCCTTTTCAATATTCAACTCACTCAGTAACTCAAGGTAAACCAATGAACTCTAATTTTCATCGAAAAGTCGTCTTAAGCGATTAGGACTATTTTTGGATGAATAACTACGTGAACACACAAAACTGTCGAATATTAGACGATACCAATTCACATGAGATCCAAGAGCGTCTAATGCATACCGGTAAAGTCAGTGTTGTGGTGTGGGTTTTGAAATGGCGTCGTCATCGGTCCATATATCTTTTAGATTGACGTTGGCTCTTATCGGCGAGTACTATAGATCGATGTTTACCAAATTTTGCTAGGCAAATAAATTATTATCTCGAAAGTAATAATTTCTTATCTGACATGCAGTTAAGATAGTTAAGGATCACACGACGAAGCTAGATGAAAACTACGTGCCGTTTTTCTTCTTTTGGATTACATTATCCTTTTAAAGAAGCTACAAATTGTTTTAATTTTCAACTTCATTATAAATTCAGCTTGTGAACAGATTGAGTTTATCTCAACGGCGACATTTCGCCGGGATAAATATTACGGCCTCTTTTGTTCTGTGTATACATTAATGACCTCCCAGACTTCTTATTTCCAGCTACGTAAACATATACGCTGATGTAGTTCAGCTTTAGAATACTAAATTTTGTATAGACTCGATCAATCATGATTTACAAAAAATTGACGGACTTTGTTGAATCTGCATCCAATCAGGTTATTGAATCTAATTGTCGGTTATTGTAGTCTAATCACATTAATGTCATCGTTGGTGAAGTTCATAGTAGGTTTCATAATGTTGAAAGCACCAGATGTGGGCAGTTTGGAATTTATTAAGGAAACAATAAATAAGGGAGAGTATTTAAACATTCCGAAGAATAAGTTGGCCATATGTTCGGAAGATTTAAGAATTCGAAGTGATTATTACTTCCAACAAGTCAATGAACTCAATAATACTACTGCTAATGTGAAGATGTCATTTCCCTCTCAAAGTTCCCACAGGCTTAATACTCTGGTACACAGTCCCGATATGACTCCAAGAAAGTATTAAGGAAATCATTTTTGGCAGAAAGGTTATGTTATTGCAAAAGTCAACTGAAAAACTTGCTCATGAGTAAATGGCGGCAAATATGAATAAAAATCAAGAAAAAACTGGTACATTTAATGCCAATTTTTTTAGATTAAATGGACTGCTTGGCTTTAAGGGATATCTACCTAAATATAACGTATAACAATATTTAACATATTGAGGTAACTAAACTTTGCTTCATCGACCGCATTGTCTACGGATCACAGCGCAGTCGTTGAAAGGACTATTTTTAGTCTCCGATTGCCTACGGATTGAATCTGATCCCACGGCGGATTGGATTTCATTCCACTGTTAACCGCAGTGGTGATAAGTACGACAAGGCAGTATTTTTCTCTTTTATATCGAACGAATAAAAATGGTTTAGGGTATGAATTGTTAACTAAAAGATCTAGCTTATGTCAATGATTCTGTTTGTCTACATTTCAATTGGATTGCGGTCGATTTTGCACGATATATTAACGCAGACTAGTTTAATAAAATCATAGTCAACAATGTGGATCTCTAAGACGCACAGACGATTTTCTTATTTGGAAAATTTTCATGCGAACATTTTACCAACCACATAAGCAAGGTAAATTAGGTGTTTGAATCACTTTAGAAGACTGGGAAATCATCATAAATACATTCGACTGTTGGTTTTGAATGTTGAAACACACTTTTGTTACTGTTATCTTGTCATTGTTTTGAAAAGTGTTGCAAAAGTAATGTCAGTTGCACTTTTTAATTTATAACACTTATCTGACAATTTATTTTATGAAATTTTTCTGCCAAATAAATCAAAAAAAAAAAAAAAAATAATGCCGTAGTCCAATACCCAAAACTTAATTCTTAAACCGGTCGGTTTGATATTATGATAATTTCTACCATTAAAAAATAAACACAATAAACACAATGGCCTATAGAAAGATAAATTAATAAAATAATGCTGTTCTCCAAAAGTGTAAATTGTTGGGCATTATTTTAACACACAGTGTTGCATTAATGATAGTACTTGACTTACCATATAATTTAAGAGCTATTAACTTGAGCAAACAACTTAAATATTTCACCTCAAAAATTAATGGCCTTTCGTTGATTGTATTGTATTGAAAATATTTTTTCTGCTGCTTACACTTAGGCAGTCAATAATCATTTACTAACTATTTGATTATGGTCCTAACGAAATAATCAGTTACCGGTATTGGTTATCGTTGAAATAAAAAATACTCTGCCTTTAGGCAGTTTAAAAAATTTATTTAACTGTAATATGCCACAATAGGCACCCACCTCTATCTATAAATTATGAACATAAAATAAACCAGGCCAGCAAATGGGGAAACGTATTTACCAAGACTATTGTTGGACACAAAGAGATTGGTGGGCTTCCAAATTGTTACAAAAATGGAAATGGTGTTGTTAAAATAATAAGCAAAAGCTCCAAAAACAACACAATGGACTTGATCACGCATAAACAAAAGCTCCAAAAACAAAACAAAGCAGTTGTTCACGTGATCAACGAATTAGTAAACATATAGCAACAAAAACAACAGACCGATGAATAAACAAAAAAATATAGCAACAACGTCCGTGTATAAAAAAATATAGCAGAAAGACAAACAAACAAAACAACAACAACTCTGCCTGGACGAAAGTAAACAAGATACACGAACAACAAAAATGGAAACAAGTTGTTTACATTTTTGGATTGTTCCCAAAGGTCGTCATCATCCTTCAAGGGCATTCATCACACTGTTGATCCAGTGATATAAAAGGCAAGATAAAGCGAGCAAGGATGATTCAGTTAGAATTCAGTCAGTCGTGTATGAAGACACGTTATTCTCGGAGTTCGAGTGAAGTTAGTCGTGTGACGACGTCGCGTTGAATTGAGTGAGAATTCAACCAGTGGTGTGTGAAGTTACGAGATCGAGTTATAATCCAGTCAGACTTGTGTGCAGACAAGTTGCGTGAAGAAAACAGTTGTTAGTGTGGTGCTTACAAAAAAGGTTGTGAGCAAAGAAGAATAACTAACAAGTGTTGTTGTGGCTTATAAAAAAGGTTATAAGCAGAGAATTATCACGAACAAGCACATATTGTGGAAGTTATCATTGTATGCGTATAATAAGTTCGAACAGTGGCACGAAAGTTGTGCAGAAAATAAAGAATTGATTGAAAAACAATATTGTTACGTTTTTACCTTTTAAAAACGTTAAAAATATGAGTTCGTAGATTGCAAATAAAAATAAATCTGTGTTTAATTTTAATTCAATTCTTTATTATCTGCACAACTTTCGTGCCACTGTTCGAACTTATTCTACGCATACAATGATAATTTCCACAATATGTGCTTGTTCTTGATATTTCTCTGCTTATAACCTTTTCTTTATAAGCAACAACAACACTTGTTAGTTATTCTTCTTTGCTCACAACCTTTTTTTGTAAGCACCACACTAACAACTGTTTTCTTCACGCAACTTGTCTGCACACAAGTCTGACCGAATTAAAGCTCGATAAATTTAACTCACACCGACGTGACGTCGTCTTACACGATTAAATTCAAACTCAACCATTGCTCGCTTTGTCTTGCCTTTTTATATCGCTGGATCATTAGTGTGATGAATGCCCTTGAAGGATGATGACGACCTTCGGGAACAATCCAAAAATGTAAACAACTTGTGTCCATTTTTGTTGTTCGTGTATCTTATTTACTTTTGTCCAGGCAGAGTTGTTGTTGTTTTGTTTGTTTGTCTTTCTGCTATATTTTTGTTTATTCATCGATCTTATAAACAAACCCTGTTGTTTTTGTTGCTATATTCTTACTCATTCGTTGATAACGTGAACAACTGCATTGTTTTGTTTTTGGAGCTTTTGGTTTTATGCGTGATCAACTCCATTGTGTTGTTTTTGGAGCTTTTGCTTATTATTTTAACAACACCATTTCCATTTTCGTAACACTGCTGCCCACTTAAGCCTGTTCGTCCCGAATAGGCTCATTATCTCCTCTCCCATATTTCGCCAGTCGCTCTATGTGCACGACCTTCATTTTGGCTCGGGGGCTGTCGGCTTTTTGTATCCTGTATACGACGTCATTTAACCTTTTAATTATTTTATAAGGTCCCTCCCAGCTGGTTTGTAGCTTGGGAGACAACCCTTTCTTCCGATTTGGGTTGTAAAATAGAACCAGCTGTCCTTCATGGAAGCCCTTGGTATTTGCTGCACGATCATATCTGGCTTTCATGCTATCGCTTACCATTTTAATACGGGTGCGCACAAATTCGTGAAGTTCATTTAAACTTTCTTGGTTTGCAGTATGTGCGTCATCCCTCTCTGTGGCGGGCTTACAACCAAACTCCAAGTCACCGGGCAGTTTTAACTCAGTCCCAAAAATAACCTTGGCGGGTGATCTAGATATGGAATCATGGACCGCGGATCGGTATGCCAGTAAGAACCTCGGAATGTGTTCATCCCAATCCCTCTGTTGCTCGCTCACTACTTTTCGTAAGTATTCCTCCAGGGTTCGATTAAATCGTTCTACCATTCCGTCGGACTGTGGGTGAAGTGGCGTCGTTCGAGTCTTTTTAATGCCGTATACTTCACACATTTCCTTGAATACAGCTGACTCGAAATTTCGTCCTTGATCGGAATGTAGTTCTATCGGAACCCCATAGCGACATACCCAGTTGTTCACAAAAACATTTACTACGGTGTTCGCCTCTTGATTGGGTATGGCATACACTTCCGGCCATTTACTGAAGTAATCCATCACGACGAGAACATAGCGGTTTCCGGCGTTGCTGACGGGAAACGGGCCTGCTACGTCCATCGCTATCCGCTCGAAAGGTGCGCCCGAGTTATATTGTTGCAGTCGACCTCTACTTCTCCTTACGGGACCTTTAGCTGCCATACACTTGGTGCAGTTTGCAATCCAATCAGCCACAGCTTGCTGACATCCAACCCAATAGAAACGTTGTTTAAGTTTTTCCAGCGTCTTTGTTACGCCAAGGTGCCCTCCACTGGCTCCATTATGGAACTCATTTAAGACTTCTTTCATTTTGGAGGAAGGCACCACTATTAGGTTGGATGAGGTCTTGCCATCAGCACTTTCCCAAAGTCGATATAAGCACCCGTCTATTACTTTTAAGCTGTCCCATTGTGCCCAATATGCTTTTGTAATATGACCTTCTGCTGCTATTTCATTTCGGGTAGGCCGTTTGTCCTGTTCTTTAGCTGCTATAATTTTTGCCAATACTGGGTCACTCCTTTGGGCTTCAGACCAGTCTTCTTCGGCATCGATTTGCGTTAGCCGGATGTCGATGATGGATTCCTTCTTCTCAGCCTTCACGCAATGTTTACACTCTAAATTGCATGGTCGGCGTGAGAGAGCATCAGCATTTCCATGTTTCGTACCTCTTCGATGTTCAATGCTGAAGTCATAAGTCTGGAGGCGCTCAATCCAACGTGCTAACTGTCCTTCAGGGTTCTTGAATTGTAGTAGCCATCGCAGTGCGGAATGGTCGGTCCTTAGTAGAAAATGTTGGCCATACAAGTACTTATGGTAATGTTTTATGCATTCCAGCACTGCAAGTAGCTCACGTCGGGTCACGCAGTAGTTCCGTTCAGGCTTTGACAGTGTGCGACTATAATACCCTACGACTTTCTCAGTCCCATTGACCACTTGGGACAGTACACCACCAATACCGTATCCGCTAGCATCACTGTCTAAAATAAATTTTTCCCCTGGGACTGGATACGCCAAAACTGGTGCGGCACATAATAAGTCCTTTAATGTCTGGAATGCCTTCTCCTGTGCCTCAGCCCATCGATACACCTTCGACTTCTTGGTGAGCTCATGCAGGCTTGCCGCCACACTGGCAAAATTAGGCACAAAGCGTCTATAATATGTGCATAATCCCAAAAAACTGCGTAATTCATGAAGACTCTGAGGACGAGGCCAGTCCTTTACTGCTCGTATTTTATCTTCATCCGTGGATATGCCATCTGCTGTAACGAGATGCCCCAAATACTTCACTTGTTTTTGGAAGAATGTACATTTCTTAACGCTCAACTTTAGGCCAGCCATTGATATTCGTCGCAGAACTTCTGCCAGGTTCTCGAGGTGTTCGTTGAAAGTTCTGCCCATCACTATTATGTCATCGAGATAGACCAGACAAGTCTTCCAATGCAGCCCCTTTAGTACACGTTCCATAAGCCGCTCGAACGTAGCCGGAGCATTGCAGAGCCCAAATGGCATGACTTTAAACTGCCATAAGCCGCCATTCGCACTGAATGCAGTTTTTTCCTTGTCCTTGTCTGCAATCTCCACCTGCCAATATCCGCTTTGTAGATCCAATGTGGAGAACCACTTTGTTCCGGCTAGCGTGTCAAGCGTGTCGTCAATTCTCGGTAGCGGGTAACTGTCCTTTTTAGTGACGTCATTCAGCTTCCTGTAGTCTACGGAGAATCTTGTACTGCCATTTTTCTTTTTAACTAAGACTACAGGTGAGCTCCATGAACCAGATGATGGTTCTATTACACCGCTCCTCTTCATTTCGTCGACTAGCTCTTTGACCTCATTACGCTTCGCTAGCGGTATACTTCTGGGTGCCTGTTTTATTGGTCTTGCTTCGCCAGTATCAATCTCATGTTTGACCATGGCTGTCCTACCTTGACTTCTATTGTTCGTGGCGAAAGCGCAAGCGTACCTCTTTAGCAGCTTTTTGGCTTTATTTCTTTCTGAAGCTGCTAGACCTGCCACCCATTTCTCCACATTTTTACCAAATTCCTGTTGGTCATTGGCTGACATCTCGGCAGGTTTCGGCGATGGTTCACTGTTTATTACCGCCTCTACTGGAGCACATTGACCCACCTCGGAGTTTTTAGAGATAACTCTTTCTTGGCCTGATAGATTTAGTACCCTCACCGGGACTATTTTCTGTTCGGTGGATTTAACGAGGGCTTTTCCGGATAATAAGTCCGTCTGAATTTCCGCTGGTTCCACAACCCACAAGCGGTTTTCCTCACAATCTCCCTCCATGCGTGCCCATATCAGCGTTTCACTCTGTGGTGGTAATTTTTGTGGTTCGACAGCAACTAACCTTCTGGCGTACACTTGGTGCTTGTACCCCACGTCAAGAGGTATCTCCACATTCCGCCAACTCATTATCTGTTGCCCCATATTCAAATTTATGCCATGGGCTATCATGAAATCGGCACCAATGATAACCTCGTCCACAATATCGGCAACAATAAAGACGTGGCTTACGCTGATGTTGGCTATCGTCACCTTCGCCTCTGTTTTTCCGTGGACGGTGGCAGACTCTCCAGTAGCTGTCCGTAGTTTTACATTACCAAGTGCCTCACACTTTCCCTTCACTATATCTGGTCTGATGATAGACTGCGTTGCTCCGGTGTCTATAGTGAAGGTGTGTTTTCTGCCGTTTATGTATCCGCACGCCGTAAGGTTATTGTTGTCTTGCTGTATCACTGATATGGAGATTGTGGGGCCCTTGCTTGTGGGAGCCAGCACTTGCCCCTCAGTGCCAGCTCGTTTTAGTTTAACGGGGACTCTTGTGTAGATTGTTGGTGGTTCGCCCGTTTATTATTCCTTGCTGGCGAGACGGACCTTGACCTTTTTCGTGGCTCTTTGCAGTTCCGTTGGAAATGGCCGCCCCTTCCGCAGTTGAAACATTTAATCTTAGCCTTTTGTCCAGTTTCTGCCAAAACTTGTTTAATCATTTCTTTAAATTTATTTAAAAGGCTTTCCTCTTCATCCACGACTTCCATCTTCCGAACTTTGCCTACTGATGGTCTAGAAATCGTTCGAGCGGTCTCCTGGGCTAGTGCAAAGGCCACGGTCTCTGCAAAGGTTACCTTTTGTGCAGAACATACCGCCAATTTGATGTCTGGGTCACGTATTCCGTTAACAAACGCCTCGGTCTTGAAGTTGTCTATCAACGGGTGGTTTTCACCGGGGTATGTTAGCTGCACCAATCTCTCAACCTCCATTGCAAAGGCTTGAAGCGACTCATTAGCCTTTTGCGCTCGGCACCTTAACTCCATGCGGTATAGTTCTCGTTTATGCTCGTCACCGAATTTGCGCTGTAACGCCACCATTAAATCGTTGTAGTTGTTTCTACGGCTGGCTGGCATGACCTCTAGAATCTCGGCTGCGGCACCTTTTAACGCCAGGATTAGCTCCAAAGCCTTCTCTTCATCGTCCCATCCGTTCCTGCTGGCTACTGTCTCGAATTGAAATTTGAATACGGACAGGGGTGAGCTACCATCAAAACAAGGAGTTTTAATCCTGCTGGTTCCTTCCGATGCAATTCGCACTGGTTCCGGTCGCTGACTCTGGAGGTTGTTGATCTTTTCCTCCATTATAACTAGTTTTCCCTCAACGGACTTTTCAAAATTAATTACTTTCGTGTCAACGTTCTTCTCTAAGCTTGACACCTTTTCCTCGACACTAGTAATTCTTTTGTTGACCGACCTATACATTTCTTGCATCTCCTTCGTGTTTGCTTCTAGTCTCTTCTCAATTTTAGAGAAAAGTTTTTGTTGGATTTGCTCGCTTTCTTTCCGAGACTCTGCCAGAAGTTTTTGATTTTCTGCTCTGGAAGTTTCCTGCGCTTTCTGGTTTTCGACTCTAGAGGCTTCTTGAAAATCAGCAAATTGTTTTTCAAATAGCTTTTTGTTCTCTTCCTGCGCTTTCTGGTTATCGGCTCTACAAGCTTCGAATATCTTTTGGTTTTCTTCCCGTATAGCTGCTAGCAACGAATTCATGTCAAGACCACTTGGGGTTGTAGGGGCTTGTAGTTCTCGTTCCTCTTCGTCTTCGAAGTCGTAAGTATCTACATCAATGCCACGATTCCGAAGTTCTTCCCTTAACCGCCTCTGGAGTTCATTCTTCGTGCCCATAGTTGGTAGCGCTAATTTATTCAATTCTTGTTTGAGCCTTTCCACTCTTAGTTCTGAGAGCTTCATCTTGATTTATTTCTACTTTTAAATTTTGCAATCCCACTTTTGACACCAATTGTTACGTTTTTACCTTTTAAAAACGTTAAAAATATAAGCTCGTAGATTGCAAATAAAATAAAAATAAATCTGTGTTTAATTTTAATTCAATTCTTTATTATCTGCACAACTTTCGTGCCACTGTTCGAACTTATTCTACGCATACAATGATAATTTCCACAATATGTGCTTGTTCTTGATATTTCTCTGCTTATAACCTTTTCTTTATAAGCAACAACAACACTTGTTAGTTATTCTTCTTTGCTCACAACCTTTTTTTGTAAGCACCACACTAACAACTGTTTTCTTCACGCAACTTGTCTGCACACAAGTCTGACCGAATTAAAGCTCGATAAATTTAACTCACACCGACGTGACGTCGTCTTACACGATTAAATTCAAACTCAACCATTGCTCGCTTTGTCTTGCCTTTTTATATCGCTGGATCATTAGTGTGATGAATGCCCTTGAAGGATGATGACGACCTTCGGGAACAATCCAAAAATGTAAACAACTTGTGTCCATTTTTGTTGTTCGTGTATCTTATTTACTTTTGTCCAGGCAGAGTTGTTGTTGTTTTGTTTGTTTGTCTTTCTGCTATATTTTTGTTTATTCATCGATCTTATAAACAAACCCTGTTGTTTTTGTTGCTATATTCTTACTCATTCGTTGATAACGTGAACAACTGCATTGTTTTGTTTTTGGAGCTTTTGGTTTTATGCGTGATCAACTCCATTGTGTTGTTTTTGGAGCTTTTGCTTATTATTTTAACAACACCATTTCCATTTTCGTAACAATATTATCGATCTGTATAAATTGTGTACAATGGATAGATTTTGAATACATCTTACCAATTCCTTTCCTTTGGCAAGCAATTGAATTGAAGGCTGTGATTTCAAGAAAATGACTGTCTGAGTATTTAGGAATGATTCATAAGTAGAAAAGCCTGGGATTTCGAAAGACGTATTGCGTTTTAAAACAGCCCATCTAAACCCTCCATTCCATAATCCATAACATACTGGCTCTAGCCAGCCTTGATGTAACTTACCTTCCTTTATGATGTTGTTGTTTGATGGACGGCGTGCAAACGTCAATGCTGCTGCCCAATAATAGGAAGACTACATATGCAGTCCTGAATACTATGTTTCACATCGACCACAACATGTTTGGATGTACTCAATTGGCTCCCCTTTGACCGTATTTTGAATTAGAAGGTTGAGCTGGTGATAGTAAGTATCAGTCCATGTGCTGCAATACTGCTGCATAAACAGTTCCAAGTTGATTATGTTGTTTCCTAAAATTTTCTGATTAGGAAATTTGGTTTTAGAATTCCCAGTGGGGTCCTGAAGATCCGGAAGGTCCTTGTGGAACCCTAGAGTTTTATACAGATGGCTCCAGAATGCTGAACCGAATGGCTAGCCGAACGGACCACTGCGAGCAAGGTGGAGGTCATGCGATTAAGTCACCAACGAACTTATTTTATATGTTCGGCTTCGTTCATAAATGCCTAGGATTTGTCAAGGAGATTTCGGATTTAAATGATCCGTAACTTTCCTATGTATTCTAGGACATAAGAATAACGTTCAAAATTTAATTTGTGATGAACTCACCAGGACGCGTACGGAGCACACAAGCTCCGACATGTTACAGGGTATAAGTATGCTGATCAGATAGCCTAGACTTGGCTTGGTTGGACTTATATGTAAAGAAAAAGGCTGATTCACTTCGATCCTCAAATCGCATGGCTATTCAGGGCACAGTTGAAATTCCGATGAGTTCCCATCTTATTTGAAGGCATTTCGGGTGACCGACGTTCCATCGAATGACTTCTGCAAGGACCTGTATACCTGCAGATACTACATATCACCTCATGAATTAGTATACTTCTCTTATCTCTCATTTTGAGTCATCCATGACAGCATTCTCCAATATAAAGATTGCAGCAATAGCATGATTTACTCTGGAGTCAGTCAAGGAGTTTTCGCCACCTAACCTAACCTGCACCTACTTAACTACATACTTTTCAGTCAGGATTACGACCAGGTTCTTACACCACTTTTATTGTGTGTGTTAATTTTATACATGAGTGCCAGGACCTACAGTTTAAAGTCGACTCCGAACGACAGATTCTTAAGAAACTTTTTCATGGCAATTTTATTTATTCTCAGATTTTTTGCCAGACATCTGCTGAGGGTAAGTAGCAGAAGAAATATTTTTTCATATTTCGTTTTGTTGGAGGTGTGGAGTTTGAACTGTGGCCTCACGTCTAATAAGCCAACACTCTACCTACTAGACTATGGCGACTACTCGATCTCATAGAACAGACTGAATTGTTGAAGTTGAATATCGTAAGCCTTGGTATTTACACGAGCCTAGTCTATATTAGTCTCCAAAGATTTTTACTTTAAGTATTAAAAACGCGAATATACATTAGGGATCAATTAGACTTCGTTCCATTCAGGCAGTTCGTAAAAAGATGGTCAATACATCAGGTCGTAGATTTTTGTCAGAGATTTTTTTAAAGATTCTTTCTTCTACTGGAGATTATAAATTTGAAAACTTAATTTGAAACTTCCAATCTGTAGCACAATTATGTACACCTCTGACGTTTAACAGTTAATTTGCGTGAACAACATGCCATAACAAACAAATAAACTTTTTACTCAATCGCAATCAACGTTTTGTTTGACGGAAAAAAAAAGAAAGATTTTCATTGAATTGCAATTGTTTGTATAGCTTGTGGCTGGGCCCAATGCCAATAATTTATTTTAACACCATTTAACATTTCTCTTCCCCCTTTTTTTTTTGCTGTTCAAATTTTCGATCCCCAAAAACTGTAAAGATATTTATCATCAGCGGTTACGTGCTTGTCTTCATAAGAATCACTCTGCAGTACAGAACGATTGTCGATAATGCTAAGAAATAATGCAACAGCCGCAAACAAATCCAAACAGCAATCAAAACCAGAATTTAGCCAAAAATTTTTAAAAGTAGGCTGAGAATGTAAATGATTTGTGTAAAACCTTTTGCTTTTGTTCTTTTCGGTATTTGTTGCTTTTATTGTTATTGTTGGTTACAGCTGTTAACGTGCCTTTGGGTGCAATCAATTGGTATTTTAGTGAATATTTTTCTGGTTACATTTGAAAGACTATTAAGGAATTAAAAGTGTTCAATTTTGCTTAATCACGAGAAAGCTCTCTCTTTTTTTTTATTAAAACAAGCGTTTTTATAACTGAGAACTGTATAATCAAATGTCAATTTCGACTTTAAAGAGAAGTCGCGAAAACTTTATAACAGTGTTTCATAATCCTAACTTTTTCTTTGTGAAAATGGATCCTTGACTGGGCAAAATCGTTTTTGTTGACAATCTGTTCGTAAGTGGGGCTAATTGTGCCATAGACTGTCTGGGTGTGATATAGGACTCAAGGTTTATTTTTAGAAGAGTGAAAACCCGTTTCTAATACTAAAGATTTTGTTGTGTTTCCCGTATGAAATATTGTGAAAAGCTCAACTTCCGAGAAATGATATTGGATGGTGCTCCTGTCCATTCAACCATCAAGTCTAATATTAAATTGGATGGCCTTCGCATTAAGAGATAACTGGCATCTTCTCTCTCCCTCTATCTCTCTCTCTTTCCAAATACTTTCTATAGTAGCTTCACTAGCTCACAGCCAGATAGATAACAGATGCTTAGCCTTTTTGTACACTTCAGTGATCTCTTAGCATGTAACTAATTCTTCTATCTTTCTCCATAATATGACAACCTCCTCTAACTCAATACCCTCCTTATCATTTTGAAGTAAAGCTGTTAATTATAGATTAAAAGCCTTAATGCAATCGAATATTGGCTGGGTTCAAGGGTGGTAATTGATATCAGTAGACGCAAGGTACAAGGGGTACAATGGTATCACTACGGAACGGATGGAAAAACTGAGTCCTTCATACATCTAAAAAGTTTTTTGTATCTAAAATGTCTGGTAAAAAGGTTTGTTTTTATTTAAATGATTTTCCTGGATATTACTTAAGGCTATCTAAATTTTTTTTTTAAAATATTTCCTTATAATTACCAAGTAAAAGTTTGGATTGCTGCGAACCATGCCGTAAAGGCAGCGTGACGTGTGCTTATCCACCAGTTTCTATCTTCTCTTTCGTTAAATATACTCTCTTAAACTCCTCATGCTTATCTACTTACATAATTGGTTCCTTCAGTCAGAGTTACGACCTATCTTCTCACCCATGTTGTGTATGTTAATTTTATACATGAGTAGCGGGACTAAAAGTTTAAAGTTGGCTCTGAACCAGCGTTGCCACTGAACAAATTTTAATCCTACCAAATTTTCGTCAAAACCTACCAAAATCGTTGAAAACCTACCAGTTTTTTAAATAATGTAAATATATATATTTTTTGAGAAAAAGTATGACTTTATTATTTAAAAAGTATTACATATAATTGTACATGTATTAATAAGCAACAAAACACAACAATATAACAAAAATAATTTATAAAATTCATTTCTAATAACATTTTTAAACTAAAAAAATACTTTTTAATCCATCCTACCAAAAATCAATTTTACCTACCATCCTACCAAATTAAAAAAATCCTACCAAATTTGGTAGGAAAAGCCCAAAACGGCAACGCTGCTCTGAACCACAGAGTTTTTGCCAGAAATCTGCTGAAAGTATGTCGCCGAAGAAATATTTTCTCATATTTTATTTCGTTGGAGGTGTCTGACCTGGGGTTTGAATCGTGGCCTCACGTCTTATAAGTCAACACACTACCTACTGGACTGCGGCGGATTCAAATATTAGTCGTCATAAGTAAAGAAATGGAATTCTTTTTACATCGAACATCAAGATGGGAATGTGGCTTCACATAGTAAATCAAAATTGTTTCTTCTTGTCCGAAATGCTCCCACATCTAAGTAATTATCGGCCATAATCAGTTATCTGTAATTTCCTATCCAATTAGTTTTTCATTAAGCGTTTCATATCTTTAAATTTAAATAAATTAAGGTGACATTTTGTATTCGTTTTAAAGACCTATTGATACCATTATGTGCGGAATATAACATCCTTTAAATGTCTGCCGTGGCTTTTCTGGGTGGAGAGCACTCAAAATGTCCAATTTTCTGGGGCATAAATCAGGATGAATTTGACATCCTGACATGGGTTACGTTTGAGTTTAAGGTCAGCTGTGACTTGTGGCTTATTCGCATACACCTGCTACCTCAAAAAACCGAATAAGTAAAAGTCTAATGGGGTCAAATTCACAGCACCACTAATTGAGATGCCCTCAAATCACTCATGCAGAATATCCAATGTGGCCACATAGCTGCACGTAGCTCCGTCCTGTTGAAATCACACGTCGTTGGTGTTCAGATTATCCTATTCAAGTCAAGGGAAGGTGGTAATCGGCGCCCTATAATGCTCGCCGGTGACAATAATAGCCTGTTTAACAACGTTCTCAAAAAAATATGAACCGTTGACGTCACCAGCCAAAAATGAACATCTAACAGCTCTCGAGAGCTATTGAATCTCATGTGGATTGTTATCGCCCCAAATTTCAAAAATTTTGTTTGTTCACGCACCTATTCGTACAAAAATGACGCTCATCGCTGAAGACTATTTTTCAATAAAAAATTAATTTGCCAACTGCTCCAGAGCCCATTCAGAGAACACACATCGTTGTATATGGTTGTTTTCCATAAGTCCTTAGTGGCTTGATAAAACGGATGTAATAAATGGCAACAATATGTCAAAGTATTATGATCCAGGCGATCGGTGGTCCTACAATATTTTAAGATTGATTAACAGAAGTTATCAGTCATAGATGGCTTCTAATCATACTATACAGCGCCGAAAAGATTTTGGGATCACAAGAAAACTAAACCGCCATGCACAAGTCATACGTGGTTTGTAAGCATACTATACAGTGCCGAACATATTGTTGCGTTTTTACCTTTTAAAAACGTTTAAAATATGAGCTCGTAGATTACAAATAAAATAAAAATAAATTTGTGTTTAGTTTTAATTAAATTCTTTATTATTCCACAATTCTGTGTGCCACTGTTCACAACTTGATGTAAACAACAACAATTGCTTTTCTTTGTTATTCCTCTGTTTATACCTTTTGGATAAACAATAAAAATTACTAGACAATTGTTCGACAGATCTTTGTAAAGGAGATGTTCAAACCACGATTGCTCTCTTCAAACGCAGCGCGTCTTCACACAAGACTTATTGAACTTCACTAACTCAGTTGCCTGCTTTGCCTTGCCTTTTATATGGCAAAGTAGACAGTCTGATGAATGTTCTGAAAGGCAAACGTTCATTACTTCGCCTTCTCGAAATCACAATAAATGTAAACATCGTTGTTTACGTTTATTATTGTAGTGTTGTTGGTAGATATTTGTTTACCTGTTTACCATTTCTTTTTAATGTTGGTGTTTGTTGTTATATTAAGCAGTACGATAATTTGTAAACAAGTTTGTTTACTGCATTGTTTTGTTTTTGTTTCTTTTGTTTATAATTTTAATGCTAAACGATGTAAAAGCAAAACACCAGTATCTAGATTATTCATTTTCGTAACAATATTTTGGAATCACAAAACAACCAAACCGCCAAGCACAAACTCTATAAGAGAATCAAAGCTTGAATAAATAGTTTTTATGTTGTGTTGGAATTGTATTAATTCTTTCATTGCGAGTACCGTCTCAAATTTTTTGGGCAGTAATTCATGATAAAATATGTTCAAATCGTTTCTTCCCAATAGAACTATATTTAAATAAGGATGCTCGTATTCACACGACCACATTAATGCATTACATCCAACATACCGTCATGCATAGGATATGTATTTAGCCCTTACCCAATAGTCAGAAAACGAAAAGGCTTAGGGTACTCGAGCGAATCATAAAAATAATTTCTTAGTTTGGAATTCTGTTGCTGCTTCTACTGCGGCTGTTGAAACCAGTGCGAGCGAATCAATAATTTATTAAAAGCGATTATAATCGCTTTGGCTTGCGTGTTGGGGGCAATTTACTAGCCAGCCTGCTTGACTGCTGTATAAGCCAGCTTAGTTATGGTAGCAACCTTTTCTGTTATTCTTGTTCGTCAGAGCCTTTATTGTGGAATCATGCTTTAATTTGGCGTTGCTATTTAAAGGCAATATATTGGTCGATTGTATGTTTATAAAAATGGTTTACATATCCAGGGTATAAGAGACTGTATTAGCTTTTGTTTTTATTCGTTTTATTTAATAATTCATGTCCATACATTGCCTTATTATAATAATATTTCAATTTTTTTCTTTTCTGTAATTTTTTAAATTCATCTCCTTAGGGCATTTTAGCTGTTAATTTTTTATTTTATAAAATATGTTGTAAATGGTTTGTGGGCTGTGTTGTTGATTGTGTTATTATTATGCAAACAGTGCAGGAGAAATAATTAAGCGCTGCAATATAAGGTCAAGATATTGGATTGCTTGTGTGATATCAGTACAATTGCTCCTGGAATAACGACCATTATCAATTATACTCATACTCAGAATTGTTTCACAACGCGACTTTTTATTGCAGTAACTAATGTTTCAAAACAGAACTTTTTCGTTCTCCCTGGTTACAGATATTCTTCGATAAAAGTTTCGAAGGGTTGCGGAAGTTGCCATAGTTTAGTAGATAGTGTTTTGGCTTGTTACATGGGACGCCAATGTTCAGAACCAGGTCAGAAGAACAAAACGAAATATGAAATAATATTTCTTCGGCGACTTCCTCTTAACAGATTTTTGGCAAAAACTCTGAGAGTAAATAAAATTGCCATGAAAAGTGTCTTTAAAAAAAGTAAGGTATTGGTCCGTCTTTTTTCCTTTTATGAAGATAAGACAGTAAGATGAGAATGTGCCACCACTGTTTCCTATCTTGCTACGCCAAGCAATGGACATAGAGTTGAGTCAGAGAAGTTGGGTGTTCCAATAGTTAAGAGTTGGATAACTAATAATCCAATTGTGAAATCCTTAATAAAATGAGCCACCTTGACAGCATTGAGAAGTCTGATGGATCTCTCGAAATTATATTCCCAATATAATAGACATCCTGAAAAAGTTTTATCTCAAGAAAAGATTCTAGTTCTTCCTCTAACTCTTCATCAAAAAAGATTCTGGAAAAGCAAATAACAAACGCAGTATGTATAGTAGGTAATGTGTTGGCTTATTAAAAGTGAGGCATCGGTTCAAATTCCAAGTCAGACATCTCGAACAAAACGAAGTACGAAATAAAATATTTCTTCTGACTTCCTCTCAGCAGAATTCTGGCAAAAACCCCGAGTATAAATAAAATTGCCATGGAAAAGTTTCTCAAAAATCTGTCGTTTGGAGTAGACTTTAAACTGTTGGTCCCGCCACTCATGTATAAAATTAACATACACAGTATGCGTGCAGTGAGAATCTAGGTCGTAATCCTGACCATAGGGTTTTAATGACCAATTATGTATGTATGTAATTAGCAAAAATTCTAACAACAACAATAACAATCTTTTAATCACGATTATAAGAAGCTCTAGCACGACTTTATTAAGCCAATATACCTACTAGACTACGGTGACTTCTAGTGAAAATATTCAGTTCGACTAGAAACATTACAACAACATAACATTAATATCCAGCAGCTTTGTCAAACGGCATGGTTTTCTATTTTCAAAACTAAACAAATTCATTAAAGAAGGAAGAAGATGCTTTACAGTCTGGAGGCAAGAAAGTTTGAGGAAATGTATTGCAATCGAACCAATTTTGTTTGTATGAGAAATAAAATGGGAAACACAGACGTAAAGAATGTAGAACATATAGAGTAAAAATAGAGAAATAAAAATAAGCCACATAAGCGGGTATGAGCCCACCTTACTCAGCCAGTGTCATCTCATTATAAGCTTCAGTAAACCCTGAATATTATAGATATTAAAGGTCTGCACAAATGTATTTGACTTCAAAAGGTACATAAGATCTTGCAAACATGTACACTTATCCGAACAAAATTATCGAATAACTTCTTGTTGCTATTTGACTGCGTTCTCTTCATACAAATACACGTTCAACTCTCTTTCTTACTCGAAAATACCGACACAAAACATGTCGAGTATAATGAGTACCACCAAACTTCACGAAGTACTACAAATACCAATGAGTACTGCAAATACCACAAAGAAGTTTGGCAAAGAAAAGATCTACACCAAAGACTATAAATATGTAAACGTATTGTTCTCTTTAAGCAATTTATTCTCATATGCGTGTATACGTGTGTGCATGTATGTATACATGCATTGCCAAATAAAATAATAAACAAACTGAAAGATGTCTTGTTTTCGCAAAATGTATGTGCAAATAGCCTGTGGAAAACAAATATTACCGTTTGTTTTATTGTAGGGTAAGAATATGTGTTTTATTGTTGTAGAAATGAAATTATATCAATTCGCACCGAATTATAATGTTATTTTTTAGACTATTCAATTATGTATGTATGCATTTATCTATGTATGTATTTTTCGAAGGCAAGAAATCTTATTTCTGAGAAGAGGTCTGCTCTTGGAACTAACGGAGCTACAATAAAAAAAATAATGTTTTTACACTCTAATATGAATAAAACAAAAATATACGAAGAAATAGAAAGAATAGAAAGTGATCTCTAGTTTTGAGTTTTATGGACATGAATTTTTAGTTTTTTTTTTTATTTAAGGATTAATGTTTTTATGTTTTGTTTTTCTTTTTAAATAAATTCACAAATATTTTAAAGTTTTTAAAGTTCCTTCTCTTCTATATACATATACTTAACTTTATTTGTTACACTTATTACTTACATACTTTTATCATTTTAAATGATCTCTGAAAATATGAAATATAAACTATGTTTTTTTTACGTTTTAGTAATTTTAAGTGATTTTTTTGTTATTTTAATTGTTTTTAGTTCATTGAAAATAAAGAATTTTTTAAATCAAAAAGCGAAAAAAAAATATTTTTCAAAAAAATTGACTATTTTCGATTTCTATTTTTTTATTTCAATGATTAATAAATATATGCCTAACATGTCGATTGTTCATACACATAAGCATTTATATATAAAAAAAACATCAGTTATGTGGTGTTTTATGCTGCGAGTATTTGAAGTACCACATGAAGTGAACATAATTTTAGGAGTACTTGTTTTTGCGGATATATTTTTCAATGAGTACTCTTTTTACGGAACATAAGCAGCTTCGGATAAATACTTACTCGTATTTGTCTTGCACACATTCTCTTCTCTTCACTGCTTGAGCTGTTAGAGAGAGAGTAAGTACTCTATTTATCCGACAACGAGTTGCACACATGAAGCAAAAAAGTTATTCGTTGCAGACCTCTAATAGATATCATGTTGAATAGCTTGCTACAGAGAGTTTAAACCACCAGAAATTGCATTTCAAGGTAATCAATCTGGTGCTACCAAATGCAGAAGTCACAATCACAGTTCTTTCCGAAATCCTTTTCAGAAACTTAATATTGTAGTGCGCCATAAGGGACCTAGCCACTGGTCTCACCATGATTACATGGAGACCCAGCAGTGAGCTATCCAACTAACACCGTCGATTGATGGCCATAGTTTCCTATGTAACATTCTCACGTTGGTTCTCACGAACTCATCCTCATATGAGTCCAAAGGGTTATCAGATCGGGTTATATAATCGATTGAGAACAAAAATACAGCAAGTTCGTCTACTATTTTATTCGCCGGAAAATCACTACGGCCTAGAACCTAACAAAGACTGACTCTATCTGGTCCCAAGCATTTTATGGCATACTTAAAGTCGCGAATTACTCGCGAATAACATCAGATTGATTTTATCGTGTCAGAAACACTTGTAACAATAAATCACGTAAGAATCCAGTTGTTCTCAAGTCTACAACGATACTCTGGGTCCAGGTAGTTACAAAAGATCCGAGCAGCAGTACCGCCGGGAGATAACTACCGAAAAGAAATTTGGTAAAAATATTGGGAAAATAGTATATATATGAGGTGGACTAGTCCGTAGATGGCATAAATGGATTATTTCAATTTTTACTATTTTATCTCATACACCTAGCCGTATAGCGTCAATGGCGACTTGAATTTTAGCTCAAAGAGATGGCGCTTAACGTAAACCCATAAAAAGGAATCCACAGAGGTTAAATCGCCCGAACAAAGGACCCAGTGTACAACACCACTTCTGCAAAGAAAGTTGTAACCAAATCGAATATACACGTTTCTTTGTTTTGTTGAAGGTTATCAATTCGAATATGTAAATGTATTTCTCACTACACTGTTTATGTTGACCATAAACGAGACGATGTGCTCTACGAATTTCGTGAACGGATTTATTTTTACGCAGTAAATTTTCACAATTCGGAAGCGTGTTTCTGGCATTTAACGATTTATGATGACTATCGATTCATGATGACTGAACGGAATTAAAAAACAATTTGATATACTCAGCTACCAAACCATAGTTATCGATATCGATAATTCCAGTGCAGCCATAAACTACGCAATATTCAATAGCTTTCATAATATCCAAGAGTCTTAATTCAATGATTAGATTTTTTAAATAATTTTACTGTGTCCTTAAACAAATTGCACTAACTGTGGCTTAAACAAATACTGTTCTTAACACGTGTATTTTTAAAACATTTACCATGTCTGTATATTAAAAGTTTGAGTTTTAATTGAAAATAAAACGAACAAAAAAGTTCATCCACTTAATAATCATTTATGGTTGTAGTCCCTGCAAAGGACCATTCATGTACAATGAATTTTACTCTTGAATGTCGACACTACGTCTGTCTGTCTGTCTTCTCAGTTTTACCTCGATGAAGAATTTTACAAATTCAGCCAGTTGTTCTGCATGTTGTAGTAATTAATTAAAAGTGATTTATTACCTTGTCCATGGTATGTTGTGTTGTGTTGTTGTAATTGTTGTAAGAAAAGTTTGTTTATTTTAGGAAAAAATTAATGTTTTCTATACACAACCTATTCGAATTATGAAAAAACGAAAATATGAATTTGAAAACAAGTTGAAATACTGGTTGCTTGTTAAGGAAAAATAAAACGACAAAAATTTAACTTTTGCTGAAGCCGTTGTTGAAGGCTCGTGTCGATAAAGTTAAAGTAGTGCAAAGTTGTTTACTTGGCGGCTAGCATGGTATTAATAGAATGAAAAAGTTTCTTCCAATTACAGTGAGCTCATGTAGTCCCTCTTGTTCAGGAAACTCTCTTTTTGAGTGTCTTACACTGCTCGTGGTATCAATTTTATTATATCCAAGAGCTATAAATTGTAGCGAAGTGACCCTACAGCCTTACCAGTTCTTGGAATTGAAGAGTACTGAAGACAGGGAGTCGAAGAAAGGCGTTAAGTAGGTAGGTAGGTAGGTTGAAGTGGTAGCTTCGATTATCAAAGCCCACTTCAGCACACAAGCACAGTTTCCGTACTAATCGAATTCCCCCAAACTAATCTAAGAAGTAGAGGCTGCACGACTACCCTTTGCCGGAAACCTGCCTGAAAGTTTAAAAGACAAAGCTATATCCGTTAAGCTGACGAAGAATGGGGAGCCAAATAACCTAAATCTACACCTCGCAAGAGATGTGCATTGAAATAGAAAGTGGATACTATTATCGTCCTCTTCAGCATACTCACATAACGCAATGAACTGTAAGCATGGGCACAAGTTTGAGTAGTTGGTTTCTACGTCTTCTATCCATCATGAGCCAAGTAAGTCCATTAACCCAAGATAGTTTGGCATCCCGGAAGAAGTGGTCATCCACTCTGTCTGAGATACGCTACAGTGAGCCGGCAGTCGGAGGGAAATGCTCAGGTCGAGTTTCCCAAAGTGAAAACCACCACTAAATCTATTATTGAGTCTGGAGTCTACAGTGTATACATCTAGGGATCCCGTATAGATGATCAAGTTACAGACCCAGTCTTTTCTGTTCGGAATCAAAAAATTTAAACATTTTTATGTTTTATTAGATTTTATTATTTATTTTATTATCGGTTCAAACCCCAGATCAGACATCAAAACGATAATATGAAAAAATATTTCTGCGGCGACTTCCTCTCAGCAGATTTCTGGCAAAAACTCTGAGAGTAAATAAAATTGCCATGAAAAGTTTCTCAAACATCTGTAGTTCGGAGTCGACTTTCATGTATAAAATTAGCACACACAACATACGTGGTGTGAGAAAATAGGTTGTAATGACCAATTATGTATGTATGTATGTAGGGAGATAATCGATGTTAGATGGGGCTAGGGGATTAACATCCAAAATAGAAGAATGTTAGGAAGGAATAATACTCCAGCGATTCAAGACATTGAGACTAGTTGCGGCGAGTTTGGCCGCTTGTTTTGCAAGAAGCGCAGTGGGAAGCTAGTTAAGCATTGCGAACAAGGATTTTGTGGGGGTGGTACATAGAGCACCGATGTTAGGAATAGGTTTTTTTTTGGGGTCAAAATCTAATTTAAAAATGTGAAAAAGAGTTTTTCCAACCCATATTTCTCTAAATGAATTTACCTTTTTTTGTTTTTTTTCCTCTTAATGAACACATATTCTAACACGTGAAGATTAACTCAAAAAACTTTCAATGAATTGTTCACACTTTTCACCATCAACTGTATTGTCAATTATTAAAATGTGTACATATAACAAAATCGATTTAAAATATTGGCCTACAGCGTTAAAATTGACAAAAATATTGTGACAGCCAGGCCTTAAAGGCATCTCTCTTAAGTGTGAAAATCAAGTACATTTATCATTTCGTATTCATATGCAAATAAATATTAACTCACTCGCTCATTCAGCAACTCTCACTGCGTGACCCATACACATATGTCAATGGATGGACATCTAGGACAGACATTTGAAATATTTATACATGAACAGACAATCCAAATGGCAAAACCATGCCGTGAACTTGGTTTATGACATGGAAAATATTTTTACATTCGATGGCTACAAGTTACCGTCAATATATAACAGAGGCAATGATGGCACCGTTGAAAGTGATTGAAATGGTAAGGGTGATGCGTAGGAGTTGTTAACGTATAGTTTGTTGCATACATTCATTTTATCTACACAAATAAACTACAAACCAAACCATCTACTGCCTTTTGCAGCAGACACACGCTTAATGCACTGATTCACGCATTCAAATTGTACTACGTTCGCAATGTATTTCTATAAGTGCATACAGATTTTAAATAAGTTGGTCTATACCATGGCGATCTTTCTGTTGCCATAACATATTTACACTCAAGCTTCTTTTTATGCGATTAATTCGTTTCGCAAAAAATCGCATAATTCAAATTCGCATAAAACGATACACTAGCTTCATACAAAATCCATTAATAGGGATTTAAATAAAAAAGCGCATAAATTCAAATTTAACCCTTAAAATTCAAACAAAATCGCGTATAAAAAATCAACAAAAAATGAATCCCTTGCTGAGACCAAGGTTAGGTTAGGTCGGAGTGGTAGCTCTGATGTCACAAAGCTCACTTGAGCACGCACAGCGGCCCGTTGTGATGCCACGGGTGAACGCAGTCGCTGTACTGACCAAGTTCCACCACAATCAGGGAAAAGGAAGAAGTTGGTCAGCGCAAGGGCTGCACAACGGAAGCACGACTACCCCGCACTGGAAAACCAGCCAGAAAGTTTGATGAACGAAGCTATATCCTTGATATCAATGGATGATAGCTCCGTTAAGCTAACAAGGAATGGGGAGCCAAATAACCTATATCTACACCTAGCAAGAGACGGGCACTGACAAAGAAAGTGAATAACAGTCTCCTCCTCCTCAGAGGACATGCATCCACGACAGAAATCGTTAAAAGGGAGCCTCATTCTTTCCGCGTGTCTGCCCATGACGCAATGACCCGTAAGCACGGCCACCGTAGTCGAGATGACGTCACGACCAAGACCAAGTAATTGGTTGGTACGCCTTTTATCCATCAAGGGCCAGGTGAGCCTAGCGGTGGAGCAGGACTCCTCGTTGACCCAGGATAGGTTGGCGTCTCGAAAGAATTTCCGCGCAATGGTCAGTTTGACCGAGGCAAGTGGTATACCCAATTCAACAGAAGAGGATTCCGGAAGGAGCGCACCAGCTTTGGCGAGCTCGTCGGCTCTGCAGTTACCCGGAATTTCACTGTGCCCGGGGACCCACACCAAAGAGACACTGGTGAAGCGCCCCGAAAGAAGGTCGAGACAGCGACGACATTCCCTAACGATCCTAGAGTTAATCACGAAACCCGATAGAGACTTTATCGCGGCCTGACTGTCAGAGAAGACCGAGACGCGAGTGAAAGGAGCATCGTTGACGAGGATCCATTGGGCGGCCCGGTAGATCGCCATCACCTCCGCCTGAAACACGCTGCAGTAGTCCGGCAGACGGAGAGAAATATTCAGGTTCAGTTTCCCAGAGTAGATACCGCTTCCAACACCATTGTCGATTTTAGAGCCGTCGGTATATATATCCAGGACTTCCGGGGGGACGACCGTATTAGGACTCCAGTCATCCCTATTCGGAATCAGAGAGTGGAAACATCTGTCAAGACAATATGCAGCAGTGATATAGTCCATGTTCACAGGGGCCACCGGATCAACCTCCAGAATAGTGGAGTGACCAGAAGGTATAATGTGCCAGCGAGACAAAGCATTAAGTCTAGTCGCAGTAAACTTGGCCGCCTGCTTAGCGAGAAGCACAGTAGGAAGCCAGTTGAGCATTGCGAACAAGGCTTTCGTGGGGTGGTGCGTAGAGCACCAGTTATGTAAATGGCGGCAGACCTTCTGATCTTGTCAAGGAGTCTGACGTTGTGTTGTCTGTCCAGAGCAGTCCACCAGAAAGCAACGCCGTATAAGAGGTTGGGTTCGATGCCCGTAGAATATATCCAACGCATGATCCTTGGGCGAAGACCCCATCTGGTTGCGACCGCTCTACTGCAGGAGGAAGCAGCACACGCCGCCTTGCGTGCCCTAGCAGCCAGATTCGCCCTCCAGTTGAGTTTGGGATCGAGGATCAGGCCCAGATATTTAACCTCGGGACTCAACGTAAGTCTGGTCCCACGTATCATGGGAAGAGAGAAGGTCGGAACTTTATATTTCCTCGTAAAAAGGATCGTATCGGTCTTAGAGGGGTTGATAGACAGTCCAAAATCCCTACACCAGTCCAGTAGATTGACAGCGCCAAGTTCAACTTATCCGACAGTGTCTGCGGACAAATTCCCGACGCAGCAATGGCAATGTCGTCAGCGTAAGCTATGACTTCGTTGCAAGAGTGTTCCAGCTCTCTCAAGAGAGAGTTGACTGCAAGGTTCCAGAGAAGTGGTGATAGAACACCGCCTTGCGGTGTGCCCCTACGAACCATTCTCTGACAATTAGTGGCCCCCACTGTGGAGGTTACTATCCTCGACTTGAGGAGAAGCTCGATGAACCTGACCAGATTCTGTCCCAAGTTCAGAGAACCAAGAGCCCTAAGAATGGCGTCCGGGTCTACGTTATTAAATGCACCCTCAATATCCAGAAAAATGGCCAAAGTATATTCCTTAACGTGCATGGACTTTTCCACCCGAGAGATAAGGGAGTGAAGTGCAGTCTCCACTGATTTACCTCTCGTATACGCATGTTGGGAAGCGGATAGAAGCGCTGGATCAATCGAGGCCCTAATATGAACATCAAGGACTCTTTCCAGTGTCTTCAAAAGAAAGGAAAACAGACTTATGGGTCTATAGTCATTCGCCCCAGTATGGGACGGTTTCCCAGCTTTGGGAATGAAAATCACCCTAGATATTCTCCAGCTCCAAGGGATATAAAGGAGCCTAAGACTAGCATTGTAGATGGCAAGCAACCAAGGGAGGATTATCTCCTCCCCATGTTGAATGTCACCCGGGATAATACCATCCGGTCCTGGTGACTTGAATGGTTCGAAAGACCTAACAGCCCACTGCACTTGGCCAAGGGTTAGAGTCAGGGGGGAATAGTTTCCAGACAGTGGTTCGTTGACCTGATAAAAGGCCTGACCACCCAGGGTGGCACTTCCTGGAAAGTGAGTGTCAAGGAGAAGCTCAAGCGTCTCTAAACTGGACGTAGTCCAGCATCCGTCAGTCCGTCGGATACAGTCAAGGGATTTGTGAGTGGAACTTAGAATTTTACGGAGACGGCCCGTTTCGGCAGAGGATTCTACTCTGGCGCAGTAGTTCCTCCACGAGGCCCTCTTCGCTCGCCTTATAGCGTATTTAAGTTCCCTCTTTTTGGCCTTGTAGGTTGACCATTCGCCTGTCCCCTTCGCCCTGTTAAAGAGCCTGCCACAAGATCGGTGTAGATCATCGATCTCTTGGCTCCACCAGGGCGGTTTTCGTTTGCCCCTATGGGCAGCGGGTTTGACGGAGGATGTGGCTGCCGCCCTAAGCGCGGTTGACAGTGTGTCCGCAGCCCTATCCACGTCGAAACAGGTCGTTATAGTCGGGGGGTATAGGGAAGGCTGCTACGCAGTTTCTCCCTAAAAATGGTCCAATTCGTGTTCCTCCTGTTGACCGGAGGGGTCATGGCAGGGGGAGATTCGTTTGTGTCGATAGTGAAGGTAATGTATCTCGGGTCCGAAAAGGAGCATTCCTGAGATACAAACCAGTCCTTAAGGTTAGTAGAGAAATCGGAGCTGACCAGAGTAACGTCCAATACCTCCTTTCTGTTTGAAGTAAGGAAGGTTGGTTCATCGCCCCGATTAGCTATGACTAGGTTATTACTCATAATAAAATCAAAGAGGCACTCACCCCGTTCGTTGGTACCGCAACTGCCCCACATTGTGTGGTGGGAGTTGGCATCCGCACCGATGATGACCGGAACTCCGCGCAGTCTCGCATCTGCCACTAGTCGACCGATGGTCTCCTGAGGGGGAGAGAGCCCATAGTCATGCGCCAGATACGATGACGTGATCCAGATGGTCATCGAGTTCATCTCGACGACCATGGTGACGGTGTCCTTATCGCTGAACCTGTGAAGGAGAAGAGCGTTAATACTATTCTTAACCATGACACAAGCCCTAGGCTTACCTGAGTTCTGGATATACGCTAAGCGATATCCTTTGATGTTGAGTGCGCAAACCTTACCGTCTACAATCCAGGGTTCTTGGACCAGAACGAGCTCTGCTTCCTCGGTTGTCAGTCGGAGGAGCAGAGCGGCGGACGCTGTTTTAGAGTGCTGTAGATTAATTTGGATGATTCTCAACATTGGTCAGAGAATCAACCATTGTCACGTCAGCGTCCTCTTCGTCCGACAACGGTGAGGTTGCACCCGCGTCAATGTCAATGCCGTCGAAGAATTCCCCCACCAGCTCAGAGTTGGACTTCTTGCTGGATGAGGAGCGTCGAGAAGAATGACTACACACGCTTCTACACTCGACGTCTTCGACGGGTTCGAGGGGTCCGGGGGTAGGGTCGGATGGGGCAGGGTCGGACGGGGTAGGGTCGGATGGGGTAGGGTCTTGTGGGGCAGGGTCAGATGGGGTAGGTTTCTGTGGGATGGGTTAGGATGGGACGGGATCTACGGGGATGGATTCTGTTGGGGGATGTGCGGCAACGCGGGAATCCGACTTATAGACCCTTAGCTCGATTGAGCTAAAACCATATTTTATCACGCCCCCTCGGGCATTGATAAGCGGAAGTGACTCCTCATTCAGAATGATCACCGCTTCGCGGTAATCACCCCACTGGTCAGAAACTTTAGCCACCCTCCAGTTATGGGTGGGCAGGTCCATGTTGCTGGCCTTGAGGATCCTCAGCATGGTTTCCGGGTCTGATGGTCCGGTCGGAATTCTCGCCTTGGATCGGGGGCGGTTGGGGATCTGGTCCGGAGGGACGGCAGCAAGCTTAGCTCCTGGCCAGACTTCACCAATCCTACTGATAGCCTCCTTGTAGAGCTCCATAGAGCGGAGATCCGAGCAAGCTATCATCTTAATGTGCCAGGGTTGGAGTCCATTACTCCAAGGAAGACGTCCAATAGCGCATGTTCCACCAGCTTCCACTTGGTGGGAGCAATGGAACCATCAGGGTTGCTCTGGTCAACGATTGCCCAGGTCAAACCTTCCTTTAATACCTCACTTAAAGGCTTTGGAGGTTTGCTGGGGTCAGGACGTCTGGATAGCGTCGACGGACGGGGTCTTGCAGGGGGGGGATGTTAGGGTTGGTCACCTTTGGGCGTTTGGGAGGCTGGAGTGGAGCGTTAAGCTCGGCCCGTCTCTGCCGTATTCGGAGAGCCGGGGGGGCGATCATTTTGATGGGCCTTAGCCCAGGCAAGGCTACCCTTCTCGTCCTCTGAGAGGAGAGCCGGGTCGGTCGAGCCAAATCTCGCAATGATCCGCATGGCTGATCTGCGAGTTCTATATGCCCTAACGCTAGCACTCACGGTATTTTTGACACCCGAAGATGGATTGGTGTCAGGGGCTTGCTCGCCAGACTTGTCTGCCAATGCCTTGGCGGCAGCCGAAGAGTGCGTGGACATGTTCGCAGCAGCCTTAGAGGTAGACGGTGCCTCGGTAGAAGGTGCCAGGGTCGAAGGTGTGGCGACACCAGGGAACGGCTTCGCAGCCAGAGCCTTGTGTGCCAAGCGGGGTTTCACCGAAGTGGAAGCTAGGGTCTTGGTTTTAGAGGTTGGGACAGCCTTTTTGACAGGTGCCTGTCCAGGGAGGGTTGTGCGTCCACCTGTAACAGTGGATGCTTTGCGCTCACTCTTTTGAGTTAGCGCTGGTTTGTGTGGTTTGTTAGAGTTGGTATTCATTGCTAGTGGGTCCCCACTCAAAGCCGCTATCCTTGCCCGCAAAGTGTAGTTACCCTTAAATGGTCCCGTGGTTATCTATGCATGCAGGGAGGCCACGCGAGGGTTGGCATCAGCCCTTATGGGGACAGTTGCTCAGAGCCAGACCGGGTACTAATCGGGAGTCTTCTCAACCGAACCTACACCGCCAACTTAACGGCGACGGACAAGGAACGTATTTTGAGGCCTGCCAGGGTTTTAACGGGACGGGGGCAGCTGTAGCCCTAGCCTGGAGCCGTTCACACCGGGTTTCACCCCGGTGCAACCGTGCATACACAACTAGGTCCAGAAAGCTACAGCCACCAGCTCAGAGCAATCAAAATCAGAAATAGGGGGATAGGAGTAGTCAGAAAGAAGAGAAAAGGGTCGTGCCAAAAGGAGGGAGGGGTCAGCCATAGTCACCCCGGCTGAGAGGGAGGTGTTTATTGACTCCCCAGTCTAGATCCGTAGTGTTTTGTTAAGGGCAGGGCCACCTCTAGCAGGATGTGACGATGTCACGCACTAACGGTCTTGATAGGGTAGAGGCTGGGGGCTCCGAGAGAGCTATGATCGCATATCCCTATCGTGCGGAAACCGCTTGACCCCTGCTGAGACCAAACAATATAAGGAAAAATATAGGAAATAAACAACAACTAATACAAAATTCCAAATAATGAAGAAAATACATAATTTTTCAATAAAATAAAAATATAATATTACTCCACGTCCATAGCATTTGAATAATACTTCATACATCAGAACGGGAAATGACGAAAAAATTTAAAGATAGTAGTAACTTTGTTACGAACAACACGTTTTTTGGATTTTAACATTCAATATTTCCTTAAAATCGGTTTTGCAAATAAAAAATTCGAGAATTTTGAAACAGCATAAATTTGAATTTGCATAAAATAAATTCGCATAAAACGAGGTTTGAGTGTATTGGTAATTGATGTTGCAAAAGAAAGAATTAAAAACTAAAAGTCCAGTGAAAAAAAGACCTGATTATTTTATAAGCTACTCAATCAATCAATTAATTGCCTTAAAAAAAGCAAAAAGTTGGAATAATAATTCATCCAAAGTCAGGTATCTAATAGACGTGTATACTATTGCCATACCGACCCCAAAGCAGCTTAAAACTTTAAGAGAACTTCAGTTAAACAAATTGTTCGAATTCAATCATCTTCAAGTATATGGCTAAGGCGCCAAGGATGTCTCAAGCTGGGATGAATAGAATTTGCTCGCCATCTCGAGAAGTACTTTGATCATCCTCAAATATTTGTTGCAACAAGCAGAATTGGGATTTGCTGGATCTTGGTTCACTCCAAATTATTGTCAACATACTTACAAAAGCACTGACGAGAGACGAATCAGCTCTTAGTGGTTCAAAACCTTATTGTTAACTGGGTGAGCTTTAAAGTATCCATTTGCGAACGCGGCTGAGGGATACGTTACGCCAAACGATTAGTAGAGCCCTTCCCCACTAAATAAAGGGCTTATAAGTCATCATATCAATAGTCTATGGGCCTTGAATGCAAAGAAATATACATAAATTTAACCGGTCACAATTATACTTCTTCCATTCGAAGATTTATCGGACTCTGAACGGAGATCGGAAAAGTTTCTGTTTAAACATGGCTTTCGGGATGCCGGTATGTAATTGTGTTTTATTGTCCTTTATTATATACAATTGTCATCTTCGGAGTAATCATTCATAAGCAAAGTACAACATAAAAATCGTTTTTATTAAAATGTCTGATGTTGACAGTAACATGGTCGAATGGAGTAATCTGGAGACTACGTACTCTTTTAAAAAAGGAAACATTCTGTGGTATGCGGATGGATCGAGTACGGATATTAGGATAAGAGCTGGAGGTTTTCGCACCAGAGTGAAATATTCTATGGACTCAGAATAAACTCACGGGTATCTTTGAAGCACGTGTCTATACTACTAAAAGATATACTCAATTAAACTCGGACAAAAAATATATAAGACGGATCATATTTAGTAATCGAACACTTGGCTAGTTTAATTTGAAATTAATAAGGAAAAAATATAAAATAATGGCGAATATGTGCAATAGTCAAAAAAATAAAAGAAAGATGACCAAATAGAACACATTTGACGACAGCTCAAATGGAGTTGGTCAACAAGATAAGTGAGAGTCAAATAAGTTAAACTTTGATTCTTCGCTCCACAAAACTTTGGGCGACTGCTCTTTTGACCAATGCAGATACCGTCTAGCAAAGTCAAGCTGTTTTTTCTTATTAACTTTACTTATAAGTGATTTCTTGGTTGGTCTTCTAGCTAATAAATTTTCCTCTCTTAATCGGTTTCTGGCTGTGTGGACGCCAATAGAAACCCCTAATTGGTCGTTTGCATAATTAGTGACATCTACTACCGTTTTCCGATGGTCAACTTTTACTATTTTTACCATTTGACGGTCTTGGCGGGCAGTAGATTTACGAAGTCGACCACTTCCTCCTTCCTTCCACGATATTTGTTTGACGATATCGCGATGAAATCGGACAAACCGTTGATTTGTTGATATTAAATTGATGAGCAACTTCATTCATTGATTTGCCTTCTTCCAGAGCCCTTATAATGGCAAATTTACTATCTGCTGACAGCTGTTTCTATTTTAAAATTCACAATTTGCAAAGTTTTCATTAAACTTTTATTTTAATTACTCTAGTTGATCTCCTTTCACCTTTAACACATTGCGTTGCATTTTTTTTTTCTCGCTAAATTTTTTTACTTCTTTTATAAATCGAAATAAATTAAGTAGAAAGTGAAGCAAACAACGGTTAATGATACTTTTTATTAAAATTTAGAAATCAATGAATAAAAAAAACAAAAGTGGAGTGGAATTGGATAACGTTATAAGTTTCGAGCCTCGATTGAATATCATACGACATAGCGTTGCATTTTTTTTTTCTCGCTACTGTATTTGATGTTGAAAACACTTCAATAGAATTGAAATTTTTATTTTTTCTTTTTTCAGTGTCCTTAATGTCACGTTAATTATGACATGTTTATTACATTATATTTTATGCAAATATTTCTTAATATTGTAGTTAATAATGACACTCAATTAAATTATATGTTTAAGCCCCCCCTCACCATCTTCCAAGTTGAGAGCAGCATTTGCATTAAAATTGTTTTTCAATTAGAAAATGATTATTTTATGTATTATAAGAACCTCATGCTGTGAGATTAATTATGCAAAACGTATTAAATTATTTACCTTCTGATTTCTTTTTTTTAATATTATTTCTACTTAGGATTGCATGCAAGAGCTGAAAGTAATTTAAAGTTCTTTGTGTTGTTATATACATAGGTGTTGAGCCACAGCATGTTGCCTGTACGTATCATGACAGCAGACTAAAAAAAAACCCGCTTTGGGTGACACGTTTTCACACCTACTGAAGTGAGAATTACAATCTGTTTTACACAGAATTTTATGTGTGTATTAATAGTGAAGAGGATTACTAAAGGGGACGCATAATTTTGAATTTCTGGTCTTAAAGGCTTTAGTATTTGTATTAAACCGAACCATGCATAGTTCAACGTTTAATTTTTAACTTAAAAAAGAGTACCAATACGGTAGGTAGGTAAGTTAAAATGGTAGCTTTGATTGCGAAGACCGTTGTGACTCAAAAGTCTCTATACTGACTGAATTCGCCCAAAATAATCGCAGTAGTTGGTCAATGCAGAGGCTGCACATTAAAGAACGACTGTTCTATGCTGGAAACCAGCCTCAAAGTTTAATAAACTAGGCTATAACCCTGATATCAGTGGATCAGTTAAGCTGACAAAGATTGGAGAGTCAAATAACCTAAATCTGCACCTTGCAAGAGATGGGCATTGACAAAGAAAATGGATAACAGTTTCCACCTCTTCAATAGACCTACAACCACGGCAGAAGTCGTTAGATGGGAGCTGCAGTCTTTCCGCCTGTCTTTCCATCCCCTATGACCGAGATGCCATTTCGTTTAAGTTCGAGTAGTTGGTTGTCATGCCTTCTATCCATCATGGGCCAAGTGAGTCTGGCAGTGGAGCAAGATTCCTCAATGACCCAGCATAAGTTGGCGTCCCGGAAGAATTTTCGTCAAATTGCCCATATAACTGAGGTAAGTGGCGTACCCAGTTCGATTGTCAAGGGTTCCAGAAGAAGTATACCGGTCGAACTCATCGGTCCCACAGTGGCCTGCAATGTCCCTGTTCCCAGGTACCCATACAAGTGAAACACTGAAGCGCCCTGAGAGAATGTCGAGACAACGGCAACACTCCCTAATGAGTTTAGACTTGATCGTAAAGCTTGAGAGGGATCTTATAATGGATTGATTATCAGAATAGTTGCGGGTGAAAGAAGTACCGTTGATGAGGATCCATTGAGCGGTCTCACCTCCGTCGCCTGAAATACACTACAGTCAAATGGCAGTTGGAGGGAAATGCTTAGGTCTAGTGTCCCAGAGTCCCTACGGGGAACCTGTAACCCCAATAGGGCGCGTCCCCAGGTGGCGGATAGGGGAATGCTTCCCAGATATGGGTGGTAGGGGAGAAATCAAATATCCCCCGCGGACTAACAGGTATAGGCCAAGCGCGACGTATCTCATATTGAGCGGCTTCTTGGCCAGCGTCTGATTCCATGTTAGGAGCGGCTGTATATTAAACACCTGGCAGCAGGTATAAAATGCTATGGGAAGAAACCCTGAAAAAAAATCAACATGAGTAATCATAAAAGAAATTTCGTTACGGTGCAGGGAGTTATAAACCCAGTACCGGCGGTTATAGGGAGTGAGCAAGCGGGCTCCCGGCCGTCGTCATCCAGCGACCGCAATGCTACTCCGGTTAAAGGCTTGGCCGAGGTAGCAGATAGAGCTACAAGCATAAATGAAATCGAGGAAGTCGCAGCAGTAAATGTCTTCAGAAGAAGCAACGGACTCGCGCGTTCTCCCCCTGGAAGAGTTTTTGGAACACCCACGGGAACACTCGGACACAGTTCGGGGCAACCTAACGTGGATTGTACCCCAGGAAAAAACGCCGGTGAATATAATCAAGAGAACCCCGAAACACCACAGGGCAACGCAGTCGATCCCCAAACGGAGAAGAACCCCCTGAGCTGCAACTCACCTAGGCAAGAATTCATACTCAAAATGAAAATATCAGAAGAGGAAGCATTGAAGAAATGCAAAACCGTGATTGGAAAAATGAGAACGGCTATAAATAGACTGAGGAATATCAGCATGGACGTCCAAAATGGCGTGTCTGAGTTAGACGAACTATTGGACGTAATCGCAGACTACCGTAGAAGCTGGAAAAATGCAGAAAAAGAAATGCAGCTTAGCAAAACACAGCAGAAGGAGACTACAGATGCTCCAACAATCCAGACAACGAAAAATAAGAGAATCGCGTCTAGCCCAGTGGAAACTAATCCCGAGAAGAAAACGAAGAAAAAAGCTAGCGATAGTACACCGATAGCGATAGTAGGTACAAAAACCAGGCCCGAGGTAGTAACAGGAAAAAAAGAAAACACAAAAGCCCAAAAGAGAAAACGTCCTAAGAGACCCCAGAACCGACCTGACGCTGTCGTCATAAAACCCAGAGATGGGCACAGCAATGCCAACGTGCTCAAAAATCTGAGAGAAAAAATTAACCCGGAAGAGACTGAAGTGGCAGTTCAATCCGTCCGAAAAACAAAGACAGGATCTTTGCTCTTAATAATGGGCAAAGGCGGGAGAAAAGAGGAGTTCCGCGAAGCCATCATAGATACACTAAAAGAGGAGGCCGTAGTGCAGAGTATGAAATCGAAGGCCACAATAGAAATACAGGACCTCGACTCCCTGACGATAGAAGACGAAGTGATAAGGGCCATAAAAAATGTGACCAAATCCGCAGACGAGGATATAGTGGTACGCCTGACGACCACAAACAGCAGAGAGCAGAAAAGAGCTTTTGTGTCGCTACTAGTAGCTGACGCAAACATACTACTCGAGAAACGACGAATATTAATCGGATGGACATACTGTCGTATACGGTACAAGGAGGAAGAAAAGCGCTGCTATCAATGTTTCGAATCGGGGCATAAGCAGTGGGACTGCAAAGGACCTGACAGGAAAGGAATGGGTCTATGTATAAGATGCGGTCAAAAGGGCTATAAAATGAAGGAATGTAGGAACCCCCCGAAATGCTGTGTCTGTTCAGAGAGCAAAATCAGAACAACAGATCACATACCTGGATCCCGAAGCTGTAAACGGACCCAAAACAACAACGGTACGCATTGAGGTTCTTACAAGCTAACATGCACAGAGGCAAAGTGGCACATGCTCTCCTGCCACAAATCGTTAGAGAACAGGAAGCAGATATAATCATCATCAGTGAACAGTACACAAAAATGACTACTGGATTATGGCTCGAGGACGAATCGCAAACTAGCGCAATATGGATCCCCCGCCACAGACAGATTCACATAAAAACTAGCGGAAAGGGAAACGGATTTGCTTGGGTCCAGATTGGAACCCTTAACCTTGTAAGCTGTTACCTAACCCCAAACGACAATATCGATACATTCCAAGAGAAACTCAACAACATAGAAGATCTCGCAAGATTTAAGGGAAATAAGCTTATTGTAGCAGGCGACTTCAATTCTCGGGCAATCGAATGGGGATTAAGAAATACCGACTCAAGAGGCAGAAGAATATTAGACATGGTAGCACGACTAGGGATGATGACAGCAAACACTGGCAGTATCCCAACTTTCAGGCGTCCTGGATGCGAGGGCACTATCCCAGACGTAACTTTTGTCTCTGAGGAAATGGCCCATAAGTTAAAGGACTGGAGAATTCTGGAAATATATACAGCCAGCGATCATCAGTATATATCGTTCTGTTTGAAAGACGGTGAAGCTGCACATAAGGTGAAAACTAGTGGAACCACCCGAAAATGGAACGTGAATAAGCTTAATACAGCAGTACTGCTCTCCGAAATCGACAGACGAGTAGGAGAACTTGGAAGCGAAGCAGACACAAGAACAACAGTCGTCCACACCATGGAGACAATCACAAGATCCTGTAACAGCGCAATGCCAAAAATGAACAAAGGTCTCAAATGGAAACCAGTACACTGGTGGAACGCTTCGATCGAAGAATCCAGACGGAACTGCTTACAAACAAGAAGGAGGTTACCAGAGCCAGGCGCAGAGGTGACGCAGAAATAGAGCGTAGTGCATACAAAGAAGCCAAAAAACAGCTAAAAACCCGAATACTCAAAAGTAAAAAGGAGAAGTGGGAAGAACTGAGGACCGATATAAACCAAAACCCCTGGGGCCTTGGTTACAAACTCGTGATGCACAAACTTGGGATACGAAACCCAGTAGAAATTATGGACGAAGACATTATGCACAATATTGTGAGCAAACTATTTCCAAGACACGAAATTAGAGAAGATGACATCGAAATAGAGACCAACATCAATATTCCCTTGTTCACCACAGCAGAGCTGAAAATAGCTGCTCGCAGCCTCAAGAACAGAAAGGCTCCCGGACCCGATGGCGTTCCAGGAGAGGTCATTAAGGAAATAGCAATGAACCGCCCCGAAACGCTGCTAAGAATGTATAACAGCTGTCTTAAAGAAGGGATATTTCCAGACGTTTGGAAGAAACAAAAACTTGTTCTCATCAGCAAGGGTAAAGGAGACCGAGAATCGCCATCTTCATATAGGCCCCTGTGTCTGCTGGATACTGCAGGCAAATTGTTTGAGAGGCTCATAAAGCCTAGGCTTGATGAAGCCATTAAATCTTCGGGAGGTCTTTCCACACGACAATACGGATTTCGACCCGGAAGATCTACAATAGGAGCTCTAAAGGAGGTAGTAAGCACAGTCGAAGCTGCCCAATCTGGGAATCTTTATTCGAGACCGGTCGTACTCTTAGCGACCTTAGACATAAAAAATGCCTTCAACAGTTTGAGGTGGACGGACGTGATACAAGCTTTAGAGACAATTTTTAATGTTCCAGCGTACCTAATGAAAGTTATTAGGGATTACCTAAAGAACAGAGAGCTGACGTATGATACAAGCCAAGGGCCAAGAAGAATGCAGGTCACTTCCGGAGCGGCACAGGGATCCATATTGGGACCAGACCTCTGGAACGCAACTTATGATGAAATCCTGAGAATCGAAATGCCGGAGGATACTTTCCTAGTCGGATACGCAGACGACATTGCGGCAGTCATTAGAGGTAGAAATACAGAAGTAGTTCAACGCAGATTACGACAAGTCATGATGCGCACTAAGAACTGGCTGGAATCCCACGGCCTGCAGTTGTCCATGCATAAAACGGAGCTGCTGTTACTAACAAGACGACATATTCCGACCGAGATCGAAATAAATATAGGTGACTTGGTCATCCCTACGAAGAGATCTATTAAATACCTTGGGATTAGACTGGACTCGAAACTGACCTACACAGAGCAGATAGAGTATGCAACAGCGAAGGCAGCTAGAATTATAACACAGCTGAGTAGACTGATGGCAAATATTGGAGGACCACTCCCAAGTAGGAGGAAGTTACTTATGGAGGCTGGAAATAGTATACTCCTTTATGGCTCTGAAATCTGGGCTTCTACTCTGAATACTCAAACCAGAGCTAGAAAACTGCTATCTGCGCAGAGAACTGCAGTTTTACGGGTTACATCCTCGTATCGCACGGTATCAACACAAGCCGCCTTAATAATAGCTGGAATGGTTCCCATAGACCTTCAATCAATTGAGCGCCAGATGATTTTCAACGCTAGACAGAGCACGAATCAGTCGCAGAGCCTAGAAACGATACAGCACGAAGTCGTCTTAAAATGGCAACATCGCTGGGAAAATGAACGGTACGGTAGGTGGACACACAAACTGATTCCAGAATTGCAAGTGTGGAAAAACAGGAAAAACGGCGAAGTAGACTACTACATAACCCAGATGCTAACCGGTCATGGATACTTCAGAGAATACCTGCATCGCATGGGGAAATGTCACTCGCCATTCTGCATCTACGAGGAAGAAGAAATCTTAGACGATGCCGAACACACTTTCTTCGGCTGCAGACGCTGGGCCGAAAGACGTCAGGTTCTCGAGGCTGAAATCGGCATTATTAATGCCACAAACGTTGTGCTGAAAATGATAAACAGCAGAGAAAACTGGAACGCAGTTAAACAATTTGTGCACTATGTCCTGCGAAAGAAAAAACATGATCTAGACGCAGTAGAATAACAGAAGAGCGGAGCCTGGACGCAGGCTGACAATGATGGAACTGGCACAGGTGCCAAAAGGGGTCCACCTCGGAGTAATGCAACCGTGGTTCCGAGGTGGAATGATACCCCGGTGAGGAGACAAGGCGGGTTTTTAGTCGGTATACCCAGTGGGAGAGTCCGACATACCATGTATGGTGACGACCTTCATGAATGCATAAAGCATTTTCCCTACTTCCCGCAAAAAAAAAAAAAAAAAAAAGTGTCCCAGAGTGGACACCGCTACCAACCCCGTTATCGATTCTGAAGCCATCAGTGTACACATCTAGGGATTCCGGAAAGATGATCACGTTATATACCCAGATAAGTCAAAGACAAAAGCGCCCTGAGAAAACATCGAGACAACGGCAACCCTTCCTAACGAGTTTAGATTTGATCGTAACGCCCGAGAGGGATCTTATAGCGGCTTGACTATCAGGAAAGTTGCGGCTGAAAGAAGCATCGTTGATGAGGATCTATTGACGCCTGAAATACACTACACAGTATGGAAATGTTTGGGACTAGTGTCACAGAGTGGACACCGCTACCAACCCTGTTATCGAGTCTGAAGCCATCAGGGTATATATCTAGCGATTCCAGGAAGATTATCACATTAGAAAACCTGTCGTTTCTGCTCGGAATCAGAAAATTAAAACTCCTGTCCAAATAATATTCTATAGGGACATAATCTATGTTAGATTGAGCGTTGGGGGATTTCTAATACGGTACATTTAAAAGTTTTTGTTTGAAGAAAATTAAAAAAATTTAAAAAATGTTCTTACAGGTAGTGAAAATTTGTATCTGTTATGCTGATAATTTTAAATAAACTTTAAAATTTATTTTCTGCTAATGCTTAAGAAGTTGTTGTTATTATTGTCTTCGTTGCTATTATTTTAAATTCTGACTTCCATTATCAGTTGTGATTCTCTTTTTCTTTTCTTATACATTAAGTGGCTAATTTATAAGACAATACAACACTACCATCATCATAATTATCCACCATAAATGCCAACGATAGCAACAACTAAAAGAAACTTTTGTTTTGCCCTGATAAAGGATTTGTAAAAACAAATACTTGATAATTTAGTCCTTTAACGTCGTCTGAAGTAACAATGGAAGTAACGAGTAAAAGTAAATTTTTCAACTTAATAAGTATCTCATGTGTAGTCGCCGTAGTCTAGTAGGTAGTGTGTTGGCTTATTATACGTAAAGCCAGGGTTCGAGCCCCAGGCCAGACATCAAAACAAAATACAAAAAGTATTTCTTCGGCGATTTCCTCTCAGCAGATTTCTGGCAAAAACTCTGAGAGTAAATAAAATTGCCATGAAAAGTTTCTCAAAAAATCTGTCGTTCGGAGTCGACTTTAAACTGTAGGTCCCGCCACTTATGTATAAAATTAACACACACAACATAAGTGGTGTGAGAAACTAGGTCAATAATCCTGACTGAAGGGTTATAATGACCAATTATGTAAGTATCTCATGGACTGTTTTCTCAAAAATTCCAAAATTATTGCAAGACTCTGTACAATGGCTCATGTGAAGAAGAAATATTTCTTAAGTGATGGTAGGAGTTTAATTTTGGAAAGTCTTTAGATAATGACTATTAACACAGGACAAGAATTAATGTTGTTCGCTTAATTATACACTTTTTTCATGGATTGCTTGCTGGATTTTAAGAACACACGAGTCATTATTCAGGCTGGGGACGGTAGTGTCCTATGGCAATTAGAATCTGTCTCACAGTGGCACAGGCGGCTCTTATGTCCATTGCCTGTGAAGAGCAGAGCCATGGAGACTACATACATACATACAGAATTATTCATTACAACCCTTCATTCAGAATTACGAATCGACTTCTCACATCGCCTATGTGCGTGTTAAATTTTATAAATGAGTGGCGTGACCTACAGTTTAAAGTCGATTTCGAACGACAGGTTTTTGAGAAACTTCTCATGACAATTATATTTTCTCTCAGAGTTTTTGCCAGAAATCCGCTGAGAGGAAGACGTCTAACAAATATTTTTTTACAAATTTCGTTTTGTTAGAGATGTCTGACCTGGGGTTTGAACCGTGGCCTCACGTCAAACCAGCACACTACCTACTAGACTACGACGACAATGAAGACTACAAATAAAGAGACAAGTAAAAAGTAAATTGCGTTATTGACACTTCCCTGATTAAATGTTTAGTCAACATACTCTATGTTTTCGGGGAAATGTTATGCTTCAAGACTGAATAATAAAAGTGAATGAAGCGAAATGATACTCTTTTAAAAGAGTGCACACTATATAGTACATAGCTAGAACGGGGTACAAGGTACACGGCAGTGGGACAAGGGCGGGAATATTTGTTCTCATTTAGAATTATTGGACGAACTCACCTCTGTTTCACAAACGGAAATCAACGCCATCGAAGTGTGTACTTAGTTCAACTTTGGGAGAAAGTGGAAACGACGGGACTATCTGACCGTCTATGTAGTATCCGTTGGCACTGTATTGGCATGCTGCAACAGCTAGGCGGGGAAAATACAATCGCCATGTCTGGAATAACTTATATGGGACTCACAGCAATGAACTTTTATTGTAGAGAAAGACCAGAATATTTAGGCGCAGTAGGAAGAGATGCGAAAGAGAAGCCGTAGAGAGGAAGAGGCTTTTCTCAATCCAAATGGGTTTGAGACAATTTGAACTTTTGTTGGATAATTACTGTAAGAAGAGATTTGAAATCAAACTATTTAAAAGTAGATTTAGGACAACGATTACCATTTCATAGCACAATTGTGCAGAGAAAACTCACACGCATTCTTGTGTTTTTTGATTTAGTTGTCGATCAGACTGTGACAAGAGCACATGTGCGGAGGATGCTTTACCATTTTTTTCAGACTGACACTCAAAAAATATTGTATGTTAAAAGATGCTTTTGATAATATTCAATGCCTTATATATTTTGTCGCATAGTATAATTTTTTTTTAAATGCTTTGGAATGCTTGCTTTTTCTCTGTTAATAAAAAATGGTTTATTATTTTTTTATTTTTATTTATCTAAAAACATGGTCTAATTTTTAAGCCAAAGATGGATACCTTTACAATCTTTTAATAAAAAATTAATTTTTTTATTTTATTTTTATTTATCTAAAATTATTAAGCCAAAGATAGATAGCTTTACATATGTAAGTTGATAAAATGAAAATCAAAATAACGTATATTACAAACACTTTCCTATGGCTGTAAATAAATCAATTCTCTCAATTTATTTTCTCTCTCTTACTCACTAATACATAACCAAAAAAATTTTGGTAAACCCTGATTTAGGACCAAAAAGAGGCCTTTCGCAAGCTTAGTGCGTGCTTTACGAAAACTTGTTTAGGACGGTAAGCTCAATGTAAAGATGTAGTATTCCAAGATGTCTACGCGAAAATAGTAATAAATCGATGACGTCTGCTTTGTAGTGCAGGGCATTCAAATAAAAAGTATTGTAACGATTTCGTTTCTTTCACATGATGGCAGCTTTTGCAGTAATTAAAAAAATTGTCAACAGCTCAGTCTCCTATTAGAATTCCTGTTGGAATGCGAAATGTTCTCTTGTCGAACTCAAGTAGTTCATTGGTTTGCCTGCTGTCCACTGCTGGAGACAGCAGTTTTAAATTTCGACAAGCAATTCAATTTGTAAAAATTTTCTTGTAGGGGAGCGTCGTCTTCTCCTCAGACATCTACCATCTCTTTCGTGACAGACTGCTACATTTAAGTTTTCATTATATAACAAGAACAAAAAGGTGATAAAATCAAAATAAATTTCACTATGGTTTCGTATTATTACGAAACTGAAAAATCTAAATACTGGTGTTTTGATTTTACATCGCTTTACATTAAAATTATAAACAAAAGCTACAAACACAAAACACCAGCATAAAAAATGCTAAACAAGTAAACAAAAATATACCAACAACACTACAAGAATAAATGTAAACAAAATACACAAACAACAATAATGAAACAAGAATTTTCATCAGACTCTTTACCCTGCCATATAAAAGGCAAAGCAGGCGAGTGAGTAAGTGAAGTTCAGTCAGTCTTGTGTGAAGACGCGGTGCGTTTGAAGAGAGCAATCGTGGTTTGAAGATCTCCGTTACAAAGATCTGTCGAACAATTGTTTAGTGATTGTTATTGTTTATGCAAAGGGTGTAAACAGAGGAAAACAATTGTTGTTGTATACATCAAGTTGTGAACAGTGGCACACAGAATTGTACGAATTATAAAAAATTTTAATTAAAACTAAACACAGATTTATTTTTATTTCATTTGCAATCTATGAGCTCATATTTTAAACGTTTTTAAAAGGTAAAAACGTAACAGCATTTTGCTCCCGTAATTGTTTAGGCTTACATGAATTATTTAGATTGATCAAAAACTTAAATTTAATCTTGGAAATGGTAGTTATTGCTTACAGCTTATATCTTTTTCTCTAGGCATAACACCATTAAAGTTCGTAAATTTTATAATCTGAGGCCAAATTAGCCCGATAGTCATAAGCCTCTACAAGACAAGATCAATGCATAGATTAAAGCAATGCCATGCATTATCATAATATTTCCAGTTAAATTCCGAATAATTTATAGATTTTTATGAGCCAAGCAAAACTGTTGTAGCTTGTGGCAAAAGTAGCTACAGGAACTATAAAATTGAATGCTAAACTACAGCAACTACAACAACATTTATGAATGTACTACAAATGTAAGGCGTCAACATTTGAGACTGTCAGGCAGACTTGCAACTATTCATACACTGCATATGCACCGACAAATCCGCATTTAGAATCGGAATCGTAAGAAGATTACAATAATTGAATGTATCTATTAATAAGTACTTATATTTGCTGTTGTACGCATTGGTATTTAATGGTTTTAGCTTCCAGGGTTAACGTAGGTAAATTTAAGAGTAATTGAAATAATTTTTATTGAGAGAGTCGCTACGTTATCTTTATGACAGAGTGCCAAACTCACAGTCTCACAATCGGAAATTTACATCAATATCCCCACCAAGAATGTAATACATAGTATCCATCGATACTTTTCCAATAACCACATCCAAGGCGTTAGCCCCCCAGAGCTACCATTTTGAAAGAGTTGTTACCGTGCTCTGACTGAGATGTTACCTTAATAAATAGAAATAAAGTGACTAATCTACAAAAACTGTTCACGTCTCAATTATTTTAAGATTCCAAAGGAATCATACAGTTTACAGACTTCAAATCACCTAGGCTGAATATAACGTGACTGCCATATCTCTGCCAAGGGTGAGCAATGACAAAATAAGTGAATAATAATCTCACCCTTCTAAACATCAATGCAGCCCTTTAAAAGGTTACCCAACCGCAAGCAGTGCATTTGTGCAGGAAGGTTTTTCCAGCTAAGGGGTAAAATCTTCGACTGCGGCAAGTTTTAAGATGATAGGGTTGCCACTTTTTGATAAATGAAAAAAACACCGTCTGAGAACATGATTATGAAAATCATGTTTTTGCGGCATGAACTGAAAAAATATAATACTTACATCCCCACTTTCTAAGGCATGAGAATAGTGTGGAAATAGTACGATCGACAATATAAATAGAATACTCTTGTTGATTGTTATACATTCAAAGAGATTCGAACTTCCTAACAACGGACATTATGAGTACAGCTGTGGGATGCAAGTTTCATATTTTTCTTAAAATAAGGCTGCATATGTTGCATCTGAAATTTCAGGCATGAAGAATAGGTTAGGTTAGCGGGTAGCTTGGCTTTCACAGGTAAGTTCGCTCGATGGCCCATATGGCCCATTGTGTTACCCAGTGTGAGGTAAGTTGAGGGTTTAAACCACCCCGAGCTACGGGTGAAACCGATCAGTCCCCTTAGTGGCACGTTAGCCACCATGCCCAGATCGTTCTGTCACCCAAAAACCGATGTCGTCTGTTTTGTAGTGCAGGGTACTGACATAAAAATTTCGATTTCGTTTCTTCCATATCATTGCACGACGCAGATCTAAAGCCATCTTAGAATAGCAGCTAAAGTTGGACCTGTTTAAATAGGAATGAGAAAGTCTCAATAAAGCTCCTTCTATGTTACCGATTGCTTTATTCATCCCAGATTGGTCAGTGAAACCTTGCAGTCAAGCAATTCATTAAATTTGCTTTTGCGAGAGTGAGAAGTTTGCTTTGGATTCGTAGTTAACCTAACCTTCCCTAACATTTTAGAGTATTTTATATATGGGTGGCGTCGGATGCAGTGTCTAGATAATGTTGCGGACCTGTTGGTTGGTTTTCTGCAAGTGAACTGAATGTCTCCAGACACATTTTGAACCTGTTTTGTCGTAGAAGACTATGCTGATTTTAAACAATCTTGTTCAGTAAGAAAAGTCACATCAACTGATTGAATTATAAGAGAAGAGGAGGTCAGTGCGAGCTAAATCTTTATAGCTTTATGGTGGACGAAGACTATCCTCTAAAATGCTTGCAAAGGTTTTCATTCTACAATACATACATACATACATAATTGGTCATTACAACATTTCAGTCAGGATTATAACCTAGCTTCTCACACCACTTTTGCTAAGTTTGAAGTTGACTCCGAACGATAGCTTTTTTAAAAGATTTTCATGGTGGTTTTAAATGCTCACAGAGTTTTTGCCAGCAATCTGCTGAGAGGAAGTCGCCGAAGAAATATTTTTTTAAATTTTCAGTTTTTGTTGGAGATGGATGTCTGACCTAGTTTTTGAACAGTGGCCTCACGTCTAATAAGCAACACACTACCTACCAGACTACGGCGACTCCATTCTATAATAACTTGGCAATATTCCCACTTAGTAATAATAATAATTTTCTGTATACAGCAGAAATTTGCCTCACTTAGCTGCTGCTGTTACTATTGCAGTTTAGTAAAAACCAGAACATATACTGCAAGGTGCATACGATTTGTATGCACTAGTTGATGCAGATATCAACATCTGTGCATCATAAAAAGGTGCAACATAATTGTACGTTTATTGAATCAACAATAGAGTGTTTGTTGTTGTACAACAAAATTAATAGTTGTTGTACAATAAAATTAAGCCGCGCACACCAGTCCAGCCAAGCAGCCTGACAGCCAAACAAATAATACCACCAACCAGTTCTAACAGCCAACTGCTATCCATCCAGACTACAGATTAAAATCAAATATAAAATGCAGTATAGTGTAGAGCATTACATCCCTATAGATTTTGTTTATGCGAACGTACATACGGTTTTAAAAAAATGTTAGTAATTCGTACACGGGGACATTTGTTACATCGTCGAACTACTCAATAGATTGTTAAAAAGCAAAATAAAAACAAATAAAAATAGAATCAAGACGGGAGAATCAAATGCTGCATATAACGCTGATGAAAATGATTTGATAACGCGCTCATTGTGGTGGGCATGGAAAACAAGAACCCAAAGAAAATGCATTGCAAACCTAAAGATATTCTGAGGCGTTATTTATTGTGTAGAAAATTATAGTTTTAAAGTGTTGCAATTCAACTGGTGGTTTGATTATTTTATTAAATTAACTTCTATTACAACATTTCTATGCCATAAACATGGTTTTAATTACACTAGCAGGCATATGGCAGACACGGGTGGTTAAAATTACAAGTTCATTTATAATTCTAATGTGAAAAAAAAAAAATAAAATTTAGAACATTAACATAAAGAAAGAAATATTATAAATGAAATAAATTCTTATTTCTCTATGAAAAAATTTTGAAAATTAAAATATTTAGTGGCACAAAGATGACACTTTATGATCGTAGTTACACACCATAGATCAGCAATGAATCGTTCTTTCGCTACTCATAACCACTCATGAATTTTTGAATATAAGTGAGTCAATATTGAGTACTCTGTTTCATTCGTACTCACTACAGCGTTGATTTATAAGTACAGGTTGCAATGAGTATGCGTACAACGTTGACATCAAACTCATACCATTCGAAATATGTTTGATTCATACGCCTACTCACTCAGATTCATAACTTTAAAAAATTCTTGTAAATGATTCGAGTGACTCGAATCATTCATCAAAATTTACAGTCTTAGTTGTTGTTACATTTTCAAAAAAAGAAAAAAGACATACAACCAAAAAAGACAGAGCAGCAACCAGAGCAAATACACAACCATTTAGTGAGTATTTTAGTGTTCGTACGCGAATCAGATTTATTTTGTGATTCTTGTAAATGTTGAGTTAAGGAGAGTCGAAATCAACAACATCATACGTGTTGTTAAGTATGAATATGATGAGTACTTCAAACTTTCAATATGAGTAGAGGTTCCATGATATTAAAATAAGTATGAATGCGTATAAGTATCAGAAATTATGAGTATGATTCGATTCTACACATCTTTTATAATACTCATTGCTGATCTCTGTTACACACACATAAAATATAATTATAATACGTGCACATAAATTAAATGAGAAAAGCAAAGATAAGTTAAAGTCAGTTTTGGATTTTTAGCAAAGCAGACGGGCTTGCAAGAAGGGGGGCTGTCAAGTCGTTACCAGAATTCATCTGTGGCGTGGAAGCGGATGTTTGGAAAGGTATGCTCAACGAAAGGGAACATAAAGAAAGGCCAAGATTCTTCTCTAACCGAATGGGTTTGAGGCAATCAAAATTATTGTTGAGATATTACAATAAAACAGATCTGAGTTATGCATCAGACCATTTAGGAAAAATCTAGAGATTAGTAGTTGGTTTTTTGATAAGACCCAGTGGCCTCAGTATACACTTATTCAGACTTCAGAATTGGGGTTGTTTCGAGTTCATCGTGATTTTAGATTTTGAAAGATACCAAGATACCAACTGCTATGCCGATCATAAATATTGAAGTAATTCATGATTAGATGTTAGAAAAGCTTATGTATGAATAAAGTAAATAGCCGGCCCCACACTGCAGCTTCAATAACATCACAATGATATTTGCAGAATTTGTACTCATGAATAAGAACAGGAAGCCACAGAATATCTGCTTTGTCAATATCCTGCACTGATCTGAGACTAAGAACTCCTGGACACCCAGAATTTATTGAAAGAACTTGTCTAGACGAAGTAGATTTACAAGACCCAGTGCATAAATAGGAATACGTAAAGACCAATTGTTAGGTTTTCAGCTTTTAAAAACGTTTAAAATATGAGGTCGTAGATTCCAAATAAAATATAAAAAAAATTGTATTTAGTTTTAATTAAAATTCTTTATTATTTGCACAATTCTGTGTGCCACTGTTCACAACTTTATGCAAACAACAACAATTGCCTTGTTTGCTATTCCTTTGTTTATCTTTACCCTTTGCATAAACAATGACAATTATTCGACAGATCTTTGTAACGGAAATCTTCAAATCACGATTACTCTCTTCAAACGCGCCGCGTCTTCGCACAAGACTGACTGAACTTCACAAACTCACTCGCTTGCTTTGCCTTGCCTTTTATATGGCAGGGTAAACAGTCTGATGAATGTTCTTGAAGGCAAACGTTCATGACTTCGCCGTCTCGAAATCTCTATAAATGTAAACATCGTTGTTTACGTTTATTATTGTAGTGTTGTTGGTATATTTTTGTTTACTTGTTTACCATTTTTTAAGCTGGTATTTGTTGTTATATTAAGCAGTACGATAATTTGTAAACAGGTTTGTTTACTGCATTCTCTTGTTTTTGTAGCTTTTGTATATAATTTTAATGTGAAACGATGTAAAAGCAAAACACCCGTATCTAAATTTTTCATTTTCGTAATATTATATTGGCAATAAAATATAATTTTTTAGTTCATTGAACATTAAACGAAGAACTCAAACATAAGTACACGAGTAGTTTTAGCAAAATGCCATGCAAAACTCTTCACATAAAAACTAATAAAAGAAGAAAAAAATTGAAAGCTAGAGAGAATGCTGTTGCTAAAATTGTCTATAAAATTGTATTTTAAATGACAGATAATGCCAGAAAATATGACATTTGAAGGAAAATTTTGAAACACAAACCGCACACACTGCATACATATGCACATAAGCCCATAGTAAAAATATGTACGAAAATAATCTAGTATTTTAAAAAGCTAAAATTCTTTAACATTTAATATGTAAAATTGAAAATATTCTGACACACGATATGCAAACATGACTGTTGTTAATACTGACATATGTAGAGGTAATACATTTATAAACATTTATTGTATTTGTAACAAAGCGGTCTCCGTATGTAGAAGTATGTATACACTTTCGATCTTTGACAATTGATAACGGCCATCTTGTTGAAGCTATATACATATGTATGTCCAGTTAGTTGCCGCTTAGGCAGTCTATTTTGCCGAATCACCCAAAAACGCAAAATAATATAATTGCCGTTATTATAAATTAATAGTCGCCATTTATGCGACTTAGTGGTTTTTTCCCAATTTACGATCGCAAAATAGTCTTTTCGCAAAGTTGTGAATAAATTCCAGTCCAGTGATCCATTAAACGTTCGGCTAACACTCGTACATCGATGAAACGCAAGATCTGCTAAAAAAAAAACACCGCTGCAGTCGCATTCGCGTTGATCACAGGATCTCGGAATCGCTCAGAGCACAACTCGAGAGAATTGTACGTTGTGACTTGGTCCTCTACCCGTATAAAGTCCAACTGACCAAGAATCTGATAGTATATGACAATACACGACGACGTGTTTTCACTAAATGGGCTCTGAGTCAGTTGCCAACTGACACTAATTTTTATCAAAAACTCATCTTCAGCGATGAGGCCCATATCTGGATAAATGGGTACTTAAGCAAAACCAAAATTGGCGCTTTTGAAAGATACCAATCCATTTGGTGTGAATTTTGGGCTGACCACATCGTCGTTTTATATTTCTTTCTTTCTTTGCACAGGTCATAGTTCGATGATTACCAACTTATTTTACTCTAAATTGAATGATCCGGACACCAGCGATAATTGGTTTCAACAGAACGGCGCTATGTGCCACACAGTTCATTCATTCCACATTCGATAACCTGGACGAGCAATTTGAGGGCATTGTCATCTCATGTGCGTGTAATATGTAATTTTCGTGGCAGTATTCTTAAGCCGCAGGTATATGCGAATAAGGCACAACTTCCAGGCCAACATAAATCATGTCATCGCTTCATTTCAGCCTGATTTATACGCTAAAGCCACAAAAAGTTAGACATTTCGGATGCGCTCCATCGAGAGTAGCCTTAACGGACATTTTAATCACAGCTCACATACAGTTTGTTTTATTTAAGTATAAAGATAGGACCCGATACAAGTAAATTATTCATGGTGATATTCGAATCATTCAGATTTCATATTCATTCAAAAAAAAAAAAAACTAGCGAGACCACAGCATACAGCATTTCAACTCTGTGACCATAAAAAAAAACTCATAGTAAATGCACCATATTATAAAATTGATAATTGTTTATAAAAAGCTTTCGTTTTTAACGCCCGACATAAAACATCATTTACGATCACCGCTTCTATAGATACCCATGCAGTGCAATTAACATTGTGCTACTCAGCCAACCCTTCCTTAACAGTGGAACAGAAACTTAACCCTTAAATGCGCAACAACGCCAATTTTCACGAAAAAAATATATAATATGTAAAATTTAAAAAAAATAACAACTGCGTACCACGTTTTTTTTTTTTAATTTTTTGTGGTGATTTTTTTTTTAAATAGTGGATGCATCTTAAAAGATACAATGCGCACTCTCCTATATTTTAATTTTCAAAGAAAAAAAATATCAGTATTTTAATTTTTAAAGGTTTTTTTATTTTAAAAAATAAATTATAATTTTAAAAACACAGTTAATTCAATTTTAATAAATAAACATATAAAATTAATGTTACTAAGACTAAGACAGCTCAAATGTGTAGGCGAATCCCATTGTATCACATAGTACAAACAATTTCAAGCCCCACTTTTTTAGCTTGTTTGGTAAATATTGTTTCATATAACTAGCGATTTTTGTGGAGCACTCAATCTGTTTAGTTTCGGTACGGTAGAAAAAGTTCTATTTAGAGCATCGATAATTGGCGGAATTAGGTAAAGCCTGTCGCGATGAGGATCATTTCGATCAGGCATTTTGCTTTTGTCGTTAAAATGCAAAACCGAATTTTTTCAAAGCGTTTCAGAGGCATTTGGCTTTGTATTATTTGAACACTTCTGTGGTTGTTTGCAGACCAATAGTCTCTGGTGTTTGGAAGTTTGTAGTATGTCATGTAAAGAAGAGTTCCTATAAATTTGCGGAGATCGGACACAGTGAAACTAAAAGATTGATCAACACCAGCATATCTTAAAGTTTCCATTACAATGTCTTCTTCTAATGATTGCGGAAATAAATGACACCAAACTTTAAAAGGCGTTTGTAATGCCTTTATATCATCTGTAAGGTCACTATCGCCTCCAAACTGGACTTGGTTAGCATCAAATTGCAGATGTCTCTTTTTCCATAAAACTCTTTCAAATTCCGATGACTTTGGATTTATAAAAATTTCACTAATCTTGGAAGAAAAAGAGCTCCAATTATTTGTGGGTCCAAAGATAGTATTAGTCTTTGCATTAGAAGTAGAAGGTGTTAAATCCAACGGTTCAAATCCACCTAAATTTGCCTCCGCCGGAACTTCATGATTATTATCATCATTTATCATTTGTATGAAAGAATCATGTATAGATCCTTCAATATCAAGTTCATCCTCACTATCACTTTCTGTATTATTTTCGTCCTGAATTACTATCATTCTAGAAGCTCCTAGGCGCTCTGGTCTCTTTTTACATGAGTTTGTAACCTGCATTTCATCGTCATCTGAGTCACTGTAATGCACAAACTTCATCATCAGTCATATTGACTCCATCAACCTTTCTAAATCCTGACATTACTAAAAATTCTTTTAGTTAGTTCCAAATTATGAAATCAGTTAAAAAATGTCTGTCGTCTATTGCAAAACTCAAAATAAATAATCATATAAACACAGCAAGATGCCGAACATACAACCTGGTTCAAAGTGCAAAATGACACAGTACATAATTCGAATAACAATAACACAGTACATAATTCGAATAAAACGAATATGTAATTCGTAGATGAATGCGCAGTGTATCTTAAAAGATACAACCATTAAATAACGCTCTGTAGCCAAATTTTGAAACAAAAACCTTTTAGTAAACACTTTTTATGCCTAATGAAGTATTTTTACACTATCCTGAATTTTTTCAAATCCTTTATTTATCTCTGCTTAATATTATGCAACATCGAATAACCATTTTTTTGTATTTTTTAACGAAATTTAAATTTGAACTTTGAATGGCAATAAAACGCAAATGCTGAAGATTTTCTGGAAAGGGCTATTTTTTTCAAATGAGTTATGGTGTTCTAAATACATCCATTCATTTTTTATTAAATTTGATCCAAATTTGGAACCGTAAGGATTTTTTTTGGTTGTATCGTAAAAGATACAGTGCGCATTTAAGGGTTAAAGTGATAGACTTAAATAACCAAGAGCTGGCATTAATAACTTGACTGTCAGTCTTATTGGCTTGCTTAAACCTACTAAACACAATAGCAACAGCAACAAAAACAATACATACAAATATAGGGTGGGAAATTTAAATATTTAAATTTAAAAATGCAATAAAAAAACAGTTTAAAATTTTGCAAAATTTATTTTTGTGATGGTGAAGTACAATTGTTCTGGTTGGAAATGGCATAGTATTTCATTCATACCGTTGCCGCGGCTGGTCTCACAGTATCTCATTCCATCGGACCACTTTTCGTGCACTTTTTCAGTGTATGGGGTCGTATCTCGGCAATGGATTACGAATAATGGCCTTTAAATGCTCAATTGTCTCTGGTTTGTCGGCATAACACTTTTATTTAACGGCGCCCCACAGATTAACATCCAACGATGTTAAATCGCAGCTTTTCGCCGGCCAATTGACATCACCATTTCGTTTAATTAAACGGCCATCAAACGTTTCACGCAATATATCGATTATGGCATGAGATGTGTGGCAAGTTGCACAATCCTATTGTAATCAAACATCATTCACAACAATACCATGAAGTTCGGGTAGAAAAAATCGGTTATCATGGTGCGATAGGTGTCTCCATTGACCGTAATGCTTGTGCCGGTCTCATTTTCCAAAAAATATGGACCAATGATGCCTCCACTCCACCAGCCGTACCAAACAGTCATTCGTAATGAATACATTGGCTTCTGTAAGACCACGTGTGGGTTTTCAGAACCCCAATATATATAACGTACCTGCTAAGATGAAAATGAGCTTCATCCAAAAAGATGCTTTTTTTTTTTGGCAAAATCGACATCATCGTGCAGTTTCTCGTTGACCCATTAAATCCCAATGTTGCCCAAGCGTAAATCGACTCATTATGTTCAGTGATATAATAAAATGAATTTTGTGATAGAATGACATACGTATTGGCAGATTCAAAATAACCGATGGTTCAAATTTAAAACGATAGATGGCATACCCTATACAAGATAGTTTTCACTTAACGTTCATCAATCATTTATAGAAGGAAGAAAAGAATACGTTCGTATTTAGAATGCATAAATGATGGGCACAAAATAATGTTAAAACTGAAAATGTTTATACTCCCACACATATTTTTATAAAGCTACGGTATGGAACGTGAAACTAAGGTTTCATTTCAACGGTAGTATAATCCCAATTGCCCTCTTTATTATCTCTTTTACTAGGTTTGCTGTCCGTTTATTTTTTCTTTCTTCTTTTTATTCAGGAACACTTGAAAAAGATTTCTCTACTTTTTTCCTCATCCAATGATAAGCATCAACGACAAAAGAAAATTGATGCATTATTAAATGCTTGTGCCCAATATTTAATGTTTCAAAGCAAACAGAAAAGAAGCTCACCTTGTCCTTATACATATTTTCCACTTGCATGCTCCATTTCGAAGAGTACAAAATTGACAGAAAATATTCTCTCCTACCAGATGATGACTGTATAGTTGCATCTTAAATTTTATTCACATTTGGCACAATTGTTATAATGGATTGAGTAGATTGCTTGTAGCCAAAGCCAGTATAATTTTCTTTATCCACTCAGTAATGGGTCACTAGCTGAGTGAGCTAGTGAACTGATATTTTACATGCTATTTGCGGTATACTCGTAAAGAGACATTGATTGTCATTCATTGATTGTCATTCCGAGCACAGTCATAAGATGACATTCAATTCCTTGCAATAATAAAGACGAAATTGAGGATGAAATCAGTAGAGTTCTGTTGTAAAAATTTCCAGCATTTTATGTGTGCCACTCTCAATTGTCTTTTAAAACGTACTGACTGTCTGTACATATAAACGTGAATGTTTAATGTGGCTTATAATGTGTAAGAAAATTGAGGTGCGTTTACTGACACTGATGCTGCTTAAGACTATACACCTTGAAGACTTAAGATATTGCGGCATTTTTCATTTTCAATTTCTCGTTATTGGCTTTCATTTCTGCTCTCTCTTATATTTTTAAAATTTTTTTATTCGATAACGGCAGGCGATTAAAGCATGTTATGGACAGCTGCTACAGTGCATAAGGTTTCCTTTCAAACAGAAGCTGTGTACATCGGAGCAATACTGTACGAATCATAATAGAGTAATCAATAGAAGGGCGTAATCGTCAGTATTTAATGTTCATCGATTTCTAGAGCGTTTTGGATACAGTCAGGCGGACTGCTTTATGGAAAACAAAAATAAAGTAATACGATCCATCACAGTTATATACGAGAAAGAAGAAAGTGGGAACATCAGTTAAATATTTCATACTAACGCAACAGTCCTCTATTATCTCAACTATATGTACACATTCGTACAGAAATAATTTTTCATTACAACCCTTTCGCAGGATTATGACCTAGTTTCTCACGGCACTTATATTGTGTGTATTAATTTAATACATGAGTGGCGGAATCTACAGTTTTAAAGTCGACTCCAAATGACAGATTTTGAGAAACTTTTCATGACAATTTTATTTACCCTCAGAGTTTTTCAGAGAAATATGCGAAAGAAATATTTCATATTTCGTTATGTTGTAGATGTCTGACCTGGGGTTTGAACTGTAGCCTCTCGTCTAATAAGCCATCAAACTATCTACTAGACTACGACGACTGACTGTTATCTCAACTGTTATCCATTATTCTCTGTCTATTCAGAGAAAACAGACGTTTCACCGAGCCTCTCACTCGACTTTACGATCTTCCGATTGTAAGGATGATTTTTGCCTACTTTCGTACAAAATTTCCAAATAGCCATCTGTAAAGCATCAACAAGTGCAATAAAACTTCACTTCAAACCAAATGGTTCGTCATATGGGTTCCATGTAAAAATCGGATCAGAATATTTGATGAATCTTAATAAAAATCCAAGATTTTCTAAACTAGTATCAAACAATTTACCATATGCAGCCACGTCTAGCAAAGCACATTGAACAAACACAGACAATGGGAAAGCTATGATTGGTGATCTGAAAAGTTTTATCATGTGTTTGGAGGGAAATGGTTCCTACGTCTTTGCTCTGAAGCGAATGCGATCTAAACTCATTTTAGACTTTTGTTGAATGTACTATTGGGCTCATCATTATATACGCAACCTTTGTTTAGTGGACTGAAGAGATGCAAATGCGATCTCTTAAGACTGTTATACGACTGCTGCTACTAACGTCATACTAGGGCCATCACCCTTACATATTTTTACATTTCGGGTGGTGTGGTCATGTGTTCGATCACAGGCCATATTAATTACATACTGGGGTTGAGACAACTTCCATTCAGTGTAAGTAAGTGTCTACAGTGTCTGTCAAACTATCATTTATATCTCGACAGTCTCATGCATGCTGATGGACTAGTGAGGCTCGTTTACATTGCAGATTTTATTGGACCAAGGCCCAATTGTAGTATTCAGTAATTGGCAGAAGTCAAGTCGAGGGTGGTTTGTTGGGAACACTCTCTTAATATCACACATTGAAAGTGTACCCAAGAACTATACCATGGCTTTGCTTTTAAGGAGATATTTCATAAATTTCGGTTATTGATAAGAGTTTTGGGACATTACTACTGAGGTATCGTCTCAACACGTTATGTATTATGGATGAAACGCAGTGTAGGCTCTGTCTGGAGTAAGATGTTAACACACGGAATCTTTTTTTCAATTATACAGCGCTGGCTTGTAGTAGACTGCACTTTCTCTAGCGATTTTAATTTAATTCGATGGGAATCGGATATCTTTCAATATGAGATTTATAGCACTTCGTTTATAAGGCAGTAATGTTGCTAATTTCATAGTGTATTCAAAGTGCCCCTTTCCATTATAACCCATACCAACCCTTTAGTAAGGATCACAACCTAGCTTCTCACACCACTTATGCTGTGTATGTTACTTTTATACATTAGTGGTGGGACCTACAGTTTAAAGTCGACTCCGAACGACAGATATCTGAGAAACTTTTCGTGGTGGCTATTTTATTATCACTCAGAGTTTTTGCCAGAAATCTGCTCAGAGAAAGTCGCTGAAGAAGTTTTATTTTGTATTTCGTTTTGTTCGAGATGTCTGATCTGGGGTTATGAACTGTGCGCCTCACGTCTAATTAGCCAACACACTAAGGAGTAGGCTACAGCGGCTTTTTTCCTTTTCATTGGGAAAACATTTAAGTAGTTTAGTTTTAAAGTTGTATCTGCTGTAGGAACATTTTTTCTTGTTTTTATTTAATGGCAGTACTGGTGTACATACTGGCTGTAGCCTACAGTATGTAAATGATTTTTAAATTATTTTCCACTTGTTTCTCTCTTACAAAACATTGTTTTAACTATTTTCTTTATCATATTTATCATACATTTATGACACTAAAATTATTCATTTCAATTTGCATAAATTTTCTACGACACCCCAAAATGCCTGTAAAAACCCTTGCAGTTGGCAAGTATTTTCACTTGACGTCAGCCAAACGTACATGCTTACGATATGTATTTGCATGTACGTAATAATGTTTGTTTGACACAATGTCATCTTTTATGAAAATTAGTAACAAAATGACACTGTTTTTTATTTTACTGTTGTTGTACAAAGTTATTATAAAAAAACGCCGCCATAAACCATTTGCATAAATTCAAAGGCCTGCTAACAATTTCCATTGACACCACTAAGTGTTAAAGAGAGTCTCAAACAAACAAAAAAAAAAAAAAAACAAAAACATGGTACACAAAATGGTGTACAAGGGATTAGAAATAAGCATTTCAAAACTTCAAAGGCAACAGCAATGTTTTCTTCTTCTGTTTTAATGAAGGCTTCAAAGTAACAAGCCATTATGGATGTAAAAGAGCCACTAAGTGGTGAGAAGTACAAGAAATAAGAACAAAATTTATGCAAAGTCATCAAAAGAGGAAGTTGACAATTCACAGAAACCACAGAAACAAGAAAAGGAAGAATATATAATTACGCTTACTAACCAACTGACTTTAGAAATTGAAGGGCTCAACGTTTTGTTTTAAATGACTGGTTACTGCATTTACTGATGCTGCTAACTTATGATAACCAAAGACGACAGTCTTGTGCTAAAGGATTGTGTTTATGTCCGCAGATGGTAAAATCCCATCCCAGCGATCAACTTAAAGATGCCTATCCACCAATAGAGGGCGCTAGAATATTAATTTAAGCTTTTTGTAATGTAATGTAACTTTGTCTAAACTTTGGTGTTTTTTAACAGTGATCTGTAATTGTATGTAATTTAGGCCTCTTGATTTGTATAATCTGAACTTAAAACTCACTCTTTGGCTAACCAGCATAAGCAAATATTGATAAAGATAAAAGCCTAAAGTCTTATTGTGTTGACAGTGATAATTAGAAATAAATAAGTGAATATTGTATTTGGATACTAAAAAAAAAAAGAAAAGGAAACTAGAAAAAATATTGTAAATTTATATGTGAAATAAAGAAAACCATATATGTATTATCCAAAATTATCATGTGTTGTGTTCGAAGGAAATTATTTGGAAAAACGAAATAAATTGCAATGCGATTAAAAGCCCCGGCAAATTGATTAACAATACCAACTCGAGTGGCTTAATTAAAACATTTGAAGCTAAATTTTCTTGTGCGTGTTCGTGGGTCGGAAGAAAAGAGAAGGAAAGTGTTGTTTTGTTTGTGAACTTTTAGCCAGTTGGAATTTCTTTTAATTTTTGTTCCTTTTCCATAGTGCTCGAACCATGATATTGTCCACCTATACAGTCCACGGAGTTATCAGATTTGTGGTGATAGAAATCTTTGAAGCATTTGCAAAATTGTCTTAAATCAGAGAAACGTTTCAAAGAATTATTTCGTATAAGTGTCACAATTACAACGATTGTGAAAACATCGTCTAAAAAAAATATATATATATTTTAAAGCAAAAAAACAAAAACAAAATAAACCAAAAGACTGCGGAGAAAAAGTTACCGAAAGAAATAATTTTTTAAAAATCCGTTTTTCTTCGAATAAGCTAACTCCCTACCTAGTACACTACGGCGAGTTCATATGGCGATGTATACATAAAATCGAAATTGAAAGTGTAGAGATTAATAGATTTTATTCATGTGTTTCTAAGAACAGTTAAACCATCATATCCCAAGAATAAATATTGTTACGCAATTGGAAAAATTTAAATACTGATGTTTTGCTTTTACATCGTTTAACGTTAAAATTATAAACAAAAGGTACTAAAACAAAGAACTTGTTTACAAATAATCGCACTGCGTAATATAACAACAAAAACCAGCATAAAAAATTATAAACAAGTAAACAAAAATACAACAACAAACACCACAAGAATAAATGTAACTAAAATATACAAACAACATTAATGATAATGAGAGATCCCGAGAAGGCGAAGCCACGAACATTCGTTTTCAAGAACATTCATCAGACTGTTTACGTTGCCATACAAAAGGCAAGGCAAAGCAGGCAAGTGAGTTAGTAAAATTCAGTCAGTTTTGTGTGAAGACGCGTTGTATTTGAACAGAGTAATCGTGGTTTGAAGATCTTCGTTACAAAGATTTGTTGTACAATTGCTTAGTGATTGTTATTGTTTATGCGAAGGATGTTAACAGGGGAATAAAAAAGAGCAATTGTTGTTGTTTACATCAAGTTGTGAACAGTGGAACACAGAATAATAAAGAATTTTAATTAAAACTAAACACAAATTTATTTTTATTTTATTTGCAATCTACCAGCTCATATTTTAAACGTTTTTAAGAGGTAAAAACGTAACAATATATTAATAAAAGCCTATCATATCGTTTAACAAACAACATTTACCTCACCGCTATGCTGTATATGCATTAGTTTTGGTGGTATTTTCGTTAAATATGAAATCATTTCATTTTCTGTCAAAACTAATTTTAATTTTTCTAATAACTGAAATGATCTATCACTCGTGATACCAGGTATTATAGAATTACTTTTTTTTAATTAATTTTTCTTCAAAAAATGTTATTCATACGCCTACGGCCATTTATTTTCGTTGTCAAAACAGTTTAAAACGACGGGTCTTATACACACAGTTTAAAATGACCGTTGTAAGCCATTTTTACAATGTTATCGTAATTGCTAAAGCACTTGCACACACATACAAAATTTGCAAGTTTAATATTTTCATGCATGCATGAAGTTAATGATGTTGTTGGTTATAATTTTGACTAAGTGTGTATCAGTATGTTGCCTTGATAGCCGCCGCAGCATTGCGTGGTAAACAATATTCAATTTTGCAGTGGCCTATGATTGCTGTTTTCACAACTTAACTGCGTGCTGTTGATTTTCTTTTCTATTTTTATGTATAAAATTCCAAGTAATTTCAAATAAATTGTGTTAAAAGCAGTTTAAATTGTGGAATATGTTATGATGTTATGGATGACAAAGTGAATGCAGTTTTGTATTAATGAAGATATTTACTTATGATGGGAAACTGTAAAAGTGATATTCTTTAATCCTCTGCCATGTTCATCGAAAGGCCAGTCTATATTGTTACGAAAATGAAAACCAAGAAAAGCTATAAAATTAAAACAATGCAGTAAACAAACCTGTTTACAAATTATCGTACTGCTTACTATAACAACAAGCAGCAGCATAAAAAAACGGTAAACAAGTAAACAAAAATAGAACAACAAACGCCACAAGAATAATGAATGTAAACAATGATGTTTTCATTTATAGAGATTTAGAGAAGGCGAAGTCATGAACAATCGTTTTAAAGAACATTCATTAGACTGTTTACCCTGCCATATAAAAGGCAAGGCAAAGCAGGCGAGTAAGTTAGTGAAATTCAGTCAGTCTTGTTTGAAGACGCTGTGCGTTTGAAGAGATTAATCGCGGTTTAAAGATCCGTTACAAAGATCTGTCGAACAATTGTCTAGTAATTATTATTGTTTATGCAAAGGGTATAAACAAAGGAAAGCAATTGTTATTGTTTACATCAAGTTGTGAACAGTGGCACACAGAATTGTGCGAATAATGAAGAATTTTAATTAAAACTAAACACAAATTTATTTTTATTTTATTTGCAATCTAAGAGCTCATACTACTTTATATTTACAACCCTTAACTTATCAGAGATTACGAGCTTTGTATCGGCTTTGACCAAGTCAACAACATTGCAATTTTCAATGATATTCCTATGCCATAAATCTCATGAAAAATTTCTTAAAAATCACACAACATAAAAGGTGTGAGAAGCTAGGTCTTAATCCTGACCAATTATGTTATGAATGTATGTATGTAAAATGGATGCATTTATTTGTTAGACAAAGGACTGCAAAACGGTTTGGTAGTAGTAGTTTTCTATTGCTTAGGAGTCTAGCAAGATATAAATGGTGTGATAGTCACTATTCCGAGTGATTTATATTTTTACTATAAATAGGATCCTTTTGTGTCAAGTCAAATAAAGTTGTATTTTAAAATACGTTGAATATTTAGTTTTAAGAAATGCCCTTAAAACCCATTCAAAATTAGTAAAACAAAAAAATATCAACAGCCGCTTGTGTAAAATATTCCCAATTTTTCCCTTTGCTTTCATTTGTAGCATACGGCATATATTAAGTGTTGCTTTCTTTATTATTGTTTCTGTATTTTTTCTTGTTTAAGTTGATTTTAAAGCCTGTTGATTTAATTTACATCACTTTTGCTTTGGTTATTTAGAACATACTGCTACAATACTGCTACAATAGAAGGATGTCTTTTTTTATTTTCTATAACGAAAGCTTACTTGCCCTAAAGGTACTAAAGAAAGTATAAAAATATGAATTTTAATATGCAAAATATGGTATCAAGTGGATAAAAATGAAATGAAATAATGCGACCCGTACGAGTATGATGGTGATGATGGCATTATTGTGTTTCTCCTTTCGTATTTGTTTCTTCCAAGTTGTTAAGTGTATATAAATTTGTATTATTTTTATTTTTTTTGTTGTTACAAACTCTTTTCATATGTAAGCAACTTTAGGTATTCCCTTTAACGTTTAAAATAATTTTTGAAAGTTTTTTTTCATTTAGTATAGTGGTGTTCGTTTCCTCTCATCAAAGAATGTGTATGTATTTCTTCAAACATATAGAAACCTACCAAGACATAGCTTTTACACCACTCACTATGTTGTGCGTATTAAGTTTATAAATGAGTGGCAGGATCTACAGTTTAAAGTCGACTCCAAACTTTGAGAAAATTTGTATGGCAATTTTTATTTACTCTAAGCATTTTCGCTAGAAGTCTGCTGAGAGGAAGTCACCAAAAAAATATTTTTCCACGCTCCGTTTTGTTGAAAATATCTTGCCGGGGGTGTCAAACATTTTAATTTTCGGTGATAGATTAAATAACTGAAAATTGAATAACGATTGAAAAGCCTTCTTAAAAATCTGTGGAACAGGTTTTCGCTGGTATTGCGAATAAGAAATAATGCTCCGTGATAATGTGTCTGCATTTTTGTCCGTAAAATTGTGACATATTACGGTATGTGGTATCTAAACTAGATCGGCAAAAATGATGTGCATAATGATTTTTCTAAACCATTTCCCGTTTATTAAAATTAAATTAAATAGATTCTTTAGAATTGTAAAAAGTACCTATGACTACTTCCTTTTGGGCAGTTCTATTTTGTATTTCTTGTAAATTTATTAATAATTAATCTTAACCATATCTTCACATGTACTCTAGAATGATTCTAACATTGTAAAGCAATAATTAAGCGATTTAACAGAGTATAATTTTAAAGGGAAGTTCTATAATAAAATCGAGTTAAGAAATGAAATCATAGAGGAATGAATAGTGCTAATTAGTTGGTAACGAAGGCACACATCATTTTCTGAAGAATAAAGACAACCAAGTTATCTATTAGTCGCCGCAGTCTAGTAAGTAGTGTGTTGCTTTATTAGGCAAGAACCCGTGGTTCAGATTCCCCAGATAAGACATCTCCAACCAGATGAAATATAAAAAAATATTGCTTCAATGTCTGCCTATCAGCAGTATTCTGGCAAAAACTCTGAGAGTAAATAAAATTACCATGAGAAGTTTCTCAAAAATCTGTCGTTCGGAGTCGACTTTAAATTATAAGAGAAAACCCTGTATTTATGCTTTGTTAGTTTGTCAAAAATCCATTAAATTCTCATTTGTTAAGATAATTTATAAAGTTTTTGCTATGATGGCTTTAATTATCTTAAAGGTTACAATGGAATTGACTTTTTAAAAAATTAATAACAATGGTAGACTAACATAAAAGAAAAACAACCCAGGAAAACAACTTACGTAAGTCTTTCATATATTCATTAGAGAAGTCATAGTTAAAATACAAAAAGATACATTCAAAGACCATACGTAACAATGTTTACAAATGATAGTGAACATGGGCAACAGGACGACATTGTCATCATTCTTGTTGACTTCTATCAACTGTGTCAAAGATTCTTTAGAAATAGTTCTCCTTTCATTACCGAGCCATTTTCCTCTATTGTGCCACAATGGCAGTAGCCTTGCGTTTGGCATTGTTTAACTAACCAAACCTGAACCTGAAAGTGGAAGTTAACAAGCCAAATGAATTTGGTCTGTATGGCAATATTTGAGGGATTTTTTCAATAAGCAGATGATTTTTGTATACATAGTAACGTATAGCAACCAGAGATAAGCAAAAGCTACAAAAACAAAAACCATGAGTATGAAAGAGATAGATAACGAAAACGCAACGAAAGCGAACGCAACAAGAGGCAATGTGTACACAATACACACGACACAAATACACACTAACAAATACATCGGACACGTTCCCAGTAAACAAACAACAACAAGTATGAGAGAAAAAGGGATAGACAAGTAAGCAAACGCAACAACAAGCAATGTGTCGCGATAGAGTTCTCGAGAAAGCGAGAACACAAACCTTCTACTTCAAGAACGTTCGTTGTACTGTTTCTGTTGGACTATAAAAGGGCAAGACAAAGCGGACGACGAGTCAGTAAGAATTCACTCAGCCTTATGTGAAGTTGCGTGTGAAGAAAACAGTCGTGGTTTGAAGATCGCAGTTGTAAAGATCGTCCGAACAGTTGTTAGTGCTTACGCGAGCGTTGGCTTACATGTGACATTTAAAAAATTTGACAAGCAAAACAAATGAAATAAAAAATTTCAAAAACTTTACAATTTAGAAATATTTTAATAAAAAATATTTCATGGAACACTTTATTTCGTTTACTTTAGTCAACGATCTATTGTTGGGACGTGGCGAAACTAAAGTCAGTATTTTAACACAAGATTAGTTCTTATTCATGATTGATTATCCATTTTGTTAGCAGTCAGATGACCACATGCGTATATCATTACTGGAAATGAATTGCCAGTAACTTTCTTTGAAACTCTGTTAAGGCACTCTATTTGTATGCCCAGCAGCTGCTAAGAACACCGAAGTACACAAAGTTACAGTTTAGCAGGAAACAAATTGGAAACCTTTTACCGAAATTTCCAAAATGAGAGAAAGCTACCGAAACCTACCAAATGCAAACCAAGCAAAACAACTGCATTTGCTGTTAAAAATTTATGGTGCATATGGAATTATTGAAACGCAAATATGTTGCATAAAAACCCCAATCGTACATGGTCAAACAAATAACACCATACCTCCAAAATAAGTAGTCCAATTGGCCAATAATTCAAAATGTACCATCAAAGATTGTTGAAAGGAAATTACAGTTCGCATGCTGATGGTTGGTGCTCGGAAATTATGAAGTACAGCTGATCCAAACACGTAAGAATGAATGAACTTCAATTTATTGAAAATAAACAAATGCTTTGTTAGAATCATTACACACAGTACACATAAACGTATTTTTTGTTGAAAATCGCTTGAACCTTTTATTTTTTTAATAGCATCTTCTGTTCGCTGAACAAGGTCGGAGTTTCTTGGTCTCTCACTTCCTGAATTCCCCAAAATAAACTTATCATTGCCTTCGTAAAGTGATGCCACATTTCTGCGACCATATGATCTATTGTATTAGTAATAGTCTATATAGGGTGGCCTTATACTATGTTCAGACAGGCACTTTTATTGAGTCAATATCCGTTTATTTGAGTAAAATATTTTAAGTGTTCAGACACATAATATACGCAATATTTATTTGACAGTGGTAAACAAAACAAGTCGCCGTAGTCTAATAGGTAGTGTGTTGGCTTATTAGACTGAAGGCCCGAGTTCGAATCCCAGGTCAGACATCAAAACGAAAATATGAAAATATTTCTTCGACGACTTCCTCTCAGCAGATTTCTGGCAAAAACTCTGAGAGTAAATAAATTGCCATGAAAAGCTTCTCAAAATACTGTCGTTCGGAGTCGACTTTAAACTGTAGGTCCCGCCACTCATGTATAAAATTAACGCACACAACATAAGTGGTGTGAGAAGCTAGGTCGTAATCCTGACTGAAGGTTTGTAATGACCAATTATGTATGTATGTATGTAAACAAAACAGCTGGTTGTTTCAACAACATTGTTTTTATTTTGTTTTTTTTGTTATGTTGTTTTCTTCTGTTTTTTTTTTTTTTTTTTTTTTTTTGTAGTTGTTGTTTGGAAAATTGTAATACGCTCACTGAACGTACTTATGACAGTGCTGTATTTTAAGTTTTATTCAATATTATAACAATTTGCGTATTTATTGCGCAATAATTAATTGAAACTTTATATGAAATATTGAACTCAATTATAGCGTTTATTGCGATTTACGCAATAAAAGTGCCTGTCTGAACATAGTATTATAATGTTTCCTCCACGCCTACTGCCCTGACAAACTTCAAAATGCTACCCGGTGTCTGCAAAGACAATTTCCATATGATATGCACCCAGGTGCTTCTGCCAAGGAAGCATTAATGCTTCATAGATTCCAATGTGTGTTCTGATGATTTATCCTTATCATGACATTATCTACACATTGGGTTCGAAATGATACCAATTCTGAACAAGTGCATTTTGACAGTGCTCGCTCAAAATATACTCATATTTTAGAAAAAAAGGAGTCTTTAGCAAAAAGTCCTTTACAATCCTACCTACTCATTATGCGTTTCTATATCTGTTAGTTTTCAGTGTTCGCATTTCACTTTTTAAAAGTGTGGTCGCAATGGTATTGCAACTGTTCCGTAGAATGCATTCAATTGTTTTCATTTTTAGGTTTCCATTTCATATGACACACTTTACAGTGAATAACAAAAAATATGACACGATGAATTGACGCAAATAATGTACAAATTTACAGGTTGAAATATACAAACAGTAACGATTAATAGACATGCGTTTGCCATAAGATGATGGAGTACGTCCCACTGTAGGTTGAGGTTTAGGCTAGAGAACGTGTACTTGCCATTGAGACAAGTACAGTACCCGGAGGTCAAGTTGACCCATTGTACTATGTCCTAAAGGAGAGAGGGATAATAGAGGAGATAGGAAAAAGGAGAGGAAGTAGGAAAGGGACCTCAAACTGTATATCGCCAACAGATTTCTCTAATTAAATAGTGAACCACATCTGCATGATGTAGTGTAAACGATAACATAAACGACAACAAAAATATTTTGTTATGTTGTAACATTTCTACAATGCTTCTGTTATTTGTTTGTTTGTTTGTTGTCTAGTCTGGCCTGTTAAAGGACGAGATTTTATTGATTTTGAAAGTGATTTTGATTGATTTTTAAAGATATGTGATTAGATTATACTTGTTGTTATTGCACCGGCAATATTTGCCCCTCTTATTGGACTACAAGCACGGCAACAAAGGCATAGGCAAAGAATGAACTGAAAAACAGAATAAACTTTCGAAATGGAAAAAAATTTCTTCGTCGTTAATAACAGAAATGGGCAAAATCGCGTTTGGTTTGACATGCATTGCATAAAGGAGTATTACACCGTTTCCTGATATTGGAAATTGAAATATTGAATCGGTGAGGAAAAGTCCCTATCGAAGCTTGTTCGAAATATGTTGGGAGGATGCATGTGGTCGGTTTTCTTTCTCTTTGTGTTTCTAACAGCATAATTTACTCTCGGGTATTAGACAGCTGATAACGGTCATCTTCTTGAGTCTAGTTGCCACAACAAAAATGTTTTAATCAAACTGGGCACCCTGTTCTGGAAATCTAACACGCCTCTTACTTTTTATGACCGAGACTCAGTTCTGTTCTGTATGAATGGGTACGTTAACAAATAAAATTGTCAGCAACAAGGGTTGTGTGTGCCACTTAACGCTACCCTGTTGAAATCACATATCGTTGGTGTCCAAATGATCCTTTAATTTTATACATGGGGGGAGGGACCTACAGTTTAAAGTCGAACCCGAACGACAGATTTTTGAGAAACTATTCCTGGCAATTTTTTATTTACTTTCAGAGTTTTTGCCAGTAATCTGCTGAGGCAGAAAGTCGACCCAAAATATTTTTTTCAACCGTTGGTCCCGCCACTTATGGATAAAATTGACACAAACAATAAAAGTGGTGTGAGAAGCAAGGTTGGAATCCTGGCTGAAGAGCTCTAATGACCATTTATGTATGTAAGTATGATATGTAATTCTCTGTCTCTATTAGTCAGAATGTTCACCACATCATTACCGATCACTCCTGGACTACTACTTTGTTTACTAATGAGCGTCGCTTCATGTTAATCGCCTTTTTACATTCCAGGGCGGTCTTTGAAACCGTATCCTTTGATTTTATTGCCCTAATAGTCACTTGACTATCGACAAATGTGTTTAAATTCCTACCAAATTATCACTGATTCAAACTGAAATACCGTATTATGGTTTGACATATTTAGAGTCATCCAATGGTTGCGTTTACCAACCCGTCGGATAATTCCGCCTTAACCGAGTACTCGTTCGGTATTACAATTATTCTCTGGAAATACGGTTCTTGGCTCTGCTTCAATGCGATTTCTGAGATTGTATGTGAACGGTGGATTTATTGAATATGTGTTAGGATTTCGAGAACTACTGATATTAAAGGGCAATATCACAACTTCAAGGCCCTTCAAATAAGGCAGCCATTATTAGGCAATCTATTAGAGCCGTCATTCTGTTATGCACATATATGCCACTGTCTGACATTCCTATGATGTAATCCTCACTGGCAGATATCATTGGACTTCCTAAACGGGTTATTCGATTGACGTGTCTTAATTTTATAAATTCGAAAATTATCAGGAAGTTTCACACTTCTTCCGGGTTATGAACCTGGATTATACAAATTGGTAGTTATTCAGTTGAACAACAACACAACGCCAAACCTTTACGGAAAAACTTGTGGTTGATCATCTTAATCCTAGAAATTCAATTTTTAATTGTAATTTGATGTGATATGTATGATATTGTTACGTTTTTACCTTTTAAAAACGTTTAAAATATGAGCTCGTAGATTGCAAATAAAATAAAAACAAATTTGTGTTTAGTTTTAATTAAAATTCTTTATTATTCGCAAAATTCTGTGTGCCACTGTTCACAACTTTATGTAAACAACAACAATTGCTATGTTTGTTATTCCTCTGTTTATACCCTCTGCATACAAAATAACAATTACTAGACAATTGTTTGACTGATCTTTGTAACGGAGATCTTCAAACCACGATTACTCTCTTCAAACACACCGCGTCTTCACACAAGACTAACTGAACTTCGCTGACTGAGTCGCCTGCATTGCCTTGCATTTGATATGGCAGCGTAAACAGTCTGATGAATGTTCTTGAAGGCGAATGTTCATGACTTCGCCTTCTAGAAATCTCTATAAATGAAAACATCGTTGTTAAATCGTTGTTTACATTTATTCCTGCTGGTGTTTGTTGTTGTATTTTTGTTTACTTGCTTAAAATTTTTTTTATGTTGGTATTTGTTATTATATATATTAAGCAGTACGATAATTTGTAAACAGGTTTGTTTACTGCATTGTTTTTGTAGCTTTTGTTTATAATTCTAATGTTAAGCAATGTAAAAGCAAAACACCAGTATCTAGATTTTTGATTTTCGTAACAATATATATAGTATAGGGTTCATGGATGAATTCAAGTCGTGCTTCTTGATTACTGACCCAATAATGTTTCTCATATTTTGTTTAAATATTTTGCAACATTTAATGTTCAAAGTAAATTTCAAAATTTCTGTTCAACAAAATTATGAAGTTATTCGTTTGCATTATCCTGTTTGTTAATCTCTCCCAAAAGTAATTTTTCATAATTTGTTTTTTCTTTTTTTTTTAATTTTCTTGCTACAATTTTTTTATTGTGTCGTTTCTATTGTCATTGTCGCAAATAAGAAAACAACGAGAGGTGTTATATGAAGGAGTATTTGGATTAAACTAACTGCAACAATAGTAATTAGAAAAACAGCAATAGTAATTAGAAAAACAACTCTAAGTGTCGCAAAAGCAAGGTCGGTTTCACTTTACAAATCTACACCCTTTTTGACAATGCCCGGCAATTAACTTAACTTTTGAAAAATAGCAAAATATGCTTGTATTGTGTCAATTTGTGTACAATTGCAATGTCATTTTTCAAACAACAAAATTAAACAAGTCGTTATTGTCAATTGTGGTATAATTAATCTAGATAAACTCGTTTATCCTTTTCTCCCTCTCTTTCTCTCTCTCTTTGTTTTATAGTTATTTTTGCTAACAATGTGACAAATGGATTTTTATTGTAATTGTTACAATATTTTACAATTCTTTTTAGTTTTTTGTAACGAAAATAATTTTTACGAGAATATACAAACAAATGAAGAAAAGCGGTGGAATGTAAAAATAAATAATCATGTCAAGAAGGTAAACATTTACAATTGTGGTAATTGAAAATCAATTTAATTGGGTTACGTCTTTTAACGTTTTGATGAAATTTATCTTCTTGAATTTCTATTCCTTGGTATTTGAAATATCAAAACGCTCGCTCTTATTGCTCTTGGTGTCATATAAGAAGTGTAGCTTTAAATGGAAGTAAAAAGCGATTCACATTATATTCAACCATTTTCTTCATAATTTATGATAGGAAATGGTGTTACAACGTTTAACATTAAAATTATCAACAAAAGCTACAAAAATAAACACAATGGTCTTGTTTACAAGATCAACAAATAAACAAAAATATAGCAACAACATCAGTATAAAAAATTGATGAACAAGTAAACAAACAGGCAACAACAACAATGCAAGGACAAACGTAAACAAAATATACAAATAACAATAACGTAAACACCATGTTTACATTTAAAGAGATTTCGCGAAGGCGATGGCATTCAGGCAAGACAAAGCAGGCAACGGAGTCAGTCTTGTGTGAAGACACGTTGCATGTGAAGAGAATAATCGTGGTTTGAAGCTCTCCGTTATAAAGATGTGTCGAACAATTGTTAGTGTTTACACAGAAGAGTGTAAAGAAGAATAGAAAACAAAGCAAATTTTTATTGTTTACATCAAGTTGTGAACAGTGGCACACAGAATTGTGCGAACAATAAAGAATTTAATTAAAACTGAACATAAATTTATTTTTATTTGCAATCTACGAGCTCATATTTCAAACGTTTTTTAAAAGTTAAAAACGTAACAATAACATAAGAACCGGCCATTTTTATTGGACATGAAGGCTTTCAAAAGAAAATGTCATTGAAAGTATTGACCAATGAAAGTTACGATTTTTTTTAATTTTTTGGTTAATTTCTAGAACTCAAATTGAGGCCAAGTATGAACCGATCAAATTTGTAATACCTTGAGAATTATGTACATGAATCGAAAGAAATGGTAGTCAGAATATACAAGTTCTTGGCTATCCAATTAAACAGTTTTCCCGACATACAAAATCGCCTTTCAACATCGCTTGGCTTCAGTGCATGTGACATTCAGTTTTCTTGCATTCAAATGAATCCTGCTGCCTTTGAATGCTTTGAAATGGATACTTAAATCACGCCTAGTGCAAGCTCTTTTTGCATCTGATACGAATCTTAATCGAGTAATGTTTTAAACTTATGGCGTTCAAACTTTTTTGTCTGAGCCGGACGTTCTTTGTCTTTGACGTCAAAATTACTATTTTTCAACGGCAAACCAATCGATACATTGTGTTTTTGATACAGATATAATTCTCGAATCAAAATCACCATTTTTGAAAAGTGCAAGCCATTGCATTTTTGATACAATAGTCCGACCGTATAATCCACAAACAAGCGTTGACTAGCAAATGCAGTTTTTCTCGAAAAAAAAGTGACGCGAAACCAAAATATGATGTGTGCTAACAAACCAAACAATTTTGACGGATTTAGACAGCACAAGAATAACTCATTGGAATGACGTGTACATTGATGTCGTATTGATTGGTGCAATCTAATGTAAAAGTCCGGATTTTGAGTTATTCACGCTGGGATTGAAATGCCCAACTTAGCTTATCGGAATCCAGCTTATCGGAATTCACCCTTACTGATGTGCTGCTAAGCGAAACTACTGGAAAGTGTTGGGAATACTGTTAACAATTGCTTTGAACCATCAAACATAAATCTTTAGATATAAAACAAGAAGTTGAGTTATAAAAAAAATAAATGAACGGACATAAACGACTGACGTTTTCATGTTTATTTGTTGAGCAGATTTTTTGGAATCTAAGCTACCGTCTGAATATCAGTTCCCACATTGTGGGCAACTTTCACTTTTTCGTTCTTTCTTTTCCTTTTTTTCTTGTCCACCATAACAGAAAAAGAGTTGTTTTGTGATTATCAGAGAAATCAAACAGCAAGGGAATAGAAATAAACAGCTTAGCTTAAACAGAATAGAAATAAACAGAAGAAAATAAAAACAGTCAAGTTACTTGGATTAAACACACCAAAGAGTGGTAAAGCCTCCAAGAGTATGTCGTTGTACAATACCTACGTATACTGCCGTGCAATGCTTACGTTTGATTCTTATTTAAGATACCAGTTATAGAGATAAAATGACTGTCTTCTTTTAGTCTAAATACAGTTCCTTACAGTATTTGAAGCATGCAGTGTCACTCATTAAGCGTACAGCAAATGTGTGTGGGTTGTTTTATTTAAACTTTTTTCTTCAAGTATTTAATGTAAACTTTTTGGTTTTGTTACTGCACTGTTGTTATGAAATGTTTTTATTTTTTTTTTTTAATTTGTTGTCTACTTGTCGTTTAATCCGTTTGTCCCTTGGTCGGTTGCTTAACTGTTTTCCTTTGCGTTGCATTACCTTGTTTCCTTCAGAATCTCTTGTTTATTGTTCGGAATACAAATTTACATTGTTGGTTGAATTTTTTTTTTTTGCCTTTTTTGGTTTTGAGAATAAAAATTTATATTTTCAAGTTGCGTTACAGAGTGCCTTTTGATAACGTTTTTAATTTATTGGACTTATTTGCTTCGAATATTGTAAAATTTTAAAAAGATTTGAGTCCATATTGTTACGAAAATGAAAAATCTAAATTCTGGTGTTTTGCTTTTACATTGTTTAACATTAAAATTATAAGCAAAAGCTACAAAAGCAAAACAATTTAGTAAACAAACCTGTTTACAAATTATCGTACAGCTTAATATAACCACCAACACCAACATAAAAAAATGTTAAACAAATAAACAAAAATATACCAACAACACTACAATAACAAACGTAAACAACGATGCTTACATTTATAGAGATTTCGAGAAGGCGAAGTAATGAACGTTCAGTCAGTCATGTGTGAAGACGCGGTGCGTTTGAAGAGAGTAATTGTGGTTTTAAGATCTCCGTTACAAAGAACTGTCGAACAATTGGCTAGTAATTGTTGTTGTTTATGCAAAAGAGTGCAGAGAAGAATAACAAACAAGACAATTGTTGTTGTTTACATCAAGTTGTGAATAATGACACACAGAGTTGTGCGAATAAAAAAGAATTTTAATTAAAACTAAACACTGATTTATTTTTATATTATTTGCAATCTACGAGCTAGGGATGCCAAACGGGAATTCGGAATTTTTGGATCCCGAATTATCCCGGGATTTCGGGATCGGATTCGCGATTTTCTCTTAATAATAAAAATTAAAAATACATATTTTATTAACAATTTCATTTATATTCCAAAATAAGTATATTATTGTTTTATATAATTTTTTAAAAAGATTAAAGCATCTAACATGTCATCTGATAGCCCTGAACGAATTTTGTAGTCAACATACGCTGCCGTTGAAAAACACCTCTCGCAATCAACACTTGTTGATAAAATAGTTCCAAGATAGCTATATGCAGCTTGTAAATATTCACCTCTACCACCTCCTGATGTAAATAAATCTATTTCTTTGGACAGTTGAGTATCTAAATCAGTAACCCTATTAATTGATTTTATAGGGCTTTTGCATTGTTCGATGGCAGCAAATAACTTTTTAGCAATGGAAGTAGGGTTCTCCTCATCAGAGATGCTATTATCGAAGTTGAGTGATATATAATTTTTTCAGACCTTTTGCAAAACGCAGGATTAATGCCTTTAATTCGGATTTTCTTAAAGTCGTATCCAAATCTTTATCAAAATCAGTCTCTTGATTTGGATTTTTAAGAAAATTTAGTAGAGGTGAATACACAGTTCTTCTTTCCTCTATTCCTTTACGAAGTGATTTATATAAATCTTTAGCAAGACTAGAATTGATTGCTCTAATTTCATTTAGCATAAATGTTAATGCAGCATGAATTCACGAAAATCCCGATAAATCCCGGGACAAGTTTTAAAAAATCCCGGGATTCGGGATTTGTTAATCCCGAAAATACCGGGATTTCGAGTTTCGGGATTTACCGATTGGCATCCTACTACGAGCTCATATTTAAAACGTTTTTAAAAGGTAAAGACGACACAATATTAATAGGTGAAAATCAGGATAATAATTAGTGTATGTTGCAGGACAAACGTGAAGGACGTATAGGACACAGTTGGTTCTAATTTTACTAATTTTTAATGTTAGCTTACATTCTAGGCACCAATCAAAATGGCACCATTTCAATGCGTTATTCTTGAGCTGTCAAGATCAGTCAACATGGTTTGGTTTGGTAGCTCACATCATAATTTTTCTTTCACAATTGAAAATCTTTCAATCTCTCGCAGCATTTGAGAGAAATTTGGTTGAGCCACTTTTTTGTGAAGAAAACTGTGCTTGCGAGTCAACGCTTGCTTGTGGAATTATGCGGTCGGAATAACCTATCAAAAATGCAATGACTGGCGCCTTATAGAAATGATGATTTTGATTCGTGTATTTTATCAATGATGTTTACGTCATTTAAAAATGCATTTGCGGGAAATTTGTTTGAACCACTTTTTTGCGAAGAAAACTATACGTACGTGTCAACGGTTGCTTGTGAAATTGTACGATGTCGCCGATGTCCATGAGACAGTGCAGAAGAAATCTAATCAATCGCAGGCTACATTTTTCAGGCTTTCCCTCGTACTAAATTCAACTGAACCAGAAACTGAAGGTAAATTATTATAGAATACTACGGATTAATATTTGGCGCGGATGTCCAGATCTGTTTGTGGATTCACAAGTTGCTTGTGGATTTTGCTAAAGTAGACCGAGAAAGATATTCAATTACTATATCCATTACAAGACATTGTATTTTCGAACGAGTCATAATTTAGGTTCTGGAGAGAAATAATGTTAATATAGTCAGGTTTCATTAAATATATGTAGTTTCAACTTTTGGCTCTGTAGATGTGTATGTACATATGTATGTAATGCACAGCACAGTATATCATTTGTTCACAAAAGTCTTGAAATTGTTTGTTGTTCTCACATACAATACGTCATTGTAAAGCGTAAATCAATTAAAATGTTAATATTTGAAACACAAATACACGTAAGTAAATACGTTTATTGAAGCATCAGTTGTATTTTTAATATAAAAATACAATTTTTTAATTGAAGGAGGCCAAGAAACATCAATTTAAAGGGGAGTGGTTATTGAGACAACATTTGTTACATGTTACAATGGTTTATGCGTGAAAGAAAATAAAAAAAAGTTAATTAAATGAAACCAATAAATTTCGGAAATTTATTTAAACAATAATTTCATGGTATACTGAACATTTTATTTTACAAAAGAATCAAATTCAAAGTCATAGAAATTTATTCAAATTTTTTACTGAATGTTTACAAATGGAAGGGTTATGTTGGCTTGGAGTGACGTCTAGGTTGAGGAACAGGAGAACTTCCAGGTAAGACTCAAAACAACTGGCCAGCTTGTAAAGCTGCATGGGCCTGAAAACGCAATCACCGTAATGTGCTTTCGGAACTATCTATCATCGCGCCAACTAGAAGAATAGGACCCGGATTAGAAAAAATTAAATTTCATAAATACTTTCAACAGACGCCCAACTCCTAATTTGAGGTGATTATTATTAATAACCGCAAACTAAATTAGAGTTCAGTTAAGGTTTAGTTCAGTCTTTCAAATGACTTGATTTTACACTTGTTCTGGAATTACTACTCTCGCAGGATGAATCTTTAAATGCGTAAATGTCATGTTTATTCACGTGCCAAAAAAAGAAATATTTCTAAAAGTAATACAAATCCTTGGTAAATATTTACCAAAATCATTTTTTTGTGTCTATTGTCTTGATTGCATTACAGAAAAAATCTCATAACGACAAAGCAAATTAATTTTACTTGATTTAACCATTTGACGTCATTCTGATGGTTTAGTCTCCCTCCAAAGAGGGATTACAAAAGCCTATTTGAAATACAATATCTATTTATTTACTTATTTATTTCCACTTATATTTTGTCATTCCTTGAATTGTTTGTTTACTTTTAATCTTTATTTTGTTATTTTTGTTTTATTTCTATTTTCTTTTTATTTTATACCAATTTAGCGTTTTTTTACTTAGTTAACGATTTAAAAATTTTAAAAAATAAATATTTTTTAAAACTATTTTTATGTAAAATTCAACTTTCAAATCGCTTTAGATGGCACAATATGTTATTAATTATTTAGTAAATTTTTTCGCAACTTTTTCTAATTGTGATTCTTCTAGTAAGAGAAAGTTAAACGTTACCTACAACAACATTATTCGTTATGTATACGGCTTAAACAGACGCTCCAGAATTTCAATGTTCGCAACTCAATTGTACGGAATTTCTTTTGATTGCCTGCTTAAATTAAAAGTTTTGGTACTTATGCACAAGATAATTTATACCCGCCAGCCGGAGCATCTTTACAATAGACTCTCTTTCACAAATAACTGCAGAGGTAGAAGAATAAGATCGTTTGGGTACAAGAGCATCATCTCTAGTTGGCATTTTTACATATTTGCAACAACTCTCTGGAACTCGATCCCCTACAGCTGTCAAGTATTAAGTAACGCACGACAATTTAAAGCACAACTTATGAAACCGTTTTCAACGTAATAATTTTCTAAAAGTCTACTAAATGTTTGTATTTACCATGCATGTATGTAAATTTTGATCTCTAAAATTGTTATACTATGTAAAATTTAATTCATATTGTTATTTAATTGTATGTAAACATTGTTCCTCTCACATGTTAATTAGTTTCATACTGCAATATAAGACATATGGTCTTGTGTATGGAGCTTTCAAATAAATAAATAAATAAATAAAAAAAATAAATAAATAAAACTTTATGTAGACAATAGCAATTGCCTTTTTTGTTATTCCTCTGTTTATACCCTTTTCATAAACACTAACAATTTCTTAACAATTATTCGACAGATCTTTTTAACGGAGATCTTCAAACCACGATTACACTCGAAAGACTTTGCCTTGCCTTTTATATGGCAGAGTAAACAGTCTGAAGAATGCTCTTGAATGCGAAATCTCTTTAAATGTGAACGTCGTTGTTTACATTTATTATTGTAGTGTTGTTTGTGTATTTTTGTTTACTTTTTTGCCATTTTTTTATGCTGCAAACGTTTATGCAACAAACATCGTCATATTAAGCAGTACGATAATTTGTAAACAGGTTTATTTACTGCATTCTTTCGTTTTTGTAGTTTTTGTTTATAATTTTAATGTTAAGCGATGTCTAAGTAAAACACCAGTATCTAGATTTTTCATTTTCGTAACAATATTTTTACATGCACCTCGAAATATTTCTTCAAGAACGACATTGTCCAGGCTATTACTGTCAACGGCGAGAACTATAGGTCAATAATTGCCAACTTTTTTGACTTGTATGGAGTGCCCTGAGTATCAATGACATATGGTTTCACAACAATTTTGTCCAGCTAAGCTGGAGACTGGTTCACTACAACGCCTTCTGTATACTTTTATTACGTATGGTGGTTAGTAAGTCTTGACAATTGGGTCCTACTCTTTCTTAAAATGTGTAGCTGCGTGACCTTAACATAAAGTTTCCATTGTTGTTACTTTCTTCAATAAAATATTTAAAACAGATGAGTAAGGTTTACATTTTCAGGTTCTACGATAAACGTATTGTCATCTGTCTTTGCCTTGAACCAACCTGCTCTTTGAAAATGTGATCGTTTCTTCTACTCGTTTCAACAAGGTGGAGCTGTTTGATCCTCCTGTGGTGATGACAAACAAATCATGTCTGGTGTTACGATTTTCTTCATTACATTCATTTTTATTACAATAAAGAATTTTGCATTTTTTTTTCTAGGAGATAGTCATGTGTTTGGTTGCGGATTCATTCCCTTATAAGCTATATATATATAGGTATTTTTTTCTCTCTTTTCCCTTATTGCACATGTTGGAAATATTTGGTTATTTACAACATTGTACATAAGCGGCAATTTGGCACACTTATGTACTATGCAAATCATTACCATATATGGTAATGTTCTAGATTATTCTTTTTCCTATTCTTGTCTCTTTTTCCCAAACGGCGGTTCATTGCTGAATTGCACGTTATTTTTCTCGTGCTTTTTCTCTCCTTTTTCCTCTCATTTTACTTACCATGATATGCAGAACACAGGCCTACCACGATCAATGTCGTGGTCGTAAGAATTAATTAGACAAGTGTGCTTAGAGGAGTAAATACGTGATACGCATAAGCTTTAAAAGGAAAAAAAGGTTTTTTTTAAAATATAAAAAAAATTGTATTGAAAATTTAATTTTCTAAAAAGTGCGTTAAAATTATTCGATGAAATTAAGTGAAAAGTGTTCATAGCTTAATTTACAATAAAATTCATATAGTTCGCCAAGAATCGAAAATACTAAAATAGCTTATGAAACATTCTACAAAAGTCGAATACAACAACATCTATAACAATCAACAACAGCAAGAACAGATTACACGAAAACTGACCTTTATAGAATAAAAACTCTAAGTTTATACAACAGCCACCAAATGATAAACTTTTTTTCCAATACCATCAACAACAACACAAGCAACTCAGCAATCAATTAACAAATTTAAAACGACAAAACTAAATCTTGATTTTAATATACCACAAGAAAAAACGCAACAAAAGAGAAAACTTTTCCCATGATTAATCTGGATACCGAGGAGATTGTATGGATCTAACCACAACAACAACAGGAATTCATTTTTCCAAATTATGAACAGAAAAAAAAAAATATATAAGTGTATATATACATACTGCCCTCTTCAAATTAACTATTATTAGATTAAAATAACAACAACAACAACAACAAAAAAAATACAACTAAAACAATTTATATATTATTTTTTTTTTATTTTCTATCTATTTTATCTAATTCTATTTCAATTTAATTATTCTTAAACAATTATATGTTTTGCTTTGAAATACTTGTTAATTTGTATTTTCTCCTAAAATGAAAACAAAACAACAGAAAAAAGAAAACCATTTATTTTCGCTTTACGTTCCCTTTATATAGTTTTTTTTCCTTATATATATTTTTGTTTTTTTTTGATTATGATGTTTAATAATTATTTTTTTTTCTTATTAAAGAAAATTATAAATATTTCACAAAAATATAAACAATATTTTCCTATTTTGAATAACATTTTGCTATCTATATCTATATGATATTTTTATAATTTCACTAGTAATACAGTTACAACAAAAAAAAAAAGAGAAAAGGAAAATTTTTTTTTTATAATCAGTTTTATTTATTTATTTATAATAATTATCATTATTAGCTTGTTCCCTTTATGAAGAAAAGAGGAACGAAGAGAATAATACATCTTTCGCAACTTTCGCAATATAACTTCTTTTCTTTGTACAAGACAACAACACAGCGAACCACATGTATTCATTGCTGGGCCCACCAATTGGAACACATGGATGCAAAGCGTGTAATTAACGTAAGTTGGATTTTTCCTTATTACTACATACGTATATTCATTTGTAAATTTCTTTGCGAGATTTTTTTTTGATATTATTCTTTCGTTCCAAACAAATTATATATATAGAGCAAATTTTGTTCACTATCACTTCATTGAGGTAACTTCATATTACATATATACATGCATAAGTTTTTGTACATTTTATTTTTTTTATATCTTTAATTTTTTTTATATTTTTAATTTTTTTTTTATATAAATAAATGTATTTAAATATGAAATTTCAGTAATTTCTTCTTTTGCAATCGATAAGGGGAAGGTTAGCCATGGGCGGAGTTTGTCGGTGTGAGTGATCATTCAAAATTTTTTTTTCTCCTGGGAACAGATGAATATAGGGTACAATCTGTTAGGAAGCTGTGACCATCTGTCACTCGGGAGGGATTATCGTACCCATGGGGCGTTACATCTGCCACCATCGTATATTGTGAACGATTATATTGTGTAATTTTTTTTTATATTTTTTTCTTTTAATTTTATGCTCTCCGGTATGGTGATTGGCCGAGAGCATATTATATGTTATGGGGCTGGAAAACGGGTCAAGAACACACATACCATGAGCTAGCGGGAGATCTTTGGCCACGACACCGTGTTCTAGAATTTTCATTGTACAAATACGGCACTGCCTACTTATTTCAATTTTTGTTTTCTTTTATTAGTCGACAAGGAGCAACCTCGTAACATATATGGCGCCCAACGAAAATTTTATTCTTATACTTTTATAACATTTTGACGTGAAACATATATCGCGCTTAGTGCAAGTCTATTAGTTATTATTATCATAGCGAACCGTAACGATCATGTGGTTTTAATTTTTGCAGGTTAGAGGATGACGCTTCGTAATGTAATGTAGATTATTGATAGAATTGATTCTGTGTAAGACTTAGAGCTCTTGTAAATATTTTTATTTACTTGAGTCCTGAATGCGATACGGAATGTTATTGGGTGTCATCCGGACGAATTTGTAATTCTTTTTTTTTACTTATTTGGTAAGTCCTACTCCATGATAAGTCATTGAGAGTAGTTGCGCCCAGATAAGTGTGGTGAATAGTAGGTTTTAAATTCAAGTCAATCAATTGTATTCATCATAAATATTTTGATTTTGCGGTCTTAGGAACCTACAGAATGGGATGACCTACCCTGCGGACTTGCAATGTATGATTTGGATGATTCATTTGCCTGATAGATTTTGCTCTTGCTGGAATTCCCCTTATCGATTGCATATTATTTATATTTCTTGATAATATATATAAATATATATACATATATATATATTTTTTTTTTTTTTTTTTTTCTCTTTCCAAATATTTCTATTAACCATTCTGAATTAGAGGTTAATTATTGAATACATCTACTTTTACTTTACTATATTTATATAGACTTTTTACATACTGTTATTTTTTTTTGTACTTTGGTATGAATTAATTTTTTTTTAACATTCGCGTTAGGGATTTGACGGAGGAAGGGAAATTTTTTTTTTTTTTTTTTTCCTTTTGGATCTAGAGTGGCAATGCATACAAGGCTTTCAGTTAGGGGCGGTAGAAATAATAACAAATTAATAGGAAAACGAAGTGGATCTGGATCTCGGGATCTTGGTTCAGTTGGCCAGCACGATAGCACACATAGCCCTAGACCTAGAGTAGTTCACTCCCCCGTGGGTAATACACCCAGTTCTGAACTGACTCAAGAGATACCCGCAGCACATAGTTTTGCTACCGCACCTTTATTGCAGGATTTGAAAATAATGGACAACCAGAACTCTTCTGCACAGACTAGACTTTTTGTTTCTCTTAGGGATGAAGCCTCGGCTAACCCTACAAATAGTCCCCAGGATGGGAATATATCGAAAGCCGCCTCAAATACTTCCAACGATATTCCGAATACTAGTTCCTTTGATTCTCTGGTAGCTGTGATGGAACGGACAATGAGAAATACACAGGAAGAGTTTAGGAAGGAATTGAATTCTTTAAGGGATAGCATTTCACATATTGGTTTTGTACCTCATAATGGACAACCCCCACCAGTACCCGACTTAGCGAATCCTAACATATCACCTCAGAATGTATACAACACTGATGGTCAGAATAGGTTATACGTAGGCGGTGACACTAGCGTAAAAATTGAAAAGTGGAGGATAAGCTATGATGGATCAGGATCAGTATCGGATTTTCTCTTTAAAATCGAGACGTTATGCATGCGGTCTAAATGTTCCGACGAGCACTTATTAGCGAATTTCCATGTCTTATTAGACGGACGGGCCGAGGAATGGTACTGGCTCTTTATGCGACGTAATAGGAATATTACGTACCCCATGCTACGCGATGCCCTTAATAAGGAGTTTGGACATGCAGAATCAGACCATGAGGTTTTACTAAAAATATCTTTGTGTAAATAACAACATAAGGAGACTTATGATGACTTTCACACTTCAATTATTTCAATGAATCAGCGAATGAAAAATCCTCTTCCCGATTTAACGCTAATGGATATCATGAAAAGGAACATTAACTCCAATTTGAGATTTTTATTATTTAGCTCAAACGCGCGAAGTATGAACGAGTTTAGAGACTTGGCTCGGAGAGCTGAAAAGGTGATTCGGGAAACCAAATTTACTAATCCTAATACCGTGCAAACCCGTAATGTCAGTGAATTGGATATAGGCGACCATACACCTGATTGTGTGGATGATCTAGACCCGCAAGTTGAAGCTATTAGGGTGTCGGACGGGAAAACTAGAATGGATTATCAGAAGATCAAATGTTGGAACTGTTTATCTTACGGTCACTCCTATATATATTGCTCCCTTCGGATTAAGGAGCCTTTTTGTTTCAAGTGTGGAGAAAGGGGCGTATTGACACCTAATTGTCCTAAGAATCATCAGGGAAACCGGAAAGTGGGCGAAATGGCTACCGGGGACACTCGTCCATCCCAACAAACCCCGAGTTTAAATTAATGTCTTCAGGTGACAAATCTGATGAGCTTGTTAGAACCAGTAATATTTTAGACAATACTTTTAACAAAACGTTACAAATTGACGTTGCTACTCAGACGGATTATGGTAATGCTCATTCTTTTCAAGGTGGAAATCTATACGAAATTTCTGGACGTAAAGTAGCCTTTAAAATCCTCAAGTGCAGACAAAGATATAGAAAACGCAGGAATTATAGGAAAATTTTAGAATCCACCATAATTCATGGAGCTGATGAACGACCCTTCGCTCAAGTTGAAATTTTAGGCAAAGTTGTAAACGGTTTATTAGATTCAGGAGCGAATGTTTCGGTACTTGGTAGGAATTGTTTGACCTTTTTAAATGAACTTGGCTCATCTTATAAAAGTATATACTCATCCTTACGAACAGCTAGTGGTGCTAAACAAGCTGTAATTGGTTATTGCACCTTACCTGTGAGCTTTAAAGGCTTTACCAGAAATATAGACTTTTATTTAGTACCAGGACTAAGGCAACAGGCGTATTTCGGAATAGACTTTTGGAGGAAATTTGCTTTGGCCCCTCACATAATACCAGCATCTAGTTTGGTTGCTTCGGAGTTGGATAGCAAGGAGGCAATAAGTTCGAAATTCCATAAACTTTCTCCTGACCAAAATGTATCACTTGAAACCACAATATTAAAATTTCCGGCATACGAGAAACTTGGATTAGGCTGCACAAATCTGCTAAAACATCATATCGATACAGGTGACGCTGTGCCTATTAAATGCAAACACTACCCGCTATCACCGCCAAGACAGAAAGAAGCGTATGAAGAGATCGATCGATTACTAAAAATGGGTGTTATTGAGGAATCGAATTCTCCGTGGTGTTCCCCTGCAGTACTTGTTAGGAAACCGGGAAAGGTGCGATTATGTATCGACTGTCGAAAGCTTAATGCAGTAACGAAAAAGGATTCATACCCTTTACCCCACATAAATGGGTTGATAAGTAGGCTGAAGGATACATTTTTCATTACGGGTATAGATCTCAAGGACGCGTTTTTACAAATTCCTCTTACAGAATCTTCGAAAGAGAAAACGGCATTCGCTATCCCCGGGAAACCGTTATACCACTACAAATATATGCCCTTCGGCTTATGTAATGGCCCGCAAACCATGAGTAGGTTGATGGATAAAGTTATACCATCAAGACTTCGGGAAAATGTTTTTATTTACTTGGATGACTTATTAATATGTAGTCATGACTTTCAGTCCCATATGGAATTGCTTTCGGAAGTAGCATTGTGTTTGGAGAGGGCTAAATTGACGATAAATGTATCTAAGAGCAAATTCTGTCAGAGAGAAATACGATATTTAGGTTATATCATAGGAAACGGATGCTTGAAAGTAGATCCGGAAAAAGTCGATTCTATTGTCAATTTTCCGATACCTAAAACGCCTAAGCAAATTAGAAGATTTGTAGGAATGGCAAATTGGTACAGAAGTTTTATTTATAACTTCGCGGATTTGTCCGGACCGTTAACAGATTGTCTTAGGAAAACTGGGAAACCATTTAAGTTAACTGAGATGGCAGTAGCGGCATTTGAGAAAATTAAGAAAGCGTTATCTTCGGCTCCAGTTTTAGCTCAACCCAATTTTGAAAAGGAATTTGTAATTCAGTGCGACGCATCGCAAATGGGCGTAGGTGGAGTTTTATTCCAGTTGGACGACGAGGGTAAGGAACATCCCATAGCATACGCCTCTCAAAAGCTTAATAAAGCGCAAAGAAATTACACGGTAACGGAACTAGAATGCATGGCTGCCCTAATATGTGTTAAAAGGTTTAGGCCCTATATTGAAGGACTACCCTTTAAAATAGTCACGGACCATTCGTCATTAAAGTGGTTAATGTCTCAGAAGGACCTTAGTGGGAGATTAGCTAGGTGGAGTCTTAAGCTGCAAAGGTTCGACTTTAAAATCGAACATCGAAAAGGCTCATTCAACATTGTACCAGATTGTTTGTCACGAATGGAGGTGGATGAGTTGGAAATCGAAAAGAATGTTATTGAATTAGATTTATCATCACCAGAATTTGAAAGTGCAGACTACAAAGCGCTAAAAAAGACAATAACAGACAACAAAGACGCTCTGCGAGACCTTCGAATATCAAAAAACGTAGTTATGAAAAGAGTGAGTACACAAGATATTATAGATGAAGAAAACGAACAGTGGAGAATATGGGTTCCAAAAGCTTTACAACGAAGTGTCATTATCTCAGCACATTCGGCGGAAACATCCTGTCATGGTGGACTCACGAAAACATTGTTTAAAATTCGATTAAAATATTTCTGGCCAACCATGGTAAATGACGTAAGAGAGTATTTGAGAAACTGTGAAATATGTAAATCCATTAAATCGGTTAACTGTATCTCAAGACCTACAATGGGTAATTCATTTAGAACTACTAGACCATTCGAAAGAGTGTACTGTGATTTTTTAGGCCCCTATCCTTTCACTAAAACAGGCAATTCGATAATTTTCATTTGTTTAGACCATATGACAAAGTTTGTGTTTCTTAAACCTCTAAGGACTGCAACGTCTACTAGTGTTGTTTCATTTTTCCAGACCGAATTTTTCCCAACTTTTGGAGTTCCAAGATATGTACATACGGACAACGGCAGGCAATTCGTATCCAATGAAGTTAAGGCATTTTTCAAATCCTACGATATCACTCATATTACTACAGGATTTTACGCACCACAATCAAATGCCTCGGAAAGGGTTAACCGTGAAATTATTACGAAAATAAGGTACTTTTTACGTGATCATAAGGATCATAAAGAGTGGGATAAATATATACCGCAAATTTTATCAGTTTTAAGAAGCGATTATCACTCATCAATAAAATGTTCCCCCTACCTTGCTGTATTCGGACAAAATATGGTGCAACACGGTTCGTCATATGCAATTTTGGAGAAACTTGGCTGCTTAACGGGCGAAGACCTTAACATTACAAATCATGTTGATAAATTGAATAAACTTAGAATTAAATTACGTGAAAACCTGGAGGAGGCCCATAGGAAATCGTCTAGGGTATACAACCTAAGAAGTAGGAACATAGCATTTAATGAAGGTCAAATTGTTTTCCGCAAAAATCACATTCCAAGCAGTTTAACCAGGAACATCAATAGGAAATTTCTTCAAAAGTTCGTAAAATGTAAAATCAGGAATAAAGTTGGTACGAATTTATACGAAATAGAGGACTTAAATGGCAAATACATTGGTAAATTTCATGCGAAGGATTTAAGGACATGATTATAGCCCGGCTTCGTGGGTCGTGCCACACTGAGCACGAATAACAAAAATTGAAATTTGAGGAATTGAGGGAAAATCGGCCTACTGTTCGTTCTCATTTTGAGAAAATTCGAGTCGAAGCAGTTTTGTTACGATTTTCTTCATTACATTCATTTTTATTACAATAAAGAATTTTGCATTTTTTTTTCTAGGAGATAGTCATGTGTTTGGTTGCGGATTCATTCCCTTATAAGCTATATATATATAGGTATTTTTTTCTCTCTTTTCCCTTATTGCACATGTTGGAAATATTTGGTTATTTGCAACATTGTACATAAGCGGCAATTTGGCACACTTATGTACTATGCAAATCATTACCATATATGGTAATGTTCTAGATTATTCTTTTTCCTATTCTTGTCTCTTTTTCCCAAACGGCGGTTCATTGCTGAATTGCACGTTATTTTTCTCGTGCTTTTTCTCTCCTTTTTCCTCTCATTTTACTTACCATGATATGCAGAACACAGGCCTACCACGATCAATGTCGTGGTCGTAAGAATTAATTAGACAAGTGTGCTTAGAGGAGTAAATACGTGATACGCATAAGCTTTAAAAGGAAAAAAAGGTTTTTTTTAAAATATAAAAAAAATTGTATTGAAAATTTAATTTTCTAAAAAGTGCGTTAAAATTATTCGATGAAATTAAGTGAAAAGTGTTCATAGCTTAATTTACAATAAAATTCATATAGTTCGCCAAGAATCGAAAATACTAAAATAGCTTATGAAACATTCTACAAAAGTCGAATACAACAACATCTATAACAATCAACAACAGCAAGAACAGATTACACGAAAACTGACCTTTATAGAATAAAAACTCTAAGTTTATACAACAGCCACCAAATGATAAACTTTTTTTCCAATACCATCAACAACAACACAAGCAACTCAGCAATCAATTAACAAATTTAAAACGACAAAACTAAATCTTGATTTTAATATACCACAAGAAAAAACGCAACAAAAGAGAAAACTTTTCCCATGATTAATCTGGATACCGAGGAGATTGTATGGATCTAACCACAACAACAACAGGAATTCATTTTTCCAAATTATGAACAGAAAAAAAAAAATATATAAGTGTATATATACATACTGCCCTCTTCAAATTAACTATTATTAGATTAAAATAACAACAACAACAACAACAAAAAAAAAATACAACTAAAACAATTTATATATTATTTTTTTTTATTTATTCTATCTATTTTATCTAATTCTATTTCAATTTAATTCTTAAACAATTATATGTTTTGCTTTGAAATACTTGTTAATTTGTATTTTCTCCTAAAATGAAAACAAAACAACAGAAAAAAGAAAACCATTTATTTTCGCTTTACGTTCCCTTTATATAGTTTTTTTTCCTTATATATATTTTTGTTTTTTTTTGATTATGATGTTTAATAATTATTTTTTTTTCTTATTAAAGAAAATTATAAATATTTCACAAAAATATAAACAATATTTTCCTATTTTGAATAACATTTTGCTATCTATATCTATATGATATTTTTATAATTTCACTAGTAATACAGTTACAACAAAAAAAAAAAGAGAAAAGGAAAATTTTTTTTTTATAATCAGTTTTATTTATTTATTTATAATAATTATCATTATTAGCTTGTTCCCTTTATGAAGAAAAGAGGAACGAAGAGAATAATACATCTTTCGCAACTTTCGCAATATAACTTCTTTTCTTTGTACAAGACAACAACACAGCGAACCACATGTATTCATTGCTGGGCCCACCAATTGGAACACATGGATGCAAAGCGTGTAATTAACGTAAGTTGGATTTTTCCTTATTACTACATACGTATATTCATTTGTAAATTTCTTTGCGAGATTTTTTTTTGATATTATTCTTTCGTTCCAAACAAATTATATATATAGAGCAAATTTTGTTCACTATCACTTCATTGAGGTAACTTCATATTACATATATACATGCATAAGTTTTTGTACATTTTATTTTTTTTATATCTTTAATTTTTTTTATATTTTTAATTTTTTTTTTATATAAATAAATGTATTTAAATATGAAATTTCAGTAATTTCTTCTTTTGCAATCGATAAGGGGAAGGTTAGCCATGGGCGGAGTTTGTCGGTGTGAGTGATCATTCAAAATTTTTTTTTCTCCTGGGAACAGATGAATATAGGGTACAATCTGTTAGGAAGCTGTGACCATCTGTCACTCGGGAGGGATTATCGTACCCATGGGGCGTTACATCTGCCACCATCGTATATTGTGAACGATTATATTGTGTAATTTTTTTTATATTTTTTTCTTTTAATTTTATGCTCTCCGGTATGGTGATTGGCCGAGAGCATATTATATGTTATGGGGCTGGAAAACGGGTCAAGAACACACATACCATGAGCTAGCGGGAGATCTTTGGCCACGACACCGTGTTCTAGAATTTTCATTGTACAAATACGGCACTGCCTACTTATTTCAATTTTTGTTTTCTTTTATTAGTCGACAAGGAGCAACCTCGTAACACTGGTTGAAAATTAAGGCGTTCTTAAGGCAATGCTCGCTTCAAGTGAATTAATTATTGTCTGTACATGTCTAGCGTGATAGTATGCTCCGGTCTTACTAGCTCATAATTGATCACTCCCTTCTGATCTCACCAAGTACGTATCATTACCTTGTTTGTTTCGCTTGTTACAAGCACGCGCTTCACATATGATTTATTGTGCTTGAGGTTGTAGTAATTCTTTGCGAAAATAATTACTTTTTAAATCGGTCAAACAGTGTTTCGAACAGTAAATTCGTCATTAAATATCTGACGGCTTTAGTTAAGTGGCACTATATTTTCCTGGTTTTGAATGAACCCTGCTTCTTTTAAACGCTATGAAATGGGCGTATGATTATGCAAGCTTTTGTTATGTCTGTCATAATTTTTGATCGAGAAATATTTCCAAATTCTGGACTTCAAATGTTTTTAGCTATCCAGGACGTTCTTTGTCTTTGATGGCAAGATCACAATTTTTGAAAAGGGGAAATCACTTTGTTTTTGATAGAGTGAGCTACTACATACATAATTCCACAAGCACGTGCAGTTTCTTAACGCGACTCCTCTTTGAGTGAATATGGATCTGGCAGTGGTAAATATTTACAAATATTATAATAAATAATTAAAATAATATTTGGTTCTCATGGATATGTTCTTAGAATATGTCATAAAGTACGTTTTTTGATTTACGCCCGTGGTTATTGTCTAATTATTTACTTTTTATAAAATACAATAAGTATTGTTACGTTTTTACTTTTTAAAAACGTTTAAAATATGAGATCGTAGATTGCAAATAAATTAAAAATAAGTTTTAACTAAAATTCTTTATAATTCGCACAATTCTGTGTGCCACTGTTCACCACCTTATGTAAACAACAACAATTGCTTTGTTTGTTCTTAAAACCACAATTACTCTCTTCAAACGCACCGCGTCTTCACACAAGACTGACTGAACTTCACTTACTCACTCGCCTGCTTTGCCTTGCCTTTTATATGGCAAAGTAACAGTCTGATGCATGTTCTTGAAGGCGAACGTTTATTACTTCGGCTTCTCGAAATCTCTATAAATGTAAACATCGTTGTTTACGTTTGTTATTGTAGTGTTGTTGGTATATTTTTGTTTATTTGTTTAACATTTTTTTATGTTGGTGTTGGTGGTTGTATTAAGCAGTACGATAATTTGTAAGTACTACTCAATTGTTCGACAGATCATTGTAACGGAGATCTTTAAAAAACGATTACTCTCTTCAAACACACAACGTCTGCACAAAAGACTGACTGAGCTTTTACTTTTGATATGGCAACTTAAATATTCTGATGGGTTTTCTTGAAGGCGAATGTTCGTGGCTTCGCCTTCTCGAGATTTGTATAAACGTAAACATCGTTGTTTAATTATTGTTGTTTGTATATTTTGTTTACGTTTATTTTTGTAGTGTTTGTTGTTGTATTTTTGTTTACTTGTATATTATTTTTTTTTTTGTGTTTGTTGGTATATTTTTGTTTACTTGTTTATCTATTTTTTTATGCTGCTGCTTGTTGGTACATTTTTGTTTACTTGTTTATAATGTAAACAAGTTCATGGTTTTTTTTTTTGTTTTTGTAGCTTTTGTTTATAATTTTAATGTTAAACGATGTAAAAGAAAACACCAGTATCTAGACTTTTTTCCATTTTCGTACGAGTATTATAAAATAAACATTGTTATGTTTATATGTGATGTGCCATCTACTTCCGCCATGACTCTAATTCGGTCAGAATTTCATCTATCTATGTGGCTCAAAGCACCTACCAAAGGCATGGTAAAGCTATTGCTTTCAAATAATCAGACAAACAACATACAAAAATTTACATGTGGTTTACTCGTGGCACAGTGTAATAAAATGCAGTTATTTTAGAATACCTTACGATTATGCACAAAAATAAAATTCTTGTAACAACTCACCAATAATCCCTATCTAGAATCGTTGAAGCACAATGCTGTTAAAAAGACGGCTTTGTTAAGCTTTTCATATTTTATGTTCATATCTTATTTAAACCTTAAAATACAATACACCTGTCCCTCCTTTTGCACGATAGATACGTTCCTGAGGAAATCGTGTAAAACGAATTCAAAAAAATTTGTATGGAAAATCGTGTAAATCGAAAAAATGACAAAAACTGGTATATATAGTATTTTTTTAATATAATTTTATTTGTTTTAATGTGAATAACGTAACAAAGCAAACAAAAGAAAACAATTTCATTTTATTTAACAACCAAAATAGTTATAAAATTCATAAAACAAAATAAGAGATAACACAAAAATATACATATAAAAATGTTATTAGCAAAAAATCAATACATAAACTGTTAAGCAAAAAAAAAAAAACAAGTTATATTCAACCAACTTCAGTATATGTACCTACATATATTTATTCGTCATCACTTTCTTCGACAACTAATCGGTTGTTGACGAATCATCGCTTGATACCTCAATGTTTTCTGGTTCGATGTGGGGACGTGGTGATTTTGAGATATATTTAGTTATAAGTATTTGTGAGGAGTTTTTGTTTAATTCTTTATATACCTCCCAAGCCTTGAGAAATGTATTTTTGAAACTTAAGAGCTCTTTCAACATTTGGATCATATTGTAGAAAATGATTTCCTAATTTCCGGCCTAATTCAAGACCTTCTGAAATATTTTGTGATGTCATTTTAACGATTTGTGAATCATCTTCATCAGACTCATTATTTTCCTCATCAGTTTCATTAACTATACCAACTAGTTCATCTATATCCAATTCTTTGTCAACCATTAGTTCAAAAATATCTCCCTCAGCAAAATCAACACATCCTTCACCTTCCATTGTTCGGGCTAAATCAATTATTTGTGTTCGTTCATGTTCTAAAAGATCACCAGAATTATTATTATCACATATTCCGATCCATAATTTTTTCCAGCATCCCTTAAGCGTTGTTTTTTATTTCGGTGTATGATAATCCCACATGTTTTAAACAATCTAATATTGTAAATTTTTTTCAACACATGTGTTATTATCAATTTGCTCTAAAATATATGCAAATGCACGTTTAATATTAAGCGTCTTAAATGTTGAAATAATTACCTGGTCTAAGGGCTGTAGCAGAGAAGTTGTGTTTTTCGGTAGAAATATTACTTCGACATTCTCAAATTCTAAATCCTGAGGATGACCTGGTGCATTATCAATTACAAGGAGCACTTTTTCATTTACAATAAATTGTATCAAAAGCTTGTTTTCATTTAAATAAAAAAATTGTGCAAAACGAGGTATTTTTCATCCCTCGATTTACACGAGAAATAAAAATATCGTGTTAAATCGAAATCGTGCAAAACAAGTATCGTGCAAAACGAGGTATAGGTGTACAACTATATTATCTGAATAAGAATATAAAGATATTCTAAAGAAGAAATACAGAAATTGTTACTACAATATCTGCATTAAGTAGGCCGTTTGTAAGGCCGTTCATATAATCACATCAGTTACACAAACAATGAAGTTAAAAGTGTATGTATATCGTACCCACCAAAATAAAATTTTTTTTCGTTTCTTTGATGTTGTCGCACCTGTACTCCGAAATGCATATAAATTATATTGAAAGTTAGGCATGGAGCCTTTTGTGCTGCAGCAAAAGCAGCGCAAAAAGAGGCAGCAAAAAAAAAAGAAAAAAAATTATAGCTTTTAGGATGAGGCACACAAGTACAATACTCCATTTCGTGATGCATGAATAAAATTTGAAGTGACATTATAAAGGCAACATTGACTTTAGTCTGCATCTCATTTCTATAGCCGATTTGACTGCCTGGCACAACGTTATGCCTGCCACAGTGCATAAATTTCGTTAGTGTCTGTCTACCTTTTCTTGTATCACTTCTATGCACATTCTGTTCATTTTTCATTTTTTTTAAACAATAGCTTCAAATAAAGTTATCACTGATGGTGTTGGTTTTTTTCGAGAACATTTCCTTCAGGTCTTTTGTGATATGTATCTTTTAAATATCGTGCGCCTCATATATTAAACTGCATGAATTTGAAATGTTTCTTCACTATAGCTTGTGTCCTTTATTTTTTGTATTGTTTGTTTAAATGTGGCAAGTAGTTCACGATACAACAGCCAATTTCAGTGTATGTCTGTCTTAACACAGGTTCATCTGTTACTTACACCGTTTCTTTAACAGATTTGATTTCATATAGTTGGTAACACAATTTTTTTCAACAGTAAGGGAACTTATGCTAACGGTTAACTTGAAAAAGGCACACAAGTTTTTAGTAGCATTTATATAGGGTGGTTCATCTATCGGTTTAAATTTGAACCATCGAATAATATGCTGTCACAAAATTCAGCATATTATCTCCACGTAATGAATCGATTTACACTTGACCTACGTTGTGATTTATTGGGCCAATGAGAAACTGCATGCTGATTTCGATTTTGCCAAAAAATCATCTTTTCGCATGAAACTCATTTTTATCTCAGTGGGTACGTTAACAAGCAGAATTGCCGTATTTGGGACTCAGAAAACCCACACATAGTCTTACAGAAGCCAACGCACCCATAACGAGTGACTGTTTGGAGGCACCATTGGCCAATATTTCTTTGAAAGTGAGGATGGCGCCACTATTAAGGTCAATGGAGACACCAATCGCATGGTATTGATGTGAACGATGTTTGGTTTCAACAGGATGGTGCTACTTGCTACACATCTTATGCCACAATCGATTTATTACGCCAAACGTTTAATGACTGTTTAATTAGCCGAAATGGTGATGTCAATTGGCAGCCAAGTAGCTGCGATTTGACACCGTTGGACTAATTTCTGTATGGTGCCCTTCAAGAAAAGTATTATGCCGACAAACCAGAAACAATTGAGCATTTGAAGGCAAACATTCGTGATGTCATTGCAGAGATAAAACCCCATACACTTGAAAAAGTGCACGAGAATTGGTCCGATCGTATAAGGTACTGTGAGGCCAGCCGCGGCGGTCATTTTTTTTTTTTTTGTTTTTTCGAACGTCTCCTTCCACACACTAACCCACCCTCACCCGACCGCGGAGCGCTCGTCCCCATTACGTAGGGACACGTACACACTACAGTCCGGTCTGTAGCGGGTAAAGGAAAAGTAATGGCAACGGGAACATAAGACAGCTACAGAACTTAATCATTCATTTGAATGAAATAATATTCCTTCAATAACATAAGAATATTGAAGAACCAAAAATTTAGCTTTGCTTATCAGAACCCACAATATTTTTTCAGATCTGTTTTATCAAAAAAAAAATTTCAATAAAATTTTTCTTTTTTTTTATCGCAAACTATTGTTTGCTCACTTAGTTGTTGTTGATGGTGATTATTAAATTACCACAAAAATAAATTAAAAAAGATTTCCATTTTTATTAATTTTATTCATCATTTGCTCTATTAATTAATGATAATTAATGAAAATTGTTTAATAAAATGATATAAATGTTTTTAAAATGCTTTTTATAGGCGTTTAGATATGTAAAGGAAACCCATTAGAAAATGTAAAAATCAATTCCTGTTAACCAGGTGTTTAGATAGAACGTAAAATAGAAATAAAGGACTCAGGTACTATGCCTAAAGCAAGTTCTAAATGAAGTAATTATCTCCACAACAATTTTGTATTTAAATATGTATAATATATCAAGCTATCTTGTCTTCCAATTTAAAAAAAATTCCTCGAGGACCAGTTCGTATCATGAGATGATCATCAAATTCAGGTCAAATTCAAAGATATATAGGCGGATGATGCCGCCGACTTAAAATGCACAACAAACAGTAACGTTTTCGAGATTCATTGCATGCTCTTGGATCTCACATTCATTGGCATCGTCCCAAATTCGAAAATCTTATTTGTTGACGTTTTTTGTTTGTTTTTCATGAAAATTCAAGAAAGTTGCAATTCATGCTGATTTTGAAAACATACTGAATAAATGACAACTAATTTAACTGATGTAGCATCAACAAGACGACTGTTATCAACTGTTGAAGTTGGTGAGTACCTGTTGCATCACCCGATTGCTTGTTATTGCAGAATTTTTTAGAAACTCTAGGAATTTTTATTTTATGTTAAAGGAACTCAATGTTAAATATCTACTCCAAACCAGAGTTCAGTAAAGGCTAGTTAGTGTTGACTTATTGTTTGAGCATTTAACCAGTTTCTTTAAAAATCTGTTCATTCAGATTCAGTTCCAGTATCTCTCGCAGAATGAATTTTTAAATACGTAATTGTGATGTTTATTCACGTGTCCGAGAAAAACTTATATAGAAAAAGATTGGTAGAAAATTTAGTTCCTTTAATTTACTAATTTCACGTCAAGTCATTTAGGTAAGCTTGTAAGCACTCTCCACATTACATTCTCCTCTGGCTCTCCTCAGCTTAAATCATTTTCCAATATTTTGTCTGTTCTGAGCCCCTTTTTGCTGGTCTATATTATCCACGCTTTAAAAGTTTATTGCAATTTCCTACTGCGCTACCAAATGGTGCAATGTTTTAATCCTTTCCTCTTTAACCGTATAAAAAAAACAGGCCTCAATAGCGCATAATGGCATTTTGTCTTGTTGACAGTTGTGTCATCAACACTTTTTTATTATTATCATTTCACTGAGACTGCAATTCACTGGACTGCTTGTCAGCTGCAACTAATTGAACGCAGTACGGCGAGGTTGTGTTAAAAAAATTACGCTGTGCATTAATAATATGGCGAGAATAATAAAATAAAAATGAAGCTGGAAAAACATTAATACAGGCTAGCCGAACAAAGAATGGTAAAATTTTCAAAAACAGCAGCAACAAAAGCAATGAAATTTTTTCACTAAAAAAAATAAAATCGATCATCAATATCAACAACTTTGGTTTCTGCTCACAAAAATACAAACAAGATAACAAGAGCTTGTCAACGATAATACAAAATAATGGAAAAGATTAAAAATAAAAAAGTGTGACAGTCATACAAACTACTATTGGATGCTCCCTATATTACGAGAAAGTTAATTGAATCGAATTTTATCCTCTAACGACAATATTAAAATTGGTAAAGAATGTGTGCCATACTTTGTACTATGTATTATGAGGGTCTACCTGAAGAAGACTCACCTTAAATTATCTAATAAAGATGCGAAAACATGCGTTCGGAGTCGACTTTAAACTGTAGGTCCCGCCATTTATGTAAAAAATTAACACACACACAGCATAAGTGATGTGAGAAGCTAGCTAGTTAAGTATGTATGTACAATTTACAATAACGAATCTATGGCTAAAGAAAGAACGGAAAAGACAGAAAAAAGTGAATAACAATAATAAATCAATAATAAAATTCTAGAAGTTGCCAGATGAAAATAAACGAATTATAAATACAGTGAAGGGTAATATTTCTAGACAATAGTTTTTAAACGAATGAATACTGTTGTTTTATACAAAATAGTTAAAATAGTCCTAGATGACATCGGTGAGACGCCGCCATAAGTAGTCTTTGAGGACCTCATCTTCATCATCATTTCATTTATAGGCCAAGGTATTCGAATCTGATATGTTGTTGGCAAATTGTTACTTTAATGTATGAATACACACACACACGCAAGTTGCTGGCTTATAAAAAAATATGAAACGAACCTCTTAATTTCATTTTCTGCATTTTTATTCTGATTTGATATGCCGTTGTAAATTTAATCTGCTTATTTTTGCCTTTTTTATCTTTGGGCTTTTGACCCCTCTTTTTTCTCTGTTATAATACTTGACCCCGTATGTATAACATAATTCTTAAATATCTGTAGTCGTTCTCGGATAATAATTTTCATTCCAAAAGAAATTAAAAAATTATTAATTTTTTTCATGTGGGATTTGAAGACATTGTATATAAAAATATTTCCTTAAAGATTACCAAGTTAGCCTGACCACCAACCCTAAAAGCTTATAATTTTTAAGCTAAGTAATAACCGCATCGATTGCGATCCTCAAAAATGGCAAGTGAGTAACTAGACCATTTGGACACATTAGGAAACTTTAACACTGTTTCGTTGGATTGATTTACCAAAAAAGCAATGAGAGTAATGAGATGGCTAACTATCGCCCGAAAGCAGGGTCAACTACATACTATATCTCTAATTGGTCCTTAGCTATTTTATGCTCTTACAAAACCTTGAGAAATAATACACTTGAGATTTTAATGAAGAGTGAATTCGTTCTAGCTTTAGAGTTATTGATTTATAATCTCCAATAAGGGGATCTTGAATAAACTGCATTCGTTAGGTAAAGCAGAGTTAGGTGTTTGAACGTGTTGCTTTATGGAACATTGCAACCTGAGCTATCCTCAGCTTTGGGAAAGTGACGCTGAGGTAGCACAATACATTATTTTGTGGTTGACGAAGCATAGTGATTGGTGTCATGACTTACCAGACGACGTATCGAGAATCCCATCTTCAGTTTTGTAATCTTGAAAAAAAATTTGATTAATTTTTACATGAAATAATAATGACAAAAAAATGTATTAACACATGAATTTTATTGTTATTATTTTACCTTGTTATTGTATTGAACAAGACCGTCAGCAATATATGATTTGTAGGCATATTTCTGCCAACCTATCAATTAATTTACAAGTGTGTGTATGTATATAAAACCAAAAACTGTTGGAAACTTTCCTGAAAAAAGACAATACGTTTATGACAAGTAAAACAAATTTTCTTTTTTGATGGAGGTTTAGCATACTGAACGGTGGATGTCTGTTTTTATAGTCGCCTGTCAATTGACTTGTCAGTGTAGATTGTCTCTCTTTTGTTCGAAATGATTTATATATAAATATAAGTATATATGTATGTTTATAAACATACATATGAACTAAAGGAGCGTGGGTTGTTTTAGAAATAGTTAAAGGTAGACTTTCTTATGAGTAAAATTCAAAGATAAAGACTATTTTTATCGACTAATAATATTTAATCTTTCAGAATCTTTTGATTGTCAGACAAATTTGTATTGCTATCCTATACGAACACATTAGTATGTGCGTAAATAATGTAGTTGCCAGCCCAAAATTTTAGATAGGTATAAAATTATTAACTTGCGATTCAAAAAAATTTAGATTTGCATACTTATTAGACTCCTCCATAACAGTGCCTTTTAGAAACTGCTTAATATATTCGTTAAATTACTATAACTTCTGAGACCTATAAATACTATCAACATTTAGCTGATGTAACTTATTTCGGTTTTTAAAACTCTGACATTTCCAAATTAAAAACAATTATTACAACATCATCGTACCTGTATACCAAACCTCTGGAACAGCGAATTTTACATTAGAATGGGGAGAGGAAACCACTTCAAAAGGCAAAACAAATTATCAGGATGTGGATTTACTATTTCGGGAAACTGCACAGAACACGAAAATTACGGAACATTGACAGTTAACAACGGTTATCTTGTTAAAGCTGCATCTGTCCAATTAGTTGGCATTTATTCAGTCTGTTTTGCCGAATCACTATTGACGTGTCTTCGCTATATGGACAACGTAGCAGTTCGCAATTGAACTTAATATTCATCGAAAAACCATCTTCAGCGGCCTGAATAAATCGGTACGTCATCAAACAGAATTGCCGAATTTGGGAAATTCAAGAGTGGTCAATGTATCCCTTAGGATCACTGTTTTTTTGTAGATTTTAGGCTGGCGTCGTCCAGATTTTTGCGAAAACGATGTTAGCAAGGTCATCACTGTCGGCGGCGGGTATACTTCGTTTACCAATCATATGTTCCAACAGGATGACACTACGTACAACATAGCTCATGTCACATTGGATGTCCTGCACGAACAATTTGAGGGCGTCGTCAACTCATATGGAGGTGACGTAAATTGGCCACCGAAATCGTGCGATTTATGTCCGTTATACATTTTCTTGTGGGGGTCAAGTCATTTCATCGATTAAATTCAGCCTGTTTTATGCTTCAGAGTAAAGGAAAAGTTGGATATTTCGCGCTTCATTTAGAGAAGTCGTAGCGGACATTTCAAAGACACACAATGGTTTTTCAAATGAATAAAGCAATTGCGATAATGTAAGAGATATTAAAGATAGTAAGCGCTTGAAAGAATAATTTTCGAAAAATACGGCCCCGCGATATCTTTATATCATACCGCCCAGTAAAGAGTTACGTTTTCGTTTGCATTGATTTTTCCACAAACATTTCTAGATTATTCCCGCTCCATCAGCATCTCACTGGATTGTGAATGATTACAACCACCACTTTCGTAGTGTTTTAATGATTTGTGTACCTTTGAAATGAGCTTTATAAAGTCCAATATATTTTGGTTAGATCGGCATCGTTTTTAAATTTTTTAAGGTAAAGCCTCAGTATAGAACTTGTGAGCGAAATGATGTTCCAATAACACTTCATTACGGAATTTAAATTTTGAACCATTAAAAAAGTTCTGCTGATATTTAAATAAGTAGAAGAAGAAGATCAGGTGCAAGGTCAGGGTGGTGTTGTTGTTATATACAGGCCGGCTGTAATAATACATAGAACACAACATGTTTTTTTTCTGTTGATTAATTAAGCCTCTTCTGGAACCAACTTTCACAAGAAATCTTGTTAGTATTCACACGCTTTAAAACAATTCCAAATTAACAAAAAAAGAAAGCAATCTACTGCTTTCACACGAAAGTCTATGACCGTAGTCAAACTTCAGTGACTATAATTCACTCACTATTTTCCTTAGCAGCCAAGAGTCCAAAATAATTTACAATTTCTTCCATATGCTAATTTCACAAATTGTTAACGTTGTGATATATTTTATAACATTTTCAGTTTCCTTTTTTATGCACACTTAGACTTTCACAAACCCTTTTAGAATAAAGATTCTGGAAAACGAAAAACCAAGTGAAGTCTCTGCCACAAACATTTTATAGAAAAACATACCGTAAAACGCTTTGGACCTGCGAAATAAACGGAGATCCCCTCAGATGTGCTTGCAAATTCCCTCTGCACAGCTATCTTTTGCTTTTTCTACGTGGCATTATTTATATCCTCTTGTATGTTTTTATTTGCCAGACTTATGCCAACAATGCCGAAGCACATGGTGAGAAAAGGCAAACGTGTTAACATAATATTATTTTTTAAGCCACATAATTATTCAAGCTCTTCTTATGCAATCTTTCAGCATGTATTTTAATTTATGAAAAATTACTCTTTTTAAAATTTTTAAATAAAATATAATTTAAGGACACCTTTTTCGTGTTGTAGAAGGACTATAGTAATTTCGTGCGGAGGATATTTTCTAAAAGGGGTGGATTATAGGACCAAAAGGAAAAGATTTACATCTCAGTAATTTATAAAACATATGCTATGATAATCGCAAATTCGAGGAAAAAAATTAAGGAAACAAACATTTTTATTCACCCCATGCTTTATCGTCATACATCTAAGCCATCATCTCGTCGTACTATTTTTCTCTCACCAATAAAAATGTTCTCACATATAAAATTCATAGGAAAACGCTATCGCGTACATTTTTCCTCAATTTCTTCTAATCCACTTCAGAAAAGGAATGTCCGCTAAAGCGTCGTCCATTAAATAATTCGGTTTCATGATATGAAAACATACCTGTCCTAAGCCGTCCTATCCACTTCATTCTTATCCATACATACATAACTGACAATTACAACCCTTCAGTTAGGATTACGACGTAGTTTCTCACACCACTTATGTTGTGACCTACAGTTTAAACTCGATTCCGAAAGACAGATTTTTAGGAAACTTTTAATGGCATTCTCTCAGAGTTTTTGCCTCGTTTTGTTCGAGATGTCTGACCTGGGATTTAAGCAGTGGCCTCTAATAAGTCACCACACTACCTACTAGATTATGTCGACTACAATTCATTCTTATCTAGATTTGACAACATTTTATCACAGCGTTCCACATATCTGCATTGCCGAAAAGTATTCTAGTGACTTTGTTTTCTGTGTCGTTATACTTTAGAGTGCAATGTGGCACGGTTTCAGGTGCACAGAAAGAACTTGAATACGTCAATTAACTTCATGTGATATTCTAGATATGTCATACGCCTCTACATTCCCAACCGCTAACTGGCAACTAACTACCCCATCGTACCACAATTTGAAAAACTGTTAATCTCTAGGGTTCTTGTGTAAACGCTTGCTTTTATTAAGTTTGAATAAAACAAAGTGTGTGTATGATATCATGATTTATTCACTTGAAGAACCTTTGACATTGTATGTGTAATATAACATCATTCAAAGACCTCGACAACTTCTTAGGATGGAGCAAATCCGAATGAAAAAAAGAATTTGTGAAAGAATTAAGACTGGCTTTGAGGACAGCTCAGTTGTTTGTGGTTTATTGTCATAAACCTTAAGAAAAACTCATAAGAAGAAGTTTCGATGTCCTTATCCTCAAATCGCTTGTTCAGAAGACTCAATATGACATGAACTGTGTAGCACGTAGCACCGATGCGTTGGAATCACATATTGTTGGTATTCAGGTCATCTAATTTAGGCCAAAAGAAGTTGGTAATTATCGGTTTATACTGCTCACCATTGACACTGACGGCTTGGTCAACATCGTTCTCAAAGACATATGGACGTATGACGCTGCCAGCTTAAAGTCTACGCCAAACAGTGCCTTTATTGAGATGTATTAAACGCTGTTGGACCTCAGGTGAATTGTTATCGACAATATTTGTTCGTTCATCCAGAAATGGACCTCATCGCTGAAGATGATTTTTCAATGAAAATTTGGGTCAATTGCCTATTTAGCGAATACGTCGTTGTCGAAGTCGTCATTGTAGTTAGTATGTTGGCTTACTAAACGAAAACGAAAATGAAAAAATGTTCCTTCGACAACTTTCTCTCAGCTGATTTCTTGCAAAAACTCTGGGAGTTAATAAAAATTGCCATGAAAAGTTTCTCAAAAAAATATGTCATTCGGAGTCGACTTTAAACTCTAGATCCTAGGATATCTGTGATCAGAAAGGGACACACTGTATTCCAAACAGAAATAAGGGGTGATTTTTTAAGAGCTATAGGAAAAATTTAAAATAAAAAACACATAAAATTCAGAAAAATGCATGAAATCTTTATTTGAATCGATAGTACGGTCCATATAATTTAATGTTTGAAGATTATTTGATGCAAATGTTGACCGTGACTGCGCTTAAAATGGTCCATCCGCTTAGTCCAATTTTGACATACTCTTTCCAACATTTCGGCCGGTAGCTCACGAATAAATGCTTCAATGTTGTCTTCCAATGCGTCAATTGAAGCGGGCTTGTCTGTATAGACATGAGCTTTAACATAGCCCCACAAAAACTAAAGGCGTTAAATCGCACGATCTAGGCGGCCAATTGACCGCTCCCGAACGTGAAATAAAATTTTCACCGAACTCGCCTCTCAATAAGTCCATTGTTAGTCGTGCTGTGTGGCATGTGGCACCGTCTTGTTGAAACCACATGTCATGCAAGTCAAGCCCTTGCATTTTGGGCAAAAAAAAAAGTTGGATATCATCTCACGGTAGCGCTCACCATTCACAGTTACGTCACGATTCGCAGCATCTTTGAAGAAGTACGGTCCAATGATGCCAAATTCAATGATTTGCAAGCGTTGTTCGTTTGTAAGACGATTCATGGTTAAATTATAGACCAAACTGAAGATGTTTGACAGTGAAACAAAACACGAAACGTGCGTGAGCTGTTTAAACCAGTGTTGCCAAAAAGATAATAACTAAAAAATCACCTTTTAAATGCAACAGAAAATATAGAAACTCCACAATAAATTTTCTCTGCAATACATATGCCATAACAATAGAAAAATAATCATTTTTCCAAAATTCTACTTTAACTATGTCCAGATGCGGAATTCGACAGCTTCTTAACAATTTCTTTGGCAGTTTGAAGAAAAAGTAGCTGAATTTCATAAGAGGAAAAGATTTTAAAACTGAGATTAATGTTTATAATATTATAGAAACAGGGACAGATTTCATCCAATTTAACAACAAGTTACATAAAATATAGGACTGTTTAGAACTATAAAGTTATCCAACAGGTATTTCTCTACTTTGACAGTGGATGAAGTCTATTTTGTTGGAGCTATATTTGAGATGAGTTTTTTGTATGGGCTCTGGAGTAGTTGGCAATTGACTCTAATGTTTATCGCAAAATCATTTTCAGGACTGAGGCCCATTTCTGGTTGAGTGGACACATGAAGAAATAAAATTATCGAATTTGTAAAAATACCAATTCAAATGAGAGCCAAGAGCGTCAAATGCACACTGAAAAAAGTCAGTGTCTGGTGGTGTCATTGGTTGATATTTCTTTATGAACGGAGTTGGCCAAACCATTACTGTCTACGGCGAATACTAAGGCCAATGATTATTAACTTCTTATGGCCTGAATTGAATGATTTGAATATCAACGACAAGTGGTTTTAACAGAACGTTGCATGCCATTTTGAATATTCTGCAGAAAAGACTTAAAGGCTTGGTTATCTCACTTGGGGGTCAAATGAACTGGCCACTAAGATCGTACGATTTGACCCTGAAGACTTTTCTTGTAGAGTTTTCTTAAGTCGCAGCTGCTTACGAATAAACTACAGCGGTCTTCATAGGTGTCTTCGAGTGCACTCCACCTAGATATTATATTCTGCACATAATTGTTGCAGTTCTTACAAAAAAATTGCCAAGGTATTCACACGTACAGTCTGTTTTATTTAAATTTAAAAATAGGAAGCCCTTAAAAAGACCCTATAAATAGGTTATTTCGAAGAGAAGGAGCTCAAACATCTCCAACAAAATGAGACATAAAATAAGATGCCTTTCGTTGACTTCCTTTAAGCATTCTTCTGACAAAAACGCTGAGAGTAAATAATATTGCCATGAAAGTTTCTCAAAAATCTGTCGTTCAGAGTCGACTTTATACTGCAGGTTCCGCCACACACACAACGTAATGACCAATGAAGTAAATAAGTGACTTGCACCGTAAAAATTGTATTTCAGTTGCAATACAATAAGATTTCCTGATAATTGTAACAAAGGTTCTGTATACATCGGTATCCTTTCCGATCAGAAAATGCAGGCATTTCTAAATAAGATGGTGATACATGTTGACCATTATACCGGTCATATCAATGCATGAAGGCATAATGAAATATTTTTGTGCTGAAACATCTTTTACGACTTCGTTGGGTAAACATTCAAATGATGTCAGATGCATAATTGTCGAACATAGGCAATGGGACAAAGCTCTATTGATTTATTGATTTAAATCGAGACAGTTGACGTTATACTATGTTCAGACAGGCACTTTTATTGCGTAAATCGCAATAAACGTCATTATTGAGCTCAATATTTCATATAAAGTTTCAATTAATTATTGCGCAATAAATACGCAAATTGTTATAATATTGAGTAAAACTTAAAATACACCACTGTCATAAGTACGTTCAGTGAACATATTACAATTTTCCGAACACTTTCAATTGATATTTGACAACTCAAATGTCAACAACTGCAAACAAAAAAAAAAAAAAAAAAAAAAAAAAAAAAGAAACCAACATAACAAACAAACAAAATAAAAACAATGTTGTTGAAACAACCAGCTGCATTGTTTACCACTGTCAAATAAATATTGCGTATATTGTACTCAAATAAACGAATATTGACTCAATAAAAGTGCCTGTCTGAACATAGAATTATGGTTTTCTACAAAGAAAATGTCACCCTCTTACAAGGTACATTAAAAAAATTTTTGACCAACCCTGTTGTAATGTCATTTTTTATTCGAGAAGAACATAACACAAATATTAAAAAAGGGTATGCCCTGTGTTTACCACTTATTAAGAAAATGAATGAGGAAATGCCAATTTGTTCAAAGGTGTTGCCAGGTCGCTAATTTTTCTACTTCATTTTTTGCACGCTTTTTTTATAACAAAAAAAAAAAAAAATGTTTTAACACTGTTCTGACATTGAATGCAATTTTTTATACTGCTGACCATGTAGCATTAATAATGTAATATTTCCTTAAGATTACTCCACAAAACAATGAAAAAATTAACTTCAAATTGGATAACAATACCAGGCGACTTTTTTTAAATTTCATCTGGCAAGTGCGAATTATTTAGAATAAAACATACCACCCTTTTAGAGGGCGAAACATTTTTAAGAAACAAACGTAAAATTGCATTTTGCGTTAATAAAATGCACATTTTTTGGTAGAAAAGAAAACACCATTAGTTTCGCTGTTTGCAATAGAAATTTGAATTCTTTCAATTGATGAGATATTTTCCATCCTCTATATCCAAGAACTGTTTTACATTTTGCATAGTTTTTAAACGTTTTTTTTTTTTAATAATGGAAAAAATTCTATGCCAATTTCTAGCTTTAACTGAAATCCATATTGGGTAACTTAAGCACAATCTCCACTTATGTATATGAGTTTGAAGTCCATTGCCCTTATTAAGACAAAAATAACACGAACTTTTTTAAACTTTTTCAATTTAGTCTTCTAGAAAATTCTACGAAAAGTAGCTTTGTTTTGCTTATAAATATTTAAGTGTTTAAAATAAGTTTTGCCTCCACCATAGTAGCCATGTAAATAGCGTCTGTTAGTCGTCAAGTCATATGCATATTGAATACGTGTTGGAAGCCATCACCATTGCATGAATGGAAGTGTTTAGCAGCAGATGAGTTTAACTGGTCATATGGTGTTGTTTGTTTAGAAGAGCATACTGCTACGTTTGGTATGATGTTATATTTAAAGCAAATGTTTTTGGAAAAATGTCTTGTTTTACTTCTTAAAAGTTAATTATTCGCAAACGTTTTTCGCGCTACTTCGGTGCTACTATATAATTTGGAAGTAGGATGTTATGAAAGTTGGTCTAAAATTTTTCTAATGTTTGATGCTTCTTCACTTTAGTTTAAAGTAAACTGTGGTTTAGCTAATGAACTTTATTTAAGAAGCTTAAAGGCATTGTGTGGAACGTTGATGATTCAGTGGAAACAAAAATTAATACTATACAGGCGTTGTTATATGCACCCCTGAATAACAAGTGATACAAAGACTCTATGCTGATGTACAGTGGACTAAAAATGTACTAATTCTCGTACTACTTAGGGACATGTAGCCTATTCCTCCTATTAGAACTATGCAATTTTATATTTCTGTTAAGAATCTGTCGAAGCCATATAAGAGGACCCTAAGGACTCATAAAATGTCTAATATATTTATATTTGAAATGTCCATTAGGAGGAAACAGTTTTGTCTTTATAATCTCCACAATCGATTCACTTTATTTATTCTCCGCGTGTTTACCACATCACTGCTGACGGAGGAAGTCGCGGTAGAAATATTTTATTCAGATTTCGTTCTGTTCGAGGTGTCTAAGCTAAGGTTTTAACCATGCGCTCGCATTCAATAAGCCAACACATTGCCTATTAGACTAAGACGACTTCACTGGAATTTCAGAAGCATTTAAAAATGCCATACGAAACATAACAGTTAGGTGCTATACACCATGTGGTGACCGTATCTATTCTTATATCAAAAAAAAAATCAATTCCTGCATCTCCGTCAAGGTAGGAATGGACCTCTCCGAACTTTTTGATCGATTCATCGCCCATTTTGTTATCAAGGTTATATGAAAGTGGCTGTAAACTAATGATTTAAAGTCTTTATGCATGCCAGACTTTTTAATTAATCACAATTTCCAATGTGTCCAAGGCCCAGGGACACGATTTTTAAGAACTTTTGAACCTTAAATGATAACACTAGACAGAAATATTACTGAAGTGAAATTTTTGTTATTTCCCCATAGTCTAGTGGGTAGTGTGTTGGCTTATTGGACTACGGCTAGAAGTTTACATCCCAGCTTAAATATCTCGAACGAAATATGAAAACAAAAATATTTCTTTCGTCGACTACCTAACAGCTCTAAATAAAATTGCCATGAAAAGTTTCTCAAACCTGCTGTTCCACTGTGAAGAAAATTAACACACACATTAGGTATGGTGTGAGAACCTAGGTCGTTGCAGTTTAGTAGGTGGTATCTTGGCTTATTAGACGTCAGGCAATGGTTTAAGCTCCAAGTCAGACATCTCGAACAAAACGAAGTATGAAAAAATCTTTCGTCGGCGACTTACTCTCAGCAGATTTCTGGCAAAAACCCTGAGGATAAATAAAATTACTATGAAAAGTTTTTAAAAAATCTATCGTTTGAAGTCGAGTTTATACTGTATGTATGCATACTGTATGTAACACACACAACATAAGTTGTGTGAGAAGTTAGGTCGTATTCCTAACGGAGGAGTTGTAATGACCAATTATGTATGTACATATGTTTATATGTGAGAAGCTAGGTTGAAATCCTGACTACGGGCTTGTAATGACTAATTAAGTATGTAAGTAATCTGGTAGTCATGGTTATCATGGCTGTTGTATTAAAATATTACCGCCGTTGCTAAGAGTTAATATTCAATTTGATAATTCCAAATATATCTAGCCTTATGGGGTCAATGATGGCTTAAACATTGGTTTCCAATACTTTAAGAGCTGCTGGTCGGCTTAAATCATTAACTAAACATAGCTACACAAAAGTAATCCAAAGGCTGTAAGGAGCACGAAAGAGACAGGCAGTGAAAGGAACCACTTCGGGTAAGAAAGCTGGGACTAAATTGATTCTGCACTGAATTGATTGTTAGTACCGCTGTATGGAAAATTGTGCCGTCTGATTGGAACCAATTGACGTTGATGTTTAGTTGATTTTTATTTTCAAAAATTCGGTCAACATGACATGGTGCTAGTCACCGTAATGGCAACGCCTTTTTTCGTTTCGAAAGAAGTAAGAACCGATGATGTCTTCAATTTGTAAACCAAGTAGGCAAGAAAAAACGATGTGGAAGGATTTGTGATTAGTGATTAACACGGTAACCTTCTTAAGTGCATTGCTAACATATTTAGAAGAATTCCATGAAAGTAAACCAAAAATTTTCTTTAAGTTCGCCTTAATCTGGTTAATGATTTTGTCATAATTTTTTCCTCCATTAAATTTAAAAAAGTCAAGTTGCCTTCTTCGTCTCACATCCCACTGTAATCATTTAACAAGCATATGGACACTTTATTTACAATCGTTCATCATTTTATCTGCGGTATTCATGTACTAGAGTATATGAGCACATAGAATTACGTTACTTATGCTTACAATAGTTGCCTGGTTTAAATTATGACATAAGAATCACTTTATAGGTATGCATGTGTGGTACTCCACAACAATAGAAACATTTACCCACATGCACTCACCCATATTGCATGTGTATATAATTTTTATTCATTTAAGCCACTGAACCTTCAACTAAAAAAATAACAACCATTATGGTGGCCTTATTTTCTCTTTAAAGGGTTTAGAAAATATTTACAAAAGAAATATGAATACTTATTAAAATTTATAAGATTTTTAGGGCGAATATAGAAACTGTGTACTGTATACGGCATACAGTAAAAGCGATTAAAAATTAATGTTGCAAAATAGACAACCACAGGAAAGGCTATGACTCATGCATTTATAATTCTACTTTCTATAAATTGACTTTTGTAAATTTTTTGTATCGCTTATAAAAGTTAAAAATTTCCTACAAATAAAGTTTAGAAAGCCAAAGAAAGAGTATTACAACTATTGGAAGTATTGTTAAATCGTGGACTGTATGGGGGGGGGAAGAACACACAAAAAAGAACGCTGTTGCTTTAAACACTAAAAAAAATCAAAATTAGGAGACTTCCAAAAACACGAATACATCACAAAATAAAACCACTTATCTTTTTTTTCTTGTTGCAGGTTGTTTAGTTTTTATTCACAAAAAAATTTATTTCCACTTTATTGTTCCTTTTTTTTTCCATAAGTTTTAGTTACCTTTAAATTTTGTATTTTTTTTATTTTTATTTTTCACAATAGATTTTTCAATTAAATTAAATTTCAGAAATCTAAACATTTTCTACACAAAGTACTTAAGTAAAATTATTAACAAAAAATTAAGTTGCATTCTTGTGAATGGTATAAAAACGAGTGATCAAAATATTAAAACAAAACAAAATCGAATGTCAAAAGAAATATACAAAAGCTTTAGTCCATATGGCAGCGCCCTCTGTTGACAAATTGTGATCAAGTCGATGCCAATCCTGTTTATGTCGCCAAGGATGGGAAGTTTGCACTGTCAGACATAAACATACCGGCGCCCTTGCAGTACTGCAACCAAGAAGGATATTATCCATCAAACCTATTTGCTAGGAAGATAAAAGAAAAACAAAACTTTTATATTAATTGGACAAGTCGAATTTCACCAAAATTTTGGCAGCTGGCAGCCATTCCAATTCTGTTCCGCCAGATTTAAAAATGTAAATTTCAGAAAAAATTAGGTATTGAGTCTTATTGTTCCACTCCACTAAATCGGAACTAGAGCTTCCGACGAACTAGGTCTTCGGCTCTCACGACCATTGAACGAACTAGGTTCCCTGGTGAATTATTAGGACGAACGAGGTCCTGTAATTTCCGTGTCTAGTGGGCGGGTGGTCCTCTCCGATGCTTCAGTCTTCAAATCTAACCTTCCTAGGGACAGACGGACTAGGTCTATTGCCCTGTAAGTGGAAGGTTTAACTTCAGCGGCCCATATTACTACACGTCCACCAGGTATGGTCGTGGCTCAATTAACCTTTCAATTTATCGCCTTCGACATCTCTTCCTAAAGATTGGCGGTAAGCTGTTCCAGCCCTGTCCAGGCTGTCTATCATTTATATTCAAAATTACATAGGATTCTCCGCTGAGTTCCCTCGTAACCATTATTATTTAAACGTAAATTACGTATACGACCTAAAACGCCATTCAGTTGTAGGCCCTACACCTTCTCTAATTGCTGCCGTTGGCAATCCTAATTTTCTTTCGCACTTTTCGAAATAAAAGTTGCTTCCGAACAGCCATCTCTCAGAGCCCATGCTCTTAATATTTGCCCTCGATGACAAATATCGTAGAAGAAACGGCCCATATGTGGCGGCAAAATTCGCACATCACTACCAAGCTTTGCTACACTACTGGAACTTGTCGCATCCAACACTCCAAGTTCCCGAGAGGATCGAAACACCTCCCGGTGCGGCAAAGTGTGATGTCGCAAATCGCAGATCGAACAATCGAAATTCCGCCTACATTCATTCAACCTGTGACCAACATCGAAACAGTCAATACACGGGTTGTTCTGTTCTACTACCAAAAATCTTTGCCCAAGGTTCAAACGCTCTCGAAACGAACGCTCAAACTTGCAGCTCCAAATCTGCTGCAAATAACTACTCAAACTGTAGTATGGTTTCAAGGGTTACAAAGATTGCCAAAAACAGTCCTACGAATCAACCTGAATAATAAGCTGTGCTTGTATAAACGAAAATTATACCTAGGCACCGACGGGCTTATTACAGGAAGATTCCCAGCTAATTAACAATAAAAGTAGGAACTAAAAGGAATTAACTATTCGAATATTAATTCCTTAAACGAAATGAAAATCCGATAAAAATATCAAAATGTTAAGTAAATAGTCAATGGCACCGCAACGAAATTCGAAAATGTTCGCGCCTCGATCGTAACTAATTTTGCGATACTCAACTAAAAAAAAAATGAAACGAAATATTCTAAAATTAAGCAAAAGGTCAGCGCGATCAACTTAGCGTCCTACCGCAAACTTAACAAAAATAATAATGTTCAATAAGACGGACAAAACTAAGACGCACTTCACGAAATTAAACCAACAGGGCGAATTCCTGATGGCCAATAACCCGATACTTATTATCGATTCTTTCAACATCAAAAAAAAGAAAATAATGAGAAAATACAAAGATGAAATAGCAGTTCCGAACAACTACTTCACTTTGTATTGAAATATATACGTAAAAATATGTATATAGTATACAAAATCGCCAAATTATATCAAATATTAAAATATATTAAATTCAAAATTACATACAAAATAACAAATTCATAAATTTTCAACAATTTTTATCAACAAATAAAAATTATTCCAAAAATAAATAAAGAATAAAAAATTGTACGGGAACTCGTAAATAAATTCTATTGTGTCATCCCACTTTACTTTATTATAGATCAACATCTCACTTTAAAATCTGTTCAAAATTCCAAATTTATCACTAATAAAAGTGAATAAATTTAGTCATGGGTGCCTCCTTCACGTATCCGGTGGATTTAAAGGATTGTTATAAAAGGTAATGTGCTTTGCTATTTAGCCAGCGCACCATCACCAATTATAACCCAACTATTGACTTATAACTGATATCAAATTGGGTGGTTGGACTCGATCACCGATTGTGATCTTCACACCACAATTTGATATCCTAGTCACCTTTGACTTTGTTATAAGCCAAGACAAAATGGTATAACAGTGCATAAAAAGAACACTTTGGTTCTTGTATTCAATAAATTCACAAAGTGTGCCAATGCTATCGAAATTAGAACACATCACTTTGTGAATATATATGCACTGTTATAAATTTTATATAAAAGCAAAGTTTTGTTGTCTATTCTAACAGAACTTTTCTTCTATATAAAATTACCACCAAAAAATCAAAAAATATATAAAAATAAAGCAAAACAAAAACAACTTTACCTTATAATTTGAAGGTTACTATAAAAAATTGTTGTTTGGTGTCGCAAAAATCCAAAAAAGGTTCCAAAAATCCAAAATCGATGGGATGACAAAAAACCAGTTCCAAGATCCGGTTCGATTGGACCAAATGTTAAATCGTGGACTGTATGGGGGGGGGAAGAACACACAAAAAAGAACGCTGTTGCTTTAAACACTAAAAAAAATCAAAATTAGGAGACTTCCAAAAACACGAATACATCACAAAATAAAACCACTTATCTTTTTTTTCTTGTTGCAGGTTGTTTAGTTTTTATTCACAAAAAAATTTATTTCCACTTTATTGTTCCTTTTTTTTTCCATAAGTTTTAGTTACCTTTAAATTTTGTATTTTTTTTATTTTTATTTTTCACAATAGATTTTTCAATTAAATTAAATTTCAGAAATCTAAACATTTTCTACACAAAGTACTTAAGTAAAATTATTAACAAAAAATTAAGTTGCATTCTTGTGAATGGTATAAAAACGAGTGATCAAAATATTAAAACAAAACAAAATCGAATGTCAAAAGAAATATACAAAAGCTTTAGTCCATATGGCAGCGCCCTCTGTTGACAAATTGTGATCAAGTCGATGCCAATCCTGTTTATGTCGCCAAGGATGGGAAGTTTGCACTGTCAGACATAAACAAGTATCGTTAAGTGCTTCCAGTGTATAAATTTAAATTAAACAAATTGTTTGTGAGATATCATCGAAATATTTTATTCGTTTAAAGACCTACTGATGGCGTTATGTATCCACCGCAGTTCCCATTGATTGGAACCGAAATGCACAATTTTTCATGACTCTGGCATTGAATCATTTGATTGATGGCTTGGTTTATGTTGACGTTGAGGACAGTTGTAGCTTGTAACTTATTACCCTAAACCTATAGCTTAAGACAACCTCACTGCACCTTTACATGAGATGGAAATGCCTTCAAATCCCTCGTACAGAATATCCCATTGAAACCACAAATCGTCGATGCTCATGTTATCCAATTCAGGCCAAAATAAATTGACAATCATCGACATATAATGCTCGACGTTGTCAGTGCCAGCCTGACTAATGCCGTTCTCAAAGAAATATGGGTCGATGATGCCGCCAGCCCAAAATCTACACCAGACTGTGACTATTACGGAGTGCATTGGAGCTCATGATATCTTTATAAATTTTGTTTGTTTACATACGAATTCTTCCTGAAATGGGCCCCATACTGTAGATCATTTTTTGATGTAAGAAGATTAACGTTGTTGTCTACGGTCACTCCTAGCGATTTTGTCAAACAGACAACTAATTTGACAACTAATTTGACCGCCTCAATTGCCAAAGTTCAGAAGTCCCTGTTGGAAGACCCCTATGTATGTTCCGTTCGATATTTCGTTTACTTTTAAAATTTAGTTCAAAATTATTACCGGGAATTTCAGAAATCTTCACTACATTCAAAACTGACAGTGGCAAGCTATGATTATCAAATACCAACGTGGCATCAGAAAAGTGATATCGCGTACAGAGTAAATCTGTTAGTAGCCTAAAGATTCCCGAAATATTGAAGTTGAAAAATTAAAAAAAAAAAACCTGGCACTTATGGATAAAACTAGCACACATTAATTCTTAATAAAGGATTGTAATGATAAATTCAGTAAACAATTCGAAAAATTTCAACCCCAGTGGTTGTTTGCATTGATTGATAATTTGACGATCTATCAAGCGTGTGCGAAAATGTGTTTAAGTGAATTGTTAAATGTTTGCATTTCGTGGAATGATTGATCATCAAATTTTAGCCATCAATAAACAGAATCTAAAAAATTTGACTGGCATATCAATAACAATTTCTTTTGACACATTTTTATACTTGAAAAGATTTGTCAGAAGTAAGCTAATGTAGGTTATGTTTCTAAAGTGTTTATATTATATTACAATACATTCGATCACTTCGATGGAAAGAATATAATTATTTGTGCGATTTTTAACAATCAATACGTAGCAAAATATTTTGTGATTCTACGCTAACTAATAAGACAAGACAGTAAAAAAAGTCAATTAAAATGCTTAATTTTTTTCCAAAGATATTTTACAACTTTTTCAACTCGGTGCGGTAAAAAAAAGTTGCATTTTTCTGGGCTTCCGTATCAGTTCAAGATCACTGCGAAGAAATTGCTGAACGAGATGGATCCACAGCAGTTTATAGGCATAGCCAAATGTCATATGATAAGCAATAACAGTGTAGAAAGTCAGGTCGCTGATTTCTCCGAGATGTGCACCAGTCCAGATTAGTAGTAGAGCTTTACAAATTACAAAAAGCAGACATAGCTGCCAGATTTGACGATTTATCGTCATTTTGACTATTTTGTGCTCCAAAAATATCATATTGACGATATGACGATTTATGCCATTATTTTGACGATTTTTAGAAATTAAAAATTTACATCATATCGTTAGTATAATTCGCAAAGACGCTAAGTCCACTTGTTTCCAAAATTGAGATTTTAATGCAAAACGGTAACATTATACATAATACATATTTTACAACAAAAAAACATGTCATTATAAAGTTTAAAGTTGTTGTAATTTTGTGGTTTGCAAAAATGCTAAGTCCACAAAACTACTAAAAATATTAATATTAATATTATTAATTAATTAATAATAATAATAATAATAATTAACATTATTAGTTATTAATATTAATATTATTATTTTGTAAAAATAATTGCGTTTAAACAGTTTAGAAATTTTAAAAACTGAAGAAGCTACAAAGTTTTTTGTGTCTCCTGTAAAATTTGAAAAAAGGGACTGTACACATTTGCGAATGAGACTAACGATATTCTTTACTTTTGTACATTAAAAGCCTCCTTAAGATTTGTATTAGCTTTGCAATTGTTACTTTTGAAAATCTAACTTAGTAAAAACAATAAGGAAAGTATTGTTACGTTTTTACCTTTTAAAAACGTTGAAAATATGAGCTCGTAGATTGGAAATAAAATAAAAAAATTTGTGTTCAGTTTTAATTAAAATTCTTTATTATTCGCACAATTCTGTGTACCACTGTTCACAACTTGATGTAAACAACAGCAATTGCTTTTCTTTGTTATTCCTCTGTTTATACCCTTTGTATAAACAATAACAATTACTAGACAATTATTCGACAGATCTTCAAACCACGATTACTCTCTTCAAGCACACAGCGCTTCACACAAGACTGACTGAACTTCACCAACTCAGTTGCCTGCTTTGCCTTGCCTTTTATAAGGCAGTAGAAACAGTCTGATGAATGTTCTTGAAGGGGTATTTTCATGACTTCGCCTTCTCAAAATCTCTAAAAATATAAACATCATTGTATACATTTTGTTTGTGTATTTTGCTTACGTTTATTTTTGTAGTGTTATTTGTGGGTTTTGGTTTACTTGTTTACCATTTTTTATGACGGCCTTTGTTGGTATATTAAGCAATACGATAATTTGTAAACAGGTTTGTTTACTGCATTGTTTTGTTTTTGTAGCTTTTGTTTATAATTTTATAGTTAAGCGATGTAAAAGCAAAACACCAGTATGTATATAGATTTTTATTTTCGTAACAATATGTTTTATTTTTGAACTAAGGGGTGGTTTTTTAAGAGCTATAGGAAAATTTTTCAAAAAAAACACATAAAATTCAGAAAAATGCATGAAATCTTTATTCGAATCGATAGTACGGTCCATATAATTTGATGTTTGAAGATTATTTCATGCAAATGTTGACCGCGACTGCACCTCAAATGGTCCATCAGCTTAGTCCAATTTTGGCATTCTCTTTCCAACATTTCGGCCGGTATTTCACGAATAAATGCTTCAATGTTGTCTTCCAATGCGTCAATTGAAGCGGGCTTGTCTGTATAGACATGAGCTTTAACATAGCCCCACAAAAAATAGTCTAAAGGCGTTAAATCCCACGATCTAGGCGGCCAATTGACCGGTCCCGAACGTGAAATAAAAAGTTCACCGAACTCGCCTCTCAATAAGTCCATTGTTACGCTTGCTGTGTGGCATGTGGCACCGTCTTGTTGAAACCACATGTCATGCAAGTCAAGCTCTTGCATTTTTGGCAAAAAAAAGTTGGATATCATCTCACGGTAGCGCTCACCATTCACAGTTACGTTACGATTCGCAGCATCTTTGAAGAAGTACGGTCCAATGATGCCAAATTCAATGATTTGCAAGCGTTGTTCGTTTGTAAGACGATTCATGGTTGAATTATAGACCAAACTGAAGATGTTTGACAATGAAACAAAACACGAAACGTGCGTGAGCTGTTTAAACCAGTGTTGCCAAAAAGATAATAGCTAAAAAATCACCCTTTAGAATATGTACATATCGAGCCATAACCGCAAAAATATCTCAAGCGACAAAAACGAAATTTTACGGGAGAAGGTTTTTATAATTTATTTCTTGTTCAAATTAAGTTAGAAAGTTAAAATTTTTCTTGTTATAAATTTATAACGGTACAGAGTATGACCCTGAAATTTTTATAGATGATGCAAATGATGCCAATGAATTTATTTATTACAAAAAACGATATATGAAAAATATGTCGCTTGCGATATTTTTGCGGTTAAGATTCGATATATTGAATTAACTTTATATGTTTTACTATAATAAAAATAAGTTTTTTTTTTTTTAAAAAACCTTTTAATTTATTTCTCTTTTCTGACGATTTTTTTACGATTTCAAAAAACGTCTTTGAGGATTTAGACCATTTTCTTTCTAATGTTTACTGATTTAATGCTTTATCTATCTGGCAGCTATGCAGAGAACAGCCTCCTGCTCGAAGAGAATGAAACCATAAGGAGCATTCTATGGAATTATATTGCGTTGTCAAATTTGTTACTATTTTATCAGCATAACCAATGACTCAACATATCTCTATAAAAATAAACCGAGAAATGTTTAATCGTTCGAATGCGGGTGTATATAAACGAATTTTTTTTAAAGTTGTGACGACAAAAGTCGGAGACCTCGTTTTTGCCCACACCATACCTACTTACATATGTCCACCGGTTCAACCAAATCATCATTGTATAGTATGTACTAATAACTAATATTATATATTTATAATTATTTATATGAATATTAAATCCTAACCTGAAATTATTATTATTATAAAATTATTGTAATTATTTCAGCATAAGTTAATAACAAGCCCATTGTGCTTGAAATATTTATTAATGTTGTTAAGGTTTTATGTTCTATTTTTAGAAATATTCTTTTAAGTAATAACGGTTGACGTTCGACCCTCATTTGACATACAAGACCTCTCTGCTGAATTCAATTGTTGCTTGCTCTCACATTGGTGAGTTGTAACGTTGGACACAACTTGTTTGAGGTTCGATCATGTTCGATCCATTATTCATTTCTTTTGTGTATTAAAGCAAGCATGTCTTCAGCGGTCGAGGCAGTTGGTGACGAGTTGCTGGTAAGGCAAGTCGATCTTGTGACATCGACTGAGCTAATAAACATAAGCAGGTCACAGGTGGCGTGGTTCTCCCACACTTGTGACTTGTTTACAGCCAGTAAAACGTTGGCAACTGTACCAGGACAGACATCAGAGGTTTCAGAGCCACAATCATCCCGTGCGTAGGCCGTTTGATTGTCACTCTGACATTTCCCTCTGGTTGACCAGACTTGATTAGAGCCCGTAAAACGTTGGCAGCGGTGACTGGATATACACCGGAGGTTTCAGAGCCACAATCATCCTGTGCGTAGGCCGTTTGATTGTCACTCTGACATTCCCCTTTGGTTGACCAGACTCACTGTTATCCAGGTAAATCACAAGTGGCGTGGTTGACACCACTAGCGAGATATTTGGAGCCAGAAAAACGTTGGCAACTGTGACTGGACAGACACCAGAGGTTTCAGGGCCACAATCATCCTGTGCGTAGGCCGTTTGTTTGTCGCCCTGACATTCCCCTTTGGTTGACCCGACTCACTGTTAACTGACGAACCGTTATTTAGCCGGCCTAGGGCTATTAAATTAACATAGTATTACTTTTCTCATCCTGACGTAGTATAGTAACTAAGCTATTTTAAGTTATTTTATTAATTGTCAATAAATAGCCTAGAATCTACGAAAGAATGACTTTTATTTATGTAACCACTGGACGCCGCTGAACTACCCCAGCACCCGAGCGGAAACGTGTCGTTACAAAGTAAATTTTTCACGTTTATAGCCCAATACTTAAAAGCGAAATAGTGATGAGCGAAATAGTTTCAATACCTTAGAAGCAAAAATCAAAATCGCATAAGTTTCAGTACTACAAAGCGGGGAATTATTATGTCAGGGGTGCTTATATCGGGGAATACTGTATGGGTATACATGTATGTATGTATACATATACAATTTGTTAGAAAGCTTGGGCAAAATTAGTTCTAATATTTCAAATTGTCTTTATGCTATTTAATTCTTCACTAAAATAAATAAATAAAAAAATCTGCTCGCATAATAAATAAATCATTCATCGTTTACAATACTTTATGACATTCACTGACAATTTAATTACATTTTTGCAATATTTTTCTAGAGAAATATTCTAGTCAGAGTATTACGGCATGAGCCGTATGGAATGAATGGACTAATTTAAAATTTTAATTAACATTCCATAATTAATTAAATGTTTATTATTATGAATGCTTTTGTATTGGTGTTGAGAATGAATAAAATCATAACATATTATTTTACATACACAAACATTATATTTGTTTTAATTTAATAAAAAAAAGAAATTTGTTTTAAACAACAGCATTATGAACAGGTCCTAACGTGGCCTATGTACTTTCATAGGCATACTATGTAAGCTTACTATGCCAATAATAATCGTATATTTTTTGTAACTGGCCACCTTACTAGTCACAAATGCTTTCATAATTTCGTCAATCTTATTTCATTGATTTGATTTGCTTTTGTTTTATTTGAATATTGAATGACAGACGTTTAAATTTGACAGCACATTACGCTTGACCGAAATAATAACAATTTTGGGGAATGTTTTAAAAGGACATTTATCCGAATAGCGAATCTTGTCATGTCACTCAAAAACAATATCCTGATGAATGATTCGTTCAAAATGATAATTAATCCTATCATATCTGTTTTTATCCTTTTCCACATAAAATTAATCTCCTCTTGAAATTTATGATACCAAAATAAACGTTTCAATTATCATCTCCCAATATTGTTAAATACAGGATATTTTTCAAGGGCTTTTCATCTCAAAATTTAAATAAAATAAAGTGTGTGCGAAATATTCTTTTGCTGCCACTATGTGTGGCAAATAACATCCAGCAAAAGTTCGAAACGGCGCATAAATCCAATTGAATTTAACAGGCGGCATTAGTTTTATTGACTTCATGGACCACTGTGGGTTTGCCTTTTTGGCATACGCCTGCAATTAAAGAAGGCCTCATAAGATTTGCACGATTTCAGTTGCACGTTCACCTCACATCATCGGATCATTAAATACAGGCTAAGCGTCGTTCGCGAAAAAATATAGAAATATTCACACCAAACAAGGGCTTTTTCGGGCTGCATTGAACGCTCTTCTATCTCACGTGGATTGTTAATGTCCCACATTCCAGAATTTTGTTTGTTCACATACTCATTTATGAATAAATGGGCCTCATTGCTGAAGATGATTTATTGATGAAAATTAAAGTCAGTTTCCAACTTCTCCAGAGGTCCCAAAAAACATCACAGAATCATAACAAGCAATCGGATATAATTCGAGGGTGTTTACAGTGAATTTTTGTTAATGTTTTCAGAGTGTTCCTTTATAATGTTTGGACAGTGCATCAGTTGCTAGACGTGTACCGCCAAACACGAGCAACATACGCACAAGCCATCCTGAATTTCGACAACGAAGAAGGCATCTGCTAATCGAAAAACATCTCTTTTGTTATATGTTTGGTGGCCTTAAGAATGTACTAATTTCTGTCGAGTTCTGATAAATTAGGTACGAATTTTTCCACAATCATTACTATACTCGTATGTAACGTTTTTAGATTTTAAAAGCGTTTAAAATATGAGTTTATTGATTGCAAATAAAATAAAAATAAATTTGTGTTTAGCTTTAATTAAAATTCTTTATTATTCGCACAATTCTGTGTGCTACTGTTCACAACTTGATGTAAACAACAACAATTGCTTTTCTTTGTTATTCCTCTGTTTATACTCTTTGCATCAACAATAACAATTACTAGACAATTGTTCGACAGATCTTTGTAACGGAGATCTTCAAACCACGACTGCTCTCTTCAAACGCACCGCGTCTTCACACAAGACTGATTGAAATTTTACTGACAAAGTCGCCTGCTTTGCCTTGTCTTTTATATCAGTAATAGGAGTATGATATTGAAATAAGTATGAATGCATATAAGTATCAGAAATTATGAGTATGTCTCAAATCGTATGTTATTTGAGGAATACGAAACAATTTTTTGATTTTAAAAATTAAAAAAATATACAACTGATTTCAAGTATAAAGCATAGAAGCTTTAATGAAACCGTAGACTTGTATCCTCTACTACTTTTAAAGCTTAGCATCACGTTCTTCTTTAAACTGTCTAGAAGGTCTGAAAGTTACTTCTGCTATAGATTGATTAAAAGTCGTCAACAGAAAATAAAATCAGGAATCACAAGGAAACTAAGAATTTCTAATTTTTTTACTACCCTCTCAAGTCCAAATTTTTTTATAATTTTTCCTTCCAAAACTCCTTTAGTTGTTGTTCTAATTCTGTGACATTTCACTTTTTCTATTCCTCCTAGTCCTAGAAAAAAGTTACCGTATGAATCAGTTTTCTTTTTCTTTTCTTTCCGGCTCTTATTTCCCTGTGTACTTGAAGGAATTTTGTGTTTACTTGTGTCTACTCGTTTTCGCTTTCATTTTTACTTTTTTTAGTTACATTTTAATGAGCTTCAAGAAAATAAAGAATTCTTTCTTAAAAATGTGTCTCTTTAGGCTACATTCTGCGTTCGCTGGTTTTTCTGTGCCACAATTTTTCTATCTTTTCGTTCAGTACAGAGCTCTTGGCATTAAGAAAAGTCTGCGCCAGTGAGAATAGAGCAGGAAATGGGAACTTGAAATTGGTAGTTGAAGTGTGAAATACCTTTTCAACCTTCCGTTTAAGCATGTCCTTGTTATACACGTAAGTATATTAATACTACTAAACTCTTACCAATACATACACACATACTTGCATAGTTCTCATACACGTACACCTACCCGCTTATACTTTAATTATTTTCCATTTCAATGTGAGTTTTTATTGTTTTTTTTTGTCGTCGTTGCTACCGACATACTGAATTTCTTCCTGTTGCTTTTACTCGTATTTCTATTGTGGAATTTCAATAGCAATATTAACAATCACGAAGCAGGACAAAAAGTCAGAGAATGTTTCAATACAAAACGATGCCAAACACTGTTTTCTCGAAGATTTTCAAAATAAATTTCTATTTTAAATCTTAAACAACACTTTTAAAGTCTGCGACATTCAATTCGAAATTCAATTCATATCGCCTTTTGAAGTAACCAGAAATAGCTTCTCAATTGCAATTACTTCACAAAGAAATTGTTTAAAACAACGATTGAACTTAAGACCTATTCAAGAAATAACGGTAAAAAGTACCTTAACACAGAAATTATTTTCCATTTTCCAAGAACAATACTTTTTTCGTAAGGTGAATTGAGAATCGTTTCAGATACTTATATTTCCAGGGAAGAAAATGGTACTGAACCTTATAATGTAGCTAGTAAAAACGCATTTCAATTAAGACACAGTCAAGCCATCAATGAACAATTCTTATAAAATTAAATATTAAACAAAAGATTATGGACCTTCATTAAAGGTTTATGCCCACTATAATCCCACAGTTAATATGAGTTAATATGAGACGCGGGGATCTTTTTTTTCTTATTGTAAACCTACCTAAAGTCTAGTAGGTAGTGTGTTGACTTATTAGATGAGAGCCTATTGATCAACCCCTGGCTAAGACGAAATATGAAACAATATTTCTTCTGGCACACACTCTGAGAGTAAATACAATTGCCAGGAAATAAAATTAAAACATACAAACCGGGTGGTGTGACTAAATGGTTATAATGACCAAGTAAGAAATTGGTAATACAGCAAATTTGGACTTTTTTTGTGCAAATAAGATGGCTCCAGGTGATTCCGAAGGCACTTTCCATCACGACAGGTTTTCGAGAAAAAGTCAAGGTGTGCAAGAGAACATTTTTTTTATAAACTTCGACCGCCATTTTGAATTTTTTAAATCTGAATGAAGATCTGTAATCAGCGACCCCAAAAACCCCTGAGTAACAATTTGCAAGTAAATCTGATTAATTTTTAAGGACCTCCGTAATGTGTTTCTTTTTCTCTTGCACCTCTTGACATAAACCGCCATATTGGATCCGCCATTTTGAATTTTTTAAATCTGAATGAAGATCTGTAATCAGCAACTCCAAAAACCCCTGAGTAACAATTTTCAAGTAAATCTGATTAATTTTTAAGGACCGCCGTAATGTGTTTCTTTTTCTCTTGCACCCCTTGACATAAACCCACCCCCTACTTTAAGAGTGCATGCAATCAATTTGGCTTTGGGCTCATTTTAAAGAGCAAAGATCAATTTTCAATTTCTGACAATAGCGATGGTTCTAGCACGTCAGTGTTTAGCTCTACAATTTTTCAAAAATGGCAAAAAACGCTATTTTTAGGTGTTTCAACCTCATTTTTCTCGAAAACCTGACGTGATGGAAAGTTTTTGAACCCAGATTCGTGTTCAGCGCGCAAAATGCCTTCGGAAACACCTGGAGCCATCTTATTTTCAAAACCCATGCAGGGCTGTGTAATCATCGGTATATACTGGTAGTCTTTGACAGTTCCAATGTCGTTCTCAAGTATGGACCCATGACGCTAGATCCACACTAAATATTGAATTTTTCGGGATGCATTGAACGCTCTTGGGTCTCATGTGGATTGATAACGTTCCAAATTTGAAAATTTCCTTTGTTCTTTGTACGTATTTATCCAGAAATAGATCGCATCGCTGAAGATGAATTTTCGATAAGGCGGTCAGTTGCCAAATGCTGTAGAGGATCTCATGTGCCCAAGTTATAGACGGCTACAACAGACGGCTATTGTAAAGAAGAAAAAATATAAAATTAATAATGAATTCTTTTAAATTAAATTCTTTGAAAATGCAACACAATTACTGCAACAATTGTCAAATATTTTTAAAAAAGTTTTTTGAATACGACTAAAAACTATACTTATTTTTTTATATTAATGTTTTACTTCTGCGTTGTTTTCCAAGCAGAGATCGTGGCAATTTTGAAAGCAGCGCAATGAGTTTTTCACATAATCTCTTGATTTACTTGGACAGCCTGGTTGGGATGAAATCCCTAACGAACGTGTTTTTAACGTCCGTCCTTGTCCATGAATGCCGATGATTTCTCAAGGAATCTTCAGATTATTCGAAGGTAAATCTTATACGGGTTCTGGGACATCTTGCACAGGGATATCGTTAGAAATTGCATGGCTTATGGGTTGGCCAGAACAGCCGATATTTTATTTGGTCCATAGAATTTTAAAAGTAAAAATATACAAAGTTATCTACAGTTATAAACATGTTTTCTCCCCATTTCAATATATAAGGTAGAGGATAATATTTAAGTTTCCCGATCTCACTTGGATTACCATCTGTTTAAACAGATATTCATTTGTTTTTTTTTTTTTTAAGACTGCAACCGCTATTACTTATTTTCCTAAAATGAACGGGAGGACTACCACTGCTATGCATTGTAAAACTTCATACAATTTTGTTGCCCGCTTTGTAGTACTGGAATCAAAATCTTCTGGCTTACGCTGGTCTGTTAACGCTTATTTAACGTATTTTGAAAAACCGCTTTTATATTCCCTTTATTTTCATTTTATCTTCACCCCTTCTTATCTTTAGAGAATTGTAAATAGTTTTATTATATCGACGTTAGCTTCTAAGCTGCGGTGTCGCGTATTTTGGCTGGGATTTGTTTCGTTTTTAAAATTTAAGGATTTTTTTTTTATTTTTTCGGACATGTTGAGTAGCATCAAAGTATTTGCTTTAGTTTTTGCTGCGTTTGCTTGTAAACTTCAGTATTTGAAATTTACATAACCTCAGTTGAATAAATTTGACAATTTATTGTGGTTGTTTTATTTGTATACCGCAGCTTGGTACGGATATGAATTTTCTTGAAAATCTTTCTATAAATAATTTAAGAGCAAAAAAAAAATTCAATTTATAGTGGTTAATAAAGCTAGATATGTTAAATAAAAAATATGTTAAATAAAATTTGATTGTTGATTAACTATAAATCAGTATCTTAAACCTTATGTTCAGTATAGTGCAACAGGCAAGGGACTCTAGTAGAAATCGAACCCTCACCCTACTCACTAGATGACCATTTATTTTTAGCAATCTTGCGGTAACCATTCATACATACATAATTGGTCATTATAATTGATCATTACACCCCTTCAGTTCGAATTATAACTTAGCTGCTCACACCTCTAATGTTGGGAGTTTTGATCTCATATATGAGTGGCGGAACCTACAGTTTAAAGTCGACTCAGAACGACAGATTTTTGGGAATATTTCACGGCAATTTTATTTACTCTCACAGTTTTTGTCAGAAATCCGCTGAGAGCAAGTCGCTGAAGAAATATTATTCATATTTCTTTTTGTTGAGATGGGATTTCAACCGTGGCCTCAAGTCTAATAAGCCTACATACTACCTACTAGACTACAGCGACTACTTGCAGCAGCCATTCAGCACACTAATATTGGGTCTTCCAACATGGACTTTCGAAGTGTCAAATTAATTGTCATTTATTTAGTTTATTTTACCAAATTACCTTGGCCACCCATAGACAACGACATGTGTTACCTGAATGGGCTCTGGAGCAGTAAAATTAGCTTCATTAATGACATCCATTTCAGGATGAACGGATAAGTGAACAAATAAAATTTTCGAATTTAGGACGTTACCGATTCGCATAATATCCAAGAGAGTCCATTAAGGAAAAGTGAGTGTTTGGTATGGATTTTGGCTGGCGTTCTTTGCGAATGACAATGGCCAGGCCATGTCTGTCAAAGGCAAGCACTAGAGGTCGACGATTATCAACTTCAATTAGTCTGAAATGAATGACTTAGATATCAACGATATAAGGTTTCAACGGGACAGCGTGTCACATAGCTTACGCCACTTTGAATATTCTAAAGGAGCTATATGAGGATATGATCATCTCAGTTGGACCTGAAGTGCAATTTTTTTTTTTTTTTGTTTTCTTAATTCGCAGATGTATGCCAATAAACCACAAAGCAAACATATCCCAAATTCAACCTGATTTATGTGCCACAGTCAAGGAAAATTGAATATTTTAAATGCACTGCATCCGGAGAAACTGTATGGACATTTAAATGATTTTGTGTTCCACATATAAAGACAGCAATAGGCCCTGCAAACAAATAGAAAATATTAATGATATCCCAGAAACTATGAGACTAAATAAAATTGCAATGAAAAAGTTGCTCAACAAAAATTTGTCAACTGTAGGTCCAATCACTCATGTAAAGAATTAACGCACGCAACATAAGTGATGTGAGAAGCTATATCCGTAATTCTGACTGAAGGGTTGTAAGGTGTAATTATGTATGTATGTATATAACAGTGTGAAAAATGCTTACCGTTGAATTGACTATTAATTCAGTTTAACATATTGTTACAAAAATGGAAAATTCTAGATACTGGTGTTTTGCTTTTACGTCGTTTGACATTAAAATTATAAACAAAAGCTACAAAAACAATGAACTTGTTTACAAATTATCGCACTGCGTAATATAACAACTAACACCAGCATAAAAAAAGGTAAACAAGTAAACAAAAATACAACAACTAACACCACAAGAATAAATGTAAACAAAATACACAAACGACAATAATGAAACAACGATGTTTGCATTTATAGAGATCTCGAGAAGGTGAAGCCACGAACATTCGCCTTGAAGAACATTCATCAGACTATTTACGTTGCCATATAAAAGGCAAGGCAAAGCAGGCAACTGAGTGAGTAAATGTTGTGAGCAGTGGCACACAGAATTGTGCGAATAATAAAGAATTTAATTAAAACTAAACACCAATTTATTTTTAAATTTATTTGCAATCTACGTGCTCATATTTTAATGGCAACTGTTTTAGGTTTCGCTCTTAATGAATAACATTAAAACACACAATATGAATGGTTTGAGAAATTATGTCGTAATATATATAACAATGGATTGCAATGGCCAACGTATGTAAGAGCCAAGTATGTAAGTGCAGCACAAATTTCAAGTAATTTGTTCAAAAATAGGGCAACATCTTCAGAAGAATAGGGCTTATCGAAATCGATTTCGTGTGAAGGTAAATATCTTATTTATTTTCAACAGCAATATTGCTGACAACCCACATGGCAATGCAATCGTTAGCATACCGACAGCCTTACATTAAATTGAGTAAAAAATTATTTTTACTAGCAAAACATAATACAAAATTACATGCTTGTTTAATATTAAGTAAACAAGAAATAAAATGGCAATTTGACATTTCGATAATATTTTTGCCCGCATTGACGCATTGACTGCTTCTACGACATGAGTACTAAGGCGCCAATATTTATAGCAAAAAAAGCAGAGAGTATAGTGTACGGAAAGAAAAATATAACTTAGCTTAGAAAAAATTTTACTGCAAAAATCCCCAGTAGCTGCAAAAAGGTCACGTACTACTTTAAAATACAGTGGACAGCAAAAGTCTTAGTACGGCAATATATTTTTGCAATTTCATGAATTTTAACCAACACTTTGTATAAAAAATTAAGGTTTCTATATTTATTTTAAAAATTTATTTCTGTTTTATTATAAAACAAACAATTTTTTAATGTATTTCATAATAATGGGTGATTTTTTAAGAGCTATAGGAAATTTTTAAAAAAAAAAGCACATAAAATTCAGAAAAATGCATGAAATCTTTATTTGAATCGATAGTGCGGTCCATATAATTAAATGTTTGAAAATTATTTCATGCAAATGTTGACCGCGACTGCGCCTCAAATGATCCATCCTTTTAGTCCAATTTTGGCATACTCTTTCCAACATTTCGGCCAGTATCTCACGAATAAATGCTTCAATGTTGTCTTCCAATGCGTCAATTGAAGCGGGCTTGTCTGTATAGACATGAGCTTTAACATAGCCCCACAAAAAAGAGTCTAAAGGCGTTTAATCGCACGATCTAGGCGGCCAATTGACCGGTCCCGAACGTGAAATAAAATGTTCACCAAACTCGAAACGTTTCAGATGACTTCATTGGTACCCCATTCAAGGAGAACCCTGAGTAAATTTAGAATTCAAAGGCCAAATATAAGAAAATGTTATCCCTTGTATTTAGTAGAATATCCCTTAAGGTCAAGCATTCCATTTAATCCATTTGGGATTGAATGTACAAGTTTTGCTTAGTGTTTTCTGGTGACACCATGACCAAGTTTTTCGGCTGAATTTTGTTTGAGGTTTAGCGATTACGTAACCGTTCTTCCAAATGATCTCCTAAACACTCTTTTGAGGACATATCGGGACTTTGTGCTAGATTATTAAGCCTGTGGGTACTTTTTCTTTGTCAAAATATATTGGAGTACTAAGACTTTTGCTGTCCACTGTATATTCCCTTTTTTACCCTTATAATGATGATCTTCGGCATGTCGTTGCAACATCTTTGGTTTTAGAAAAAAAAAATCCTTTTTAAACTGTATTAAAAATGTACCACATGTCCTAAACTACATTCGGTTCGATAGAGGAAATACGTTTTTGATGAAGTTAAATATTTTACTGTGATTTTGATGATTTTAAATGTGATTTAAATTTTGTGTGAGCCATAAAAAGAATGAAACAAAGGAGAAAAAATTAAATGGTGGTTTTCAGGCCCTACGCATAACCCAAATTTAAAGGCCAGAGGATTGGATTCCGCTGCACGCGTTAGTTAACATCTAGCGGGTGCTAGTATGCCATCCAGGAAGAACCACATGAAGACTGCGTGTCAGCTTAAATACAGCAAGACAAGGATCGTTCTGAAGATCGCCAGGTTGGCCACAATCGACAACTTGGCCTTCTTTGCGTATGACATTGAGTAACTCCTCCAGCTCCTTCAAGGTAGGAATGGACCTCTCCAAACCTTTTGATACCGTGCGAGATTTAAGACAAGGCGATGCCTTCTCATGCGACCTCTTCAACTTCGTCATGGGAGTTTTCTAGGGAAGGCGGAAGTGCATCGCAATGGTACAATTTTCCAAAGAAGTGTTCAGTTGCTTGCGTACGCTGATGACATTGACATCATAGGGCGTACCAAGCGAAATGTTACTGCTGACTTTAGTGCTATCGAACGGGAATCTATTAAGATGGGTCTGGCAGTACATGAAGGCAAAACGAAGTATACCTTGTCGACAAATAGGGACATGCGGTATATTGGATCCAAGAGATTACGGCCGATAACTATACGTTCGTTATAGTCAGAATATTTGTTTTTGTTGGCTCAGTCTGTAGATCAAACGTGGGATCACTCTTGCCAACAGGTGCTACTATAGTATCAATATGGAATTGAGTAGCAGAGACGTCATACTATCGTATGACGAAACTTATACTCTACAAGGCACTCATCCTTATCGTGCTTTTTCATGGCACAGAAGCATGGACACTATTTAGCACCGATGCGAAGCACTGTCATCGATTGGTGTGACCAACTGTTGAAGATGGGCAAGAAGTAGAGGCGCCTGGAAGGATGTCTTAAAGCAGGCCGAAATCTCATAAACGTATGGTTAATGGCCAATTAAGTAAGTAAGCAAAAAGTTGTCTTATTAGACGTGAAGCCACAAAACGAAGTTTGAAAAAATATTTCTTCGGCGACTTTCTCTCCGCAGATTTCTGAGAGTTAAAAAATTCTCAAAAACCTGTCGTTCGGACTCGACTTAAAGTGTAGGTCTCATCACTCATGCATAAAATTAAGTGCTGTCTTACATCACTAGTTTGTAATCCTGAGTGAAGGTTTGTAATGATCAATTATGTCTGCATACATATGTATGTAAGTACTCGTAAGTAAGTTTAGAAAAGGGTATGCAAGATGACAGTTATCAACTGCCAAACTTAAGACGTTCCTGTTGGAAGACCCTATAAATTTGTATGGAATAAAAAAATCAAATTTGTCTATAACCTGTTGAATGTTCACCGTCTTAATGTTCTCAACAAGGTAGGACATTTATCCTCCATTAAAATGGCAATGGCTCTTAAAGATTTCGAATATCAGCTGTTTCCCACGTATTCATTATTGATCCGCATGTCAGTTTTAAAAATGTCAGAAAATCGTAATTGTGTGTTCAGCTCTAGGCAGGGGAATAGAAAAGTGAAAGAAACAAATTTAAATGTTACTTAAACAAATTCGAATCTTATGACTGAATATACCAGCTTTACAAAATCACAGCTTAACACAGCTTTACAAATAAACGATGTCAAATAGAATTATCATCACATTTTCAAAATCATGAGACAGATACCAGAAAAATAAACACAATCACATAACGACACTGTAGAACATTTGTTTGGAAGATGTAAGGCAAAATTAGATAAAAAAAAAGAGGAAGAAGGAAGACAACAGCGAAAAGTATCAAAAAAAATTAAAATAACCTAAAGAAACAGAAACATTTGCACAATAAAATCCATTTAATAAAACAATGACATCTTTTTGCTTTTATTTGTTCCTGTCAACTGCTGCTTATTGGTCTGCCATAAAGTGCAATGAACTGTTGACAAAATAAAAATTTTTTTGTTTGTATTTCGAAAAGAATATAAAAAAGAACTTCTGAACAAAAAAACATTCAAGTTGTGGAATCACACAAAAAAAAATCACTCCCAACGCTAAACCTTAAGCGATTTAAATAAATTGATAAAATTTTTATCAGTTGCCTGAAATCAGTTGTAGTTTTTGATTTTAATCTGTGAGCACTTAAAGCAGATTTTAAGTTGTTTTTAGTGAAGCATCTACGATGATTATTTACGTTCAAATTCACAAATAAAAACAATGACAAAAACCAACAACGTTGAAAGGTACTGTAATAAACAAATAAATGCACACACAACCATTAAATTTTTAAAGGGGTTAACAACCTGCACAAATAAACTAAGAACCATAACAACAACAAAATATTTACAGCTATATTCGACTACGTTATGCCCTACTGTAGAGTTTATAATATATTCTTTCTCTTTAAAGAAGATAAATATTCCACTTAACCTCCCCTTATTACTTGGAAATTATAAGAATTCAACCCATTGTCCAATGGAACACGAAACTGTACAGAAAATTTTTCTTAACAGAGTCCTAGAAAGGTCTTAGAACTCCAAGATGTGATTAGAATGAAGCATGTTTCCGAAAAGTCACATCCAATAATCGATTTAATAAATATTATCCAAGTTCAAATTAAAAATGATGCAAACAATTAGAACTATTCAATAACGATCTGACCACTCTATAACATAAATGTTGGAGAAGTTAACTTGTGTATGCTATGTTACGACGTAAAGTCTGAATTCCCATCTTCTTCACCACCCCCATGTTATGGGAGTTATTTTTAACCAAGAGTGGCGAAATCTACAATTTAACGCCGTCTCCGAACGACAGATTATGGAGATTATTCTATTTGCTCTCAGGGTTTTTGCTAGAATTCTGCTGAGAGGAAGTTGTCGAAGAAATATTTTTTCATATTTCGTTTTGTTGGAGATGTGTGTTTTAACCGTGGCCTCACCTCTAATAAGTCAACACACTACCTATTAGATTACGGTGACTAAGATACCAACGATTACTTGAATCTTCTTTAAAAATACTAAAGGAAAATTTGAAGACATATCATTAAAAGAAGTCCTGAAATTGTAAGTCGTTAATGCCAAACAGTCGGCCTGGGGATAAATTTAGGCAAAACCACAATAGTATCATTTGCAAGTAGTATAAAACGTCCTAAATGGAAGAATATTTGGCTCCTTAATAGGACAATGAGGGTATAATATCTAAAAACATCAGTGGATAGTGAATTATAATGGAGAGCTCATATATAGAGCAAGTCTGGAAAAACCAGGTATACCATAATGGTATCAAAAAGGCTTGTATTGAAATCCAGTACTTATGTCAGAATTACAATTCAGTCTCTCACACCCCTTATGTTGTGTGTTAATAAATGAGTGGTGGAACTCCGTAGGACAGATTTGAGAAAATTTTTATGGCAAATTCTCAGACTTTTTGCCAGAAGACTTTTGCGAATAAGTCGCCGAGAAATATTTTTTCCATATTTAATTTTGCTTCAAATGCCTGATCTGAGCTTTGAACCACGGTCTAATAAGCCATCAAACTGCCTACTAGACTAGGTCGTTTTGGAATTGTAAGATTAAGAGAGCAAAAGACTCCTATCAAACCAATAAGCTTTGAAACAATTAAAAATTTTTGGAAAATTATAATAAGAGAAGGGAAATTAAAATATTTAGAATAGAGCCTGTTTCGAATATAGCATGTAGATTCTGTGCTGATGAGAAAGAAGTAGTAGAACATATTTATTGAACCTGTAAGGCACAATTGCATTCCACTGAGAAATACCCCAAATAATATCAGCTGCTGGGCAAGTAATTGTCATTGCTGACACTAAATAGTGGCAGTGGTCTTAAAGGCAAGTTATTAGACGTTAGGCCACGGTTCAAACCCCAAGTCAGACATCTCCAATAAAACAAAATATGAAAAAAAAATATTTCTTCGGCGACTTCCTCTCAACAGATTTCTGGCAAAAACTCTGAGAGTAAAATAAAATTGGCATGAAAATGTTTCGCAAAAATCTGTCATTCGGAATCGTCTTTAAACTTTTGGTCCCGCCACTATGTATAAAATTATCACACAATATAAATGGTGTGAGAAACTAATTCGTAATCCTCATTGAAGTGTTGTAATGATCAACTCTGTATGACACTGATTAGCATACTAAAATTTGTCGGGGCAATATACTTGGAAGAGTCATAGAAGAGTCATGGGGATACCCTATAAAGTTGGAGACGAGACAAGTGGATTCACTGTTAATTTTGATTCAAAGTTCAATTAAAGGGAGTTTGATGACTCACCATGCTTCCAGCATTTTATTCAGTTATTTAATTACCGCCATATAAAATGGACCCATTACTGGATAAAAAATTTTTGGTAGTTGTGTGGCGACCATTTTAGTGTAGCAAACTCTATGCATACATTGCATATTTCTTGCATATCTACACACATACAAACAAAATAAGGAATTGTCCACAAAATGAAAATTATTTGCACAATAGAAATGTTAATTCAAAAAAAAAAAATTCCTTTTATACTCCTGAAAATGCAAGAAGTAAAGCAAAAAATTAAAATGCCAATTAAGGTGTACGCCCGTGTTCATTTTGGTTTTTTACTTTAAGCCAAAATAAAATTGTTTTACCACAATAAAAGAAGATGCAGGAGTATAGCCGAGGTACTACGATTAAGTGTTTAAGGCAAAAAGAAAGGATACAAAAGCAATGAAAGCAAAAAGAATTATTGTAAACGAAATAAATTGCGGCAACAGAAGAAAGGTTTTTTGTTTTCTTCTGAAAGCGCTTAACAAATTAACAATTTCGCACATTTAAGAAAATAAAAACGAATAAATGACGGCAAACCAAAATCATTATGAATGGACAATATAGCCTTTAAGAATTGTAGGAGTATTGTATTCAGTTAAAAATAATAATGAGGGAGAATATGGTAAATGATGAAATTATGAATAACAATAAGGATGCTAAACTATAAACGATGTTTGAAGGGGAGACAAATAAAATATTTAATGAAAAAAGTTACTCCAGGGGAAAAAATAACTTTTCGCTTAAATTAGAAACCGTAAAGCACAGAAAATGGAATTCCGAATAAAGCTTTTACAATAATTTCTCTTAATGAACATTTTTTGAGTTTGTTAGTGTGTTGGGGTATTAGTATCGAGCTAATGGCTTAAACCCCAGCTCAGACATCTCGAAAAAAAAAATATTTCTTTTGGCGACTTCCCCTTAGCAGTTATCTGGCAAAAACTATGCCATTCAAAGTTTCTGAAAAATTTGTCGTTCGAAGCTGACTTCATGAAAAACCGATGTTCCGTTATCGGCCCCATGTTTGCGTTAGAATTTGCAGTTTGCAAGGAAATACCAAAATTAAATGTATTTTTATCATTTCCAGAAGTCTGCAGTTATTTTCATTGTCCAGATGAGAAAATTTCGCAAAAGTGTAACACTTGTTCCGTATAATATCATGAAGGCAAAGACGAATAAAAGATCACCATAACATTCTCAGTTTCATAAACAATTTGTGTTGCAACACTATTGAATCTAGGAATTCGACAAAATGACGTTCGCGTGCTCCATTTTGATTTCATTTCTTCTGTTCCACTCCCCATTCTGTCCGCTCGTTCTGTATCACTAATTGTTGAAAATTTCTAGAGGTGAATGAAAATCCTGAAATTCGAACATCGTATAAGGTAAAGAGCTAAACTCCGGCTTCAAGTTGGATAAAATTCTACACTTCATCAAAAGCAGTCTACATTACTGATATCTATTCGACGAGAGGTCTATAATGGCCAGTTCTGTTATAACACTATCCTAGAGGCTGTTATTAGCTATTGCTAAGCTTTATTAGCTTGAATAGAAGAGATAAAATATGCTGTATACAGACTTTTAAGCGCTTTCTGTTTTTAAATTTAAAAAAAAAAAAAATAAGTGTGTTTGAGATATCATCGGCATTTTCTATTCATTTTGTTACGAAAATGAAAAATCTAGATGCCGTTGTTTTCCTTTTACATCGCTTAACATTAAAATTATAAACAAAAGCTACAAAAACAAAACAATGCAGTAAACAAACATGTTTACAAATTATCGTACTGCTTAATAACAAACACCAGCATAAAAAGAAATGGTAAACAAGTAAACAAAAATACAACAACAAACACCAGCATAAAAAGAATGGTAAACAAGTAAACAAAAATCCACAAACAACACTAATGAAACAGCGATGTTTACATTTATAGAGATCTAAAGAATGCAAAGCCACGAACATTTGCCTTCAAGAACATTCATCAGACTGCTTACCATGCCATATATAAGGCAAGGCAAAGCAAGCGAGTGAGTTAGTGAAATTCAGCCAGTCTTGTATGAAGACGCGGTGCGTTTGAAAAGAGTAATCATGGTTTGAAGATCTCCGCTACAAAGATCTGTCGAATAATTGTCTGGTAATTGTTATTGTTTATGCAAAGGATATAAACAGAGTAATAAAAAAGAAAAACCATTGTTGTTGTTTACATGAAGTGGCAGTGGCACACAGAATTGTGCCAATAATATAGAATTTTAATTAAAACTAAACACAAACTTATTTTTTATTTTATTTGTAATCTACGAACTCTTATTTTAAACGTTTTTAAAAGGTAAAAAAGTAACATCTTGAATGACCTATTGATGATATTATGTGCGGAACATAACATCTTTCAAGTTTCCGCCACATCATTTCTGAATTTCTCGAAATGTCTTATTTTCCATTACTATCGCGTATAAATGAGAGCCATCAGAGACTGGCTAATTCACATAAGAGAATAAGAAAAAGAGAAAAAGTCTATTCAAATCGAATAATCTCTGTGTTCATATCACCTCAGCATGACATGACTATGACGCTCGTGAAGAGTAGATAATGCGAAATTAACTATGTCGCACGCATCGACATCCTGTTGGATCTTAGTGTCCAGTTCATCCAATTTCGCCGCAGCCCAAAATCCCCCTGAGAAGTGACTTTTTCGGGATACATTGTAACAATTTTAGTGTAGGTCATCCTTACAGCGCAGTGTAGGTTTGCGTATTTCAAATGTCATTTTTTAAGGCGTTAGGTTGAACGTAATTATTTTTAGGAATACATATTTAAATTCTAGAGTTGAAATGGATTTGCACTCTTCAGTCGTTTTAATTTAACGAGATTACTTTTTGAAAAAATTTTAGCAATTCATTTCCGTTTCCACTGACAGTAAATGCTGAAAAGCACTATGAATTAATCAGTTTATATAAAGATGTTGACAGAAAATGTTGACTGGATAAACATTGAGTCCAAAGCAATAAATGCTGTCAACATCTTGCAATATTATCCAAAGAAATTCCTTTCATCACTATAGTATAGAAGCAACATGTCTCACGCAAAAGTATTTTTTACTACCCCATATACAACAAAACCCATAAAATTTAAAGTTTAACATGAGTTGTATTATGCATTTTTATTTCAACATGTTCGATTATAATTGTACTGGATATAAATATGTTTAATAACATTGCTAATAGACAACAAGTTGCTTTACTCAAACATTTACAAAAAAAAGTTTATATCAACATATATGCCCCCTTTTTGCGCTATATGTATTCCAGTTTGAATTTAACAACGTAAACATCATTGAATAAGAAGGCAACATGTACATAAGAATGTTGATAATAATACCCATTATTTAACATTGTGTCACAGTTTCAGTTTGACATTACACAGTTTTTATGTAAACACTTTACTCCTAACCTGTACAAATTTGATTACCAACTTGTTGAGGTATTTTTAAAATTTTCTCAGAGTTTACTTGTAAAGTCTTGTACTCTGTTGCAAATTTGTTCGATATGCTGTTGAATTACATATAGAAACATTACGTACGAAATGTTTTTAGCAAAAGGTTGAAATTGTAGTACTCTCTTCATGTGGTATTAAACATGCGGATTGAATATCTACAAGATTCTCGCAACATTTTATTGCGTTCGAAATAACATCAGCATGACAACAAAGGCTGACTTCCAAAATGTATCAATACAAAGTTTGTCTGCAGTTCTACTACTGTATATAAACTACGTAGATATGCAAAGTAAACAAACAATGCATCAACTATAAATACGATGGCTGATTGCTTTTTGACTGCGTTAAAAATACACATTGACGAATAGAATACATTGTATATATTTTGTACAGCGGCATTATGAAACACGATACTTTGTTCAAATACAAAGCAACTAACATTTTGGAAGGCAGCCAAACAGTTTTGTTTACCAAAATATTCTGTGAAGTTTTCTTTTAATTGTCCACAGTAGAAGTGGTTTTTTCTATAATTTTGCTTAATAAATAAAAATTAATTAATTTTTTTAAATTGCGATTTTATTATAATATTGTTACGTTTTTAACTTTTTATAAACGTTTAAAATTTGAGCTCGTAGATTGCAAATAAAATAAAAATAAATTTGTGTTTAGTTTTAATTAAAATTCTCTTTTATTCGCACAGTTCTGTGTGCCACTGTTCACAACTTGATGTAACAACAACAATTACTTTGTTTGTTATTCCACTGTTTACATAAACAACAACAATGACTAGACTATTGTTCAACTGACGGAGATCTTCAAACCACGATTATTCTTTTCAAACACACCACACTTCACGCAAGGTTGACTGAACTTTTACCTACTCAGTTCGATTTGCCTTGCCTTTTATATTGCAAAGTAAACAGTCTGATGAATGTTCTTGATGACGAATGTTCGTGGCTTCGCCTTCTTGAGATCTCTATAAATGTAAACATCGTTGTTTCATTATTGTTGTTTGTGTATTTTGTATACATTTATTTTTGTGGTGTTTGTTGTTGTATTTTTGTTTACTTGCTTACCATTTTTTATGCTGGTGTTTGTTGGTACATTTTCGCTTACTTGTTTATCATTTTTTATGCTGGTTTGTTGTTATATTACGCAGTGCGATAATTTGTATATAATTTTAATGCTGAACGACTTCGTAACAATACATATTTTTTTATTAAGTTTTCTTAAATTTCTTAAATGTTTGTTTCGTATATACTGTGGTCGTGGGTAAACACCGAACAAAGTTCCATGCTTTCTACTAATAAAGGCCATAAGCCTTATACAATCTAAATCACATTTGTTGATTGTCCAATTTTTTGTACGTAAGTGCTAAATAACATTTTTCACAGATTTTAACAGAATACTAGGTTTTACGCTTAAATGAATTTCAATAAGTTTTTATTAACATATTCCCCGCTTTTTACGCTGTATACCAGTTTATAACAGTTCTCCTCTTTATAAGCCTTCAGAAATGTCATTTAATATGGAATTCAACATATAGAAAAGACTGTTGATATTAATAACCACTATATATAATTTTGCTTATTGGAAATATTTTTCTTTTCATTTATGTAAATTATCAACTTTTTGATGTTTTTTATTTAACATTGAACATGTTGCAGGAAACAAGTTGAATCAACTTTGTATATAACATCACTATGTTGATTTGAATATTAACATTGCTTCCCCGTTCACAATTAACATAACAAAGTTTTTGATTACTATGTTGTGTTACACTCGTATAAAGCAACATTAGGACATGTATTCTGAAAGTTTGCATTGTTTAATATTATCCCACCATGTAACATTATGTTAAGCTTTTTGTTTAAAAAAAAAAATAACAATGCAACATGTTGATTCGTATAAAAACCTGCTATTGAACATAGTTTCCTTATGTCAGGGTTTAGAATGTTAATAATTATGCAACGGTTTGATGTTAAACAGTTTGTTTAAAAAAATTTCTCTAACAATTTAAAGACAAAGCAACATGTTGCCTAGTTTTAAAACCTGCTATTTAACATGGTTTAATTATGCCAGGATTTTGTGTGTTTACATTTATGAACCATCATCAGGTGTGAACCGCGAACTAACGTCTAATAAAGCAACACACTACCTACTAGACTATGGCGACTACAAGCCAAACATTATTTGTATATTTATTGGTTATTGAACTGTTCAGTTGTTTCCCTGGAAAACTACAATGTATTTAAAATAACATCTAAAAACAAGCCAAGCAGTAAAATAAATAACTAATTACAAAACAGCATTCTTAGACAGCAACTATTACGAGCCATCTATCAAAGCCCTATTAATTGCATGGCATAAATTGCAACATTTAACCTCAATAATATCCTCCTTTGTCAACGATTTACTGCATATTAAAGTGGTTTTTAAATATTTACGATATTTAATAATAAAATTAAAGGAGAAAACAAAGTGCGCAATTGTTACTAAAGACCTAAAACAAAATTTGTTTGAAACTCTTGTAGTAGAGACAAATAAAATCTCTTTTACACTCTCTCTCTCTCTCTCTTTCTCTTCTTATACTAATGTAATTCAAAAACTAAAATTTCTTATTTACTTAAACCGTCTCTAAACTATGATGAACAAAATCTAACAGAACTGCAATGCCAATCGAAAGCATAGAGAAATTTGTAAAGAAACTCTCTTGGTTATTGAAGTGGTGGAAATAAATTCTCTTTTATACTTTTTTCTTAATACTGTAACTCTCTCAACGGCACGAAAAATGAAGACCATTAAAGGTGGTTTGTCTTCAAGTTATTATAAAATCTGGTCACACTGAAAGTGAGTTACGAATACATTCCACATAAAAGCAAACAATCACTGAGAGAAAACCACATGATACCAAATATGTATGTGTAAATGAAATTAATAATTTATTTGGACCAGTTGCAGACTACATATTCATACTCCTTGAATGGGTCAAATGTAGTGAAATGTATGGAATTCATCATTTGATAAGCACAATGCATTTAGTATTGACTGCATAGTCAAATAATATGGTATTCGTAAATGGATGAAAAGTTGTGTTGAATGTTCATCACAACAAAGATTTTACGTAAGCGCAGACAAAAAAAAAAAACGATAACAAAACGAAACTGATACAGTTTCTGAAGAGAAGTGAAAGAGTGCACATTCGCCTCAACTGTTGTGCTATGACGGGGAGAGAATTAAGCAAAAAAAAAACAAACGGAGACGGAAATAAAAATTTGAAAGAAGGAAATTATTATAAAAAGAAATTAAGGAAATTTAAATTAAGAATCAATCGATCAATAGCTTTCAAAACCAACAAAACAACGAAGTGTCTTTCAACCACACTCGTCGAATACCTTTGAACGACTTCTTTTCGAACATACATGCATACATAGTTGGTCATTACAACCCTTCAGTCAGGATTACGACCTAGCTCCTCACACCACTTATGTTGTGTGCGTTAATTTTATACATGAGTGGTGGGACCTACAGTTTAAAGTCGACTCCGAACGACAGTTTTTTTGAGAAGCTTTTCATGGCAATTTTATTTACTCTCAGAGTTTTTGCCAGAAATCTGCTGAGAGGAAATCTCTCGACGAAGAAATGTTTTCATATTTTCGTTTTGATGTCTGACCTGGGATTCGAACTCGGGCCTTCAGTCTAATAAGCCAACACACTACCTACTAGACTACGGCAACTTCTTTTCGAACATAGCATAAGTTATTCGTGCAGATTCCATAGACATGATGTTGATGATAAATTTGGAAACATATTTTTAGCTTCGGCTTCTGTAGTTTCGTTGTCGAACTTAATAGATAAATGGACGTTGAACATGATCGAACTTAGGCTGATGGAACTGGTTTGGTGGATCTTGGTCAGTACAGGGACTGCGTTCACCTGTGGCGTCACAACATGCCGCTATGTGTGCTCAAGTGATCTTTTGGTATCAAAGCTACCACTCCAACCTACCTAGCTACTATCAAAGTTTGTAAAACGTTCAAAACCCTTTGGGCTTTTCTGCTAATGAAATTACACGCATGAACTGTCTACATTTTTAGGAGAGTGTAGTGTGTTTGACCAGTCTAAGTTGCCATACCTTTTGTGTATGCAACTTAATATCAACATATTCTCGTTGATATTGTCCACACTGCATAAATGTTTGGACAGCGTGTATTATGCTGTCTCAGCATATTCCCACATTTCATATTATTGTTAGAACGTAAGATATTTAGCGTACATTTAGTTTCAGGTAATTAAGTATAATGAAGTATAAGATAGACCTAACATTAGCGCATTAGCGGCTGTTCCCTAAACTAACAATTTAATAAATTTTTAAAATAATAAACTATTTTACATATTTTATACTTTTAATTACAAGAGCATAGATTTGGCTTCTAGCGGACATAATTGCTAAGCTCTGTATGGCGAAACGAACAGTATACCCATATTATTGCCTTTACAGGAGCCGTCAAGGCAAGGAACAGGAAGGTTCGGTGCGATTTTTTTGCAATTGTCTCGTTCTGTAAGAGCTTAGACATCATAATATATCACTTAGAAATCCGATTTTGTCAAGGTTACCAATTGAGTCTTTCGAGGACTGCGTACATATTTTGGGCATTTCGATATAGAAAGGACTTTTTTACTGAACTTTTTCGTGTCCATCGTGGTATTAATATCTAAAGGCTAAGATAATGGTTCACAGTGCCTCCGAATGCACTCACTAAACGTTTGGCGAAATGTCCAATTTCACAAGGCTATGGCGTGGTTAGTGGCTTATTAGAATATACACTGAGCGCCATAAGTGAGCCAACACCCACTATAATTTTAAATTTTCTGTTATAAAAAATATACTTGTAGCACAACAATAATTGAATTGTTGTTTTTGTTTTAACATTTTATAGGTAATATATAAACGTTTTTATTTTTGGAAATTTATTCGACTATTCTCATTTACTTTTCTCGCTATCCTAATAAAATGAATTATTTCAGTGGTGTTTACTCACTTTTGGCGCTCAGTGTACAAGCCGATTTCAATGGCCAATCCAATTAAAGAACGAAAAAGGAATTCATTACGACAACTCTAAGCGCAAGAAATCATATGCAAAGCGCGGTGTGCGAACAAAATCTCCGACCAAACACAATATACACTGCACGAAGGTAACAGGTATTAGGTGTGATCCATTACGAGTTAAATAAAGCAATCTAGACTATCAAGGGACAGCTATACAGCCAACAATTAATTTGTTTAAAGCGCGCATTGTTCGAAAAACGCTTTGAATATATAATCAGACCCGAGGCCATAATTTTCCATCATGATAACGTTCAGCCATAAGTCGCCGTAGTCTAGTAGGTAGTGTGTTGGCTTATTAGACGTAAGGCTAAGGTTCAAACCCCAGGTAAGACATAAAAACGAAATATGAAAAAAAATAAATAAAATTACAATGAAAAGTTTCTTAAAAATCTGTCGTTCGCAGTCGACTTTTAAACTCTATGTCCCGTCACTCATATATAAAATGAACACACACAACATAAGTGATGTGAGACTTCCTGACTGAAGGGTTGTAATGACCAATTATGTTTGTATGTCCTGAAAATTTAGTAGACTAGAGTTGTGGGTTTGAAATATTGATATAAGTTTTAAATGTATTTTTTTATGTCTTCCTCAAATGATTTACGTTGATTATCTGACATTGCCATACTGCAAGAGAAGGAACTTTTTCAAACAAAAATGTACAGAAACAATTTTATTTGCTTTCAAATATTTTGCGGTCTGTGTTCAGGTGGTCAGTTATGACAATAAATTTGTCTGGTATTATAATGCCAGCAATTTGTCCCTTTTAATCAGTCTCAAAAGGGAATTTAATAAGTTATTTGATTGACTTTGAACAGGAGAGTTAAAAGCAAAAACTAAAATGAGAATGGTATGTAGTGTTTACATGTAGTTTGGGTTTGTTTAATAACTTTATTATTAACAAAATTAATACTTATTGAATATAAAGGTCAGTTTATTTTTGTTGCTTTTTATCCCAACATAAATAAACGTGGCTTAGGAAAAATGTATGCACGAGCATAAAATTGTTCGGCCTGCTGAGCTCTTATAAATCAAAGTATTTTGGCAATTTAAAGGGCGTTTGGTATTTCCTTCATACTCATAGGGCCATTATTATAACTTGCCGTTAAACTTAGGTTTAGTTAAAGGTACCTTATGGTAAGTTCAAACATAAAGTGACCTTTAAATGTTAAAGGTAGGATGATCTTCCCTTTAGCTTAACGATCACTTCTGTCTTATTGGGTACTCACAATAATGAAAAACAATTTATCTGCCCGTTAAAATCCTCCCTTTAGTTAACGGCAAGTTGTAATAATGGCCCATAGTTGTATAATCTAAGATTTATTTATAAATTGTTAAACGAAACTAAGACCGGCATCTGATGATTATTTGTAGAATGAGAACTCTTATGCTTTCCAAATAACTAAATTAACTTTAATTGATCGCTGGGGCTTTAATTATTATGAAAATAAAATACGAGTTAATTTATTACTTTCCAGAAAAGTAAAAGAAATGCTTCAATTAAGTTTTCCATTGCCTGAAATTGTGTTTTAAGACATGGCAGTAAAAAATGGTTTAAAAATTCAACGTAGGGTCTCCTGAAAGTAAACAATTCATGATTTCATGAATTATGAAATCCATTGCTGTCAGGGCAATATCATTTTATTTTTGGCAAAAATTCCGCTGGTAATGTAGGACGTTTATAATCATCAGGTGCTTAAGATATATATACCAATAATATTGGTATACGCAATAGAATTACCCTGGTTTCTGCTCTTTTAATAAGTAGAATGATATAAGGATATAAAAAAACAATCGAAAGGTCCAAATAAATAGGACTAATCGTTCATATCAAAATGGGTTAACGGTTCGAGCAATATTCCGCACGTCTCTCACATTTTACAATCACCATACTCGCCTATCCTTGCAATGTGGTGGATAAATTCTTGTTTGACGCAAGATCTGTAAAAAAATAATAAACTACGCTGTCCGAGGGAATCGCAGGCAGCCGCCGCTTATAAAACTCGGTGTTTTGAAAACCGCATCTAAGACCGAAGAACTAAAGTTATAAAGGCAAAGACGTATGTCCTAGGAATACTCTCTGCAACAGTTGGCAGCTGACCCCTATTTTCATAGAAAAATCATCTTCTGCGATTAGGCATATTTCTGGAGAAATGGATATGTGAACAAGTAAGATTGCCTCATATGTGACGATTCTAAACTACATGAGATCCAAGAACGTACAATTCATTCCGAACAAGTCACTATTTGTTGAGGACTTTGAGCTGGTCCGTACTACAATCTTTGACAAGCAATTAGGTCGATGATTGCCGTGTCGTCTCACGTGGAGCTGATATAACTGGCCACCGAGATCGTGCAATTTGACTATGATCGAATTTTTCTTATGGGATCTTCTTAGCTCTCAACTGTATGCGAATAACTCACAAATCACAGAGATCCTCGAAGCTAACATAACCCATCTCATTGGTCAAATTCAGATTGATTTATGTGGCAGAGTCATTGAAAATTTAAAATTTCGAAAGCGCTTCAATCAGAAAAGTCATGTTATATTCAAACAAATAAAAAAATTTCCATGAGATCTGACTTGCATACGTAATTACATAATTGGTCATTACAACTCTTCAGTCAGTCACACCACTTATGTTGTGTGTGTTAATTTTATACATGAGTGGCAAGACCTAAGGTTTACAGCCTACTCCGAACAATAGATTTTCATGGCAATTTTATTTACTCCCAATGTTTTTGCAAGAAATCAGAAATCCGAAGAAAACACTCAATTTTGTTTGTGTTTCCCATATAAATAGGCAAGCAAATGAAATAGCCTGTGTTACAAAAACATCACATTATACCAGACGTCGGCACCAATGTCCCTCAGGGGAAGATCATCTTCGGCTTTTTACACACATAGGGCACGAACATCAACAATGTTCGTTAAAAAGAGCGTAAAAATGCATTCAGTTGTTTGTCAGCTTTCAGTGAAGTATGTTCTCGTTGCTTCTTTTTAAAATTTTTTTGTATATCAATTATACACCCAAAGAAAAATTACAGTAGGATTCAATATTTGAAGAATATTTGTCAAGCAGTCTTTAGGGATTTGACGCTGTACTTTTTCCATTTTCCACAACAAAAAAAAAATTAATAGGTTACACTTGAAAATATTACTAACATTTTTCATCTGGGTTATACACATGCCTCTCACAAATACAATCACATTTTTATCATGTTCTCTTTGTGCCGACGTCTACATTATACGCACTCATACTTATTTTAATATAATGGAACCTCTACTCATATTCAAAGTTTGAAGTACTCATCATACTCGTACTTAACAATACGCCTGATGTTGTTGATTTCGACTCTCCATGACTCAGCATATACACGAAGCACAAAATAAGTATGATTCGCGTACGATCACCACAATACTCACTAGAATTTTGAGTGTTTGATTTGCTTGCTGTCTTTGTCTTTGTCTTTTTCTTTCTTCTTTTTTTGTAAATGCAACAACAACTAAGACTGTAAATTTTGATGAACGATTCGAATCATTTATGAGTATTATAAGTATTTTTCTAAATTTATGAATCTGAATGAGTAGGCGTATGAATCAAACATATTTCGAATGTTATGCGTTTGAAGTCAACGTTGTACTCATACTCATTGCAACCTGTACGTATAAATCAACGTTGTAGTGAGTACGAATGAATCACAGTAGTTGAATTTTAATACTGCTGATTCACGCATACTCAAAATTTCATGTGTACTTATGAGTAGCGAAAAAAACGATTCATTGCTGATCTCTGGTAGATATATCTGAGTAGAAGACCAAGCACACCTATTGTCTTCATTACCGACCAGCATACTGCAAGCAAGCTAAAGGTTTTCTGCCAGCTTAAAATCAAAATGGTTCAGTATATGTATTTTCATTTGAATTACAACACAATTACATTTGATTACTTTATTAATATGAATTTATTTATAACATTAACATCGTAAAACAGTGATTTTTTTAAATAATACAAGATATAATAATATGCCACAAAAAACTTTATTTTTTTTTTAAAACAATTTTTTAACCTTTATTCCTTGTCATGATACAATATCATTTATGGAAATGTGATAATTAACTTTTTATGTTTTTAATTATTATTCTTAAATTAAACGTACATAATTTAAATAATTTCTTTTCCAGTACAAAATAATTTATGGAAAAAATTCTCATATAAAAAACATGAATTCCCTAGTGATATATTTACACAGTATTTTGTTATTGTTATTGTTGTAAAAAAAAAAGGATTTGAATCCTTTGAATGAATTAATGATATGTTTATAAATTACAGTGGAAGAAAAATCTCAGTATGAAATGATGTATTAAATGCCGTTGGCAGTAGTAAGAGGGCATATATGTAAGTGACGCCAAATAAGTTCATAAGTGTATATCAAACACCAAATACGTGGTGTCTTTAAAATAGAGATATATTTGTATTAGCGAAGGAGAATTAGAATCATCTTCAGTGATAAGGCATATTTCTGTATGAATGGGTGCGTGAACAAACAAAATTTTCAAATTATCAGTCCATATTTCTCTGAGTACGACGTTCGACAAACCATCATGGCCAACGGAGAGCATCACAAATCGATGATTACCAACTTTTTTGTGGTCTGAATGGATAATGTGGACGCAACTGATATTTTTTTGCCGGATAAAATTGAGATGAAAGAAATTTACTGAATTTGTTTACAGTCCCATACTAACTTGATTCATCATTATTTATTTATTTATTTATTTATTTAAGTCAATGGACAAATTCCTTACTGACTAATGACAAAAATCGAATAAAATTAAATAGAATTACAAGCAGTTTCTTCAAAAATACAAGTAAATTGTTACAATAAAAATATGAAAAGTTAAGAATTCAGAAATACAATAATGTACGGTTTTATAACGCAAGAATCTAAAGAAAAATCAACAAAGTCTGACAAATAATTAAATTGACGGCAAATTCTAGTTAACCATTAATCAGCAACAGCATAATTAGTTCTGCAGAATTGCGTATAAATAAGATTATAACAGCGGAAGTTACGACAAGGAATATTGAATTTAACAGATCTTAACAGAAATCCACAGCAAATATTACCATTGATCAGTTTAATCATAAAGGATATATTTAATATTGTTCGACGACTCTTAAGGGTAGGCAGTTTTATTAATGCCAGACTGCTAGTATATGAATGCAGAAACAGAAGAGTGGAAATTGTCTCTGCACAGATTCGATGTAAACATTATAGTGAGGATCCCATACGATGGATCCATACTCCAAAATTGGTCTGACGAGCGATACGTATAGCTATTTCGTAATAAATGGATCAGAAAATTCCTTTGCCTCCCTGCCCTTTAGTCAGGATTAATCACACAACTCATTTAGTATGGGTTAATTTTACATTTGAGTAGTGGGAACTACATTTTAACGGTGAACCCGAACGATAGATTTGAGAAATATTTTATGACAATTTTAATCGGAATTTTTGCCAGAACACTGATGTTAGAAAGTATTTTTTCTTCGTGATGTCTGAGCTAGGATGTTAACTACGAGCTCTCGTCTAATAAGTCAACACACTACCGATAACACACTAGATAACGGCGATTTAGCTTAGATTTCATAAATCCAACTCTTCTGTTGACTGTCTGAGGTGGTTTAAAAGCCCCTGTTGCTTAATTAAAATTTTGTGTTTTTCTTTTTGAATTACCCGCATAAAATTTGAAAATAATTCGTTATGTTTCCCTTAACATTTCAACACAATTTAGTTTTAAGCTGTTAAAAAGACATCACAGCTAAAATGTTTTAAACATTAATCATATAATAATGTATCTGCCATATAGGCGACATAAAATGCCACAAGTATAATGAAAAATGCCAACACTATGGTTAGAATAATGTCTAAAAATGTTTGGCAAATGAAGTGTCATAAAACACAATTAGGCTACCGCAAAAAGCCGCAACACACATAACAGCACATAAAATAACGTGAAAATAAAACCCAAAAACGCACATCCGGAACTAAACGAACTAATTTTGAAATGAGAAAAATCTTATTGGCATATACAATCTCGCTAATGGCAATGATGGTTAAATTAATGTGTCTGTATAAACGCTGATAAGTATTGTCCTTATTTTTGTTGTTGTGATTTATAAAATGGTACTTAAAAGAGAGTTTTTTTAAGTGAATCAATTGAAATGGATTTGGTAAATGCAAATTACAATTTAAGAAATTATTTCTTTAGAATAATCATCATTCAGAAGTTTTTCAATCAATAGACCACTGCAAAAGGCATTTCGTGAAAGATAACTTTTATTGAAGGCTCTAGGGGAATCGATTTATTTTCATTGACATTAAACTATGAGGCCCGTTTCTGAACGATTGGGTACGTAAACAAACAAAATACAAGGGATACAAGGACGTCGAATTCATCACGTAAGCTTCACTGTCTGATTTAATGGGAAACACATATTTTAAAGCTATGCGATATTTATGCATTTCAGCACGATTGATTGCTTTTCAGATATTAGGTTGAAAGCTATCCATACCGAGACTGAACAGTCGTCAAGGCAACAAAATCTGAAATACATTTTATAGTGAAACCGTATGTATGTTGAGCGCAGTACAAAAGATCGTCTCGTTCCTGTACTTTATTGCCTCGACATAACAATTGTGGGATTTTGTCCTAAAATTTCTTAACAGAATAAATATAGCGTGGGAAATTAAAAGGTTTAAATTTAAAACTGCAATAAAACAAAAACGGTTTGAAATTTTGCCAAACTTACTTTTTTGTTGTGAAGTATAATTGTTCCGGTTAGAAACGGAATATTATTTCTTTTATGTGGCTGCCGCGGCTACCTTACAGTGCCTCATTCGATCGGACCAACTTTCGTGCACTTTTTCTAGTGTATGGCGTCGTATGTTGGCTTCTCAATTGTCACTGATTTGTCGGCATAACATTTTTCTTTAACGGCGCCCCACAGAAAACAGCCCAACGGTGTCAAATCGCAGCTTCTTGGCGGTCAATTGACATCACCATTTCGGCTAATTAAACAGTTATCAAACGTTTGACGCAATAAATCGATTGTGGCATGAGATGTGTGTCAAGTTGCACCATCCTGTTGAAAGCAAACATCCTTCACATCAATACCATGAAGAGCGGGTACAAAAAAATCGGTTACCATGGTGCGATATGTGTCTACATTGCCCGTAATAGTTCCGCCGTCCTCATTTTCAAAGAAATATGAGCCAATCATGCCTCCATCCACAAGTAGCTCCAAAGAGTCACTAGTAATGGATGCTTCTGTAAGACCACATGTGGGTTAACGTAACCACCGAAATGAAAATGAACTTCATCCGAAAAGACGATTGATAAAATCGACATCATCGTGCAGATTCTCATTGGACCATCCATTCCAATAAATCCCAACATTGCTCAAGCGTAAATCGATTCATTGCGGTCAGTGGAGATAATACACTGAATTTTGTGACAGAATGGAGTGACATAAGTATTGCCAGAATCGAAATAATCAATGGTTCAAATTTAAAGCGGTGGCCCAACCGATACATACATACTAACATAATTAGTCATTACAACCCTTCAGTCAGGATTACGACCTAGCATCGCATACCACCCATGCTGTCTGTGTTAATTTTAGATATGAGTGGCGATACCTCCTATTTAGAGACGCTTTTTTTTGAAAAACTTTCAATTTTATTACTCTCAGAATTTTTGCCTGAACTCTGCTGAGAGTAAGTCGCCGAAGCAAAATTTTTCAATTCGTTTTGCTCCAGTTGTCTGGCCTGGGTTTGAACCATGGACCTCAGATCTGATAAGCCAACACACTACTTATTAGACTGCGGTGACCTTCTAACATATGCGAAATTAATTTTTTTCTTTATAAACTCTCTGTCAATAACTTTGTCCCCTCTTAGTAAGCAAATAAAACCTCAAAACAATTGCTGGATGTTACTAAACAATTTCCTTAACAAACTTCTCAGCCCTTATTAAGGCTAAGATTTCATCTTTCGTTTTGTAACTTTTTGTTCAGGGATCTCTGATGTGATTTGTTGTTCGTCATCATTAAAGCATGACAAGTTTAAGAAAACTCACATTAAACTCTGGAGTAATTCTCATAAAATTTTTTTACTACGTCAGCTTAATATGGCTTTCCATCAGCCAGTTTCTATAATGAAGAAATGAGTAAAGTTTTAAGCTGAAACGAACATTTTCTACGAAACAACAGAACATAAGCATTAAATGTTAGTCTTGACCTTTTATTTCTTATACAGACGTCGGGATTTTATATTTCTTCCAGGAAATTGATGTTGTTGATTGACATTGACTGAGAAACTGTTGCTTTTGTGATTTTTGCTGCTGATAATGGTTGCCATGGCAAGCAATTATTGTTGTATTATGATGAAAACTAAAGTTAATGAGGAAAGACAGCCCTTAATTGCCATCGACACTTTAATTAGTTTGCTGTTGTGATTTTTGCTGAAATTTTAAAGATTTACCAATCCAACCAAACCAATACTAAAAAATGAAAATTGTATAAAGTGAATTGTATCGGGTCTTTTATTAAACGTTTATTTTCTTTAATCCTAATATATATTATAAATCTTTCTGTAAGTCTGTTTTTTTGTTGGTTTGTTTGTTAGCCAGTCACGCCTGAACGCCTGGACCGATTTTCTTGAAATTTAGGATATTGATCGATCTTTTGTCGGTGCAGGTTAGAGGCAATAAATCTTTTCACAATTTTGACCCAAAGGGGGAAAAAATGGGACAAAGGGACAAAAAATCGGCAAAAATTAGTACTTTATGCATAAATGCTGTATTTTATCTGTTTTATAGGTAATTTTTACGATTTATCTTGGTTAAGTTTCCCAAATAGCTATTGGAGGTGTTCCGGTTCTAAAATTGAACCAAAAGGGGTCCAAAAATGGGGAAACGGGCCAAAAAACGGGCAAATTGAGTGCATAGCCAATCAGGCCTGAATGCCTGGACCGATTTTCTTGAAATTTGGGATATAGATCGAGCTTTTGTCGGTGCAGGTTATAGGCTATAAATCTTTTCAAAATTTTGACCCAAAGGGGAAAAAAATGGGTCAAAGGGACAAAAAATGGGCAAAAATTAGTACTTTATGCATAAATGCTGTCTTTTATCTGTTTTATAGGTAATTTTTTACGATTTAGCTTGGTTAAGTTTCCCAAATAGCTATTGGAGGTTGGACCAAAAGGGGTCCAAAAAGGGGGAAAGGGGCCAAAAACGGGCAAATTGAGTGCATTTATATTTAGGACTTAGAGTATTAAAAAAACTAGGTTGTTTGTTAAACCCGTTTCCGAATAATTTGAAAAATTGCATTTTTTAAGAAACCGGTTTCAAAACCGGTTTCGAAACATATAAACCGGTTTTTTATTTATTGTTATTTTTAATGCAAAAATGACCCAGTAATAATTTTTTTTAGTTTTTTAAACTAATCCCACCTCATAACCCGCGCAACGCCGGGTACAATCTGCTAGTATTTAATAAAACAAAAGTGTGTGTATCATCGAAATTGTTTATTCTTATGAAAGAACCATTGATGTCGTTATGTGTGGAACTCAATTCTGATCACTTATCGCTACCTTTTAGTCAAACAATCACTGGTTTCAGGAGATATAAACACTTTATCGATAAGAGAACTCAAACTGCCAAAAAATATTTACCACAACAGTGAAAAGTATAATATTTAGTAGTGTATCGTGTAGTGCTATTTAATAAATTAAAATTTTCTTAATTGGTAATTTCCTATTTTCCGTGAACCGCATTATCGTCTATCGCATTATTATGGCTTTTACAGGCCATAGCCTTATTAGTAGTCGGGGCTTTAATTTGCTAAATGCTTCTGACCTTTTTTTCCTTTTCATTTCATTTGTGTTAACATTAATAAAATAATTTATCATCATATATAAAATAATGCATAATGCAGAAGTAATAAAATTTAATTTAAAAATAATTAAAAGAAAGGAGCAGCAGTAGAAAACATTAGAAGAACCATAGAAAAGTTTGGCTAATTGTTGCTTCTATTATTTCACTGTTTATTTAAGTCATTTTGTTTACTATTGGATTTTATATTCCATATTTATTCGCTGTATTCTGCATTATAATTTTATTTATAGAATATATTCTGTATTGTCTAGCGTCGAAGAGAAATAAATTCCGCCTTTAGCCTGTAAAATAAACCGCAACTGGGACAGATAACTCAGCAAGCTGTAAACAAAATGTGCTGCTTCTGCTTTTTACCTACATACTATAGCACACTGCATTACCAGTGTGTTACTTACTAATTCAATGTAATTTTACATAGTAAAATATAAATATAGGTAGGTTATAATCTCATGCACTTTATGTCCTCTTTCCTTGGATAAAGATATAAAAAATACGCAAGGAAAAAATACAGAAAATCCATTTTTAAATTTCTTTAGTTATAACAGAAATTCACACCTGCTGGGCTGTACAACTTTTTTTTTATAAATATTTGGCCTCACAACTAAGTGTACGAGTATATAAGCAAAGTTAATAAAACGCAGTAACCGGCGTTGTGAAATACGTTGAAGTATGCCTTGATTCTATTTTGTTTTAGCATTTGACGCCTCTTTCTAAAAATTAACTTTATTGGAATTGATTTTGTGTTTTATTTCATTCGATTTTCTCAATTTTTATGCCGTTTAGTAATAAAATAAACGAAAAGAATTGTAGGCAAACAAAATGAAATATAAAAAAAAAAAAAAATCATAAAAGCAAATAGAACAGGATGAATTTGGTAAAAGACCAGAAGAGAAAAGGGAAAATAAAAAATTTTGTTTGTAAAAACTTTTGTTTATGATTTGCAATAAACTGTAGAAAGAAATTTTTAGTTTGGGAATATTGAAAATCAAAATATTTGATTTTCTTTTTGTTTTATTTTTCTTCTTTTGTAAACTGCCAAAACGTATATGAAAATGAAATTCAAACAGAAGTAATCAAGGGCCAACATACTGAGGTAAGTAAATGGCCATCAGTTTGATTTGCTATAAAGGTAGCCTTTGCAACGTAGACCAGCCTTTAAAAATCTGATAAAAATAGCGCAGCATTTGTACGGAAAAAATTTATTTAATGTCTATAAAATAGTTTATAATATCCTTATTAAAAACATTTTAATAGAAACGTAAAAAAAACAAAAATTGAATTGATATTAACATTTTCAAAATACTCATAGTTAAACAATATGCAATATACATATGCTAAACAACAGAAAACTCTTTGAAGGTTGTAATCTCACAAAGAGTTAACAGTTTAAATTGATTGTTTTCATTATCATTTTCATTATCGTTTATCGAAATGAGTGAAGAAAGGTAGGTAGCTTGCCGTTCACAGGCAAGTTCACTTGATGGTCCATATGGCCCATTGTGTTACCCAGTGTGAGATAAACGCCCTTGTCATGATCCGTTAGTGGTAGGTTTGAACTACTCCGAGCTCCAGATGAAACCGGCCAGTTCCGTTAGCGGCACTTTCGCCGCTATGCTCAGATCTTTAAACATTCTGTCACCCTAAAACCGTTGATGTCGTGCAGGACAGTCACATAAAAGGTATTGTACCGATTCAGTTTATTCCACATCACAGCAGCTTATGCAGTAATCGGTGGAGCAGACCAATCTTTTCAACGAAATTGCCTATAGCGCAATATTCCGTTAGAATTCCTGTTATAATGAAAACCGTTCTCTTGGCGAACTCAAGTAGTCCTTTGTATTTCTTTTGCTTTTTCAATTTTTGAAAAGTATTGTCGTAGGGGCGCATAAATCACCTTTATCGTCTCCTCATCAGACAAATTGAATCCCTTACGTGCCAGTTCGTTCCTCTTTTCGTTTCCCTCTATGGCACAGTGGCTTGGAACCCAGTAGAGGCGGGTGTTGAGTCGAAACATATAGTGTAGAGAGGCCATGCAAACTTTAATTTGACTAGGTAGGATCCCAGCGCTTTGATATCGACTTGACTATCCACATATGTGATCAAGTTTAAAGGAGGTCCCCGGATTCAATCATATGTTCAGTTTGTTCAATAGCAAAAATCTCTCCCTGAAATACGCTAGCCTGGTTAGATAATCTGTATGACCTGTTTAGAGCCAGCTTTTCGGAATAGATCACAGATTAAGTTCCACATTCAATTTTTGAGCAATCGGTGAAGATTGTTATATCACTTCACACAGTACTGAAACGCGTCCCAGCGTACATGGCCTACGTATCAGAGAACTTAAGCCCTAAAGAAGTTCCAGCAGCCACGTTTTGAAATAAAATGTCTAATGGTTTTAGGTAAAAGATTACCTCGAAGTAATCTTGCGCGCTGGACTTCAGAGCACCAGTGATGCCCAAGCATGTCAACCTCTGTACCCTCTTCAGCGTAGAGATGTAGGTCCTATTTCGTATAGGCTCCCACCACACTAATGCCCCGTAGGAGAGTAGAGGCCTTAAAACCGCTGTATACATCCAGTGGAAGATACGAGGCTGTGGGCCTCATCTACTTCTAAACGTCCTTTTACAGACATACAAGGCATTCGTTGCTTTCTTCATTCTTTCCTCCGTGTTCCTCTTTCACCAAAGTTTAATTGTATTTGGAACCTCTTATTTTGTATGAACTCTTCTTCTTTTGGAATCAGAAGACTGGTTCTACTAATGACACTTAAGTTCTTCCGAATATCTTATCTGGTAAATTGTACACTAACATGTTGGATCCAATTGTGAATTAAATCGGGTATTATTTTGGATGTATGTTGTTTAGTCTTTGATTTGAAATTATAATTTCATGTGGCACAAGAGTTTCATTATTCAGTGATGATATTTGCATTGGTATGAGCGTAACAAATAAAACAGAAGAAACAAAAATAAAAAACTTGATTGTCTTGTTTTTCAAATTTCCAACGTTACAAAACATAAAAATGTTTTCGTAATTTTGTTCTTCTTTAATACAAAAATACAAAAGCGAATCTGAAAACGAAAAAAAACTGAAGGTTTTACACTAAAGTGCATAGATTGTGTTGTGTTTATATTCTTAAAGGACTCATATTAACTTAAACTGAAGTATTTTCATTTTTGCTTTGCTTTAAAGAATTTAAGTTTATCCAAGTATTTATGTTTTCCAAAAAAAAGTTGTTTTCTCTAAGCGATTTATTTTTTGCAAAAAAGGGAAGAACAATTTACAAAACAACTTTGATACTTGAGCCCCACTACACATGAGTACTTTCTAGCGCAGGACTTTAAGTTTAAATTCACATTTAATGTATAGACTGATGTTGAATATAAAACAAGAAGAAAACAATCAAAATGCAAAATACATTCTTTTGTTAGTGGAAAAAAATATAAAGCTGAGAGTTCAGTCAGTCTTGTGTGAAGCCGATGTGTGTTGGAAGAGAATAATCGTTGTTTGAAGATCTCAGTTACAAAGATCTGTCGAACAATTGTCTAGTGATTTGTTATTGTTTACGCAAAACATTATAAAGAGAAATTACAAACCAAGCAATTGTTGTTGTTTACTTCAAGTTGTGAACAGTGGCACACAGAGGTTTGCGAACAATAAAGAATTTAATTAAAACTAAACACAAATTTATTTTTATTTTTCTTTGTAATCTACGAGCTCATATTTTAAACGTTTTTAAAAGGTAAAAACGTAACAGTATAAGTTCTTACTTACAACTTTCCTTTTGTGTCATTTAAATTGTTTAAATGCTTAAACAAAATTTTAAACATTGCCAAAATACATTTGAATATATGTAACTGAGGCATACTCCTGTACAAACTTCTTAATCTATAATTACAAATTCAGCCATAAGTACAATTAACAAATAATTAAGAAAATGCACTTCAAATAAGAAATTAAACAACAATGGCTGTAGGGTTTATTGCATGTTGCAGACATAACAAATAAGCCTGTTAAATTTGTAGACTTCTTAAGTATTCGCATATCGCCTAGTAGGTAAGTAAAGTAAGCCCCATTTTTTCTAATTCAGTTTTTTTTGCTTCTTTTAAATTCTAACGTGTTTTGTAAATTTATTTTACGAGGAATAATTTAATTTATTATCGCCTTTAAATTTAAACGTGTTTATTTCAATTTTTTTCAACTAATAATTTTCATACGAAATGTAAACGCTATACAACTACTACAGTAGCTCACAGCTTATTTCAACCAGCAAGATATTAAAAAAATTTGAATAAGAGTTTATAGAATATGTTTAAAAATTAAGAAAAAAAGATTTATTCAGTCTCAAATTTATGGGCAATTTTAGATCAAAACGTCCGCCAACACCAGATCTCGAACAAGAATGACCTTATAGCAGCTCTGAAAGAGGAATGGGCAAAAATAACTCCCCAAACTAGAAAGTAACCACAATGCAAAAAAGGCTGAAAGCTGTAATTAAACAAAACTATTAGTTAATCATTTAATTGTTTATAAATAGAAAGTGGTTGAAATAAGCTGTGACTAATTGGGTTCCTACATTTTTGGTTTTTAGTTTGTAAGTTTACATTTGAGACTGAATAAAACTTTTTTTTTAATTTTTAAACATATTCTATAAACTCTTATTCAAATTTTTTTAATATCTTGTTTCGTTTCGAAATTATACGAGCTTAATTTTTTTTAAAGGTGCTGGTTGAAATAAGCTGTGAGCCACTATACCTTTTACACCATTTACTTCTTGTTAAGGATTTGTTCTCTGCTCACAGAGTTTTTTCCACCTAAACCGGCACGTTATAACCATGTTATACTACCACTTGCATGGCAATAATGCCAGTATTTAAGCAAATATAAGAAGTGAAAACACAAATAAAAAATTATGGATTTTATTGGACGCTCTTAATAAATGGTGGGAAATTTAAAAGTTTAAATTTAAAAATGCAATAAAACAAAAATGGTTTGAGATTTTGACAAATTTTTGTTCTTGTGAAGTACAATTGTTTCGGTTAGAAATGGAATATTCATTCATATGACTGCCTCGGCAGGCTTCACAGTACCTCATTCGATCGGATCAATTTTCGAGTGTATGGAGTCGTATCTCGTAAATCAATCAATCAATTGTCTCTGCGTTATCGGCATAACACTTTTCTTTAACGGCGCCAAACAAAAATTAGTCCAACGGTGTCAAATAGCAGCTTCTTGGCGGCCAATTGACATCGCCATTTCAGCTAATTAAACGGCCATCAAACGTTTGACGTAATAAACCGATTTTGGCATAAGATATGTGGCAAGTTGCACCATTCTGTTGTAACGAAACAACGTTCACATTAAACCATTAAGAACTGGTATAAAATAATCGGTTATCAAGATGCAATGTCTCCATTAACAGTAATGGTTGCACCGTCCTCATTTTCAAAGAAATATGATGTCAATGATGGTTCCGCTCCACAAGCCGCACCAAACAGTCACTCGTAATGGGTACACTGGCTTCTGCAAGACCCCGTGTGGGTTTTCTGAGCTTCAAAAACGGCAATTTTGCTTATTACAGTACCCACCAAGACGAAAATGAGATTCATTCGAAAAGATGTTTTTTTTTTTTTTTTTTTTTTGGAGTCATGGTGCAGTTTCTTGTTGGCCCAATAAATTCCAACGTTACTCAAACGTGAATCGATTCATCACGGAGAAAATATACTGAGTTCTGTGATAGAATAGAATGCCATAAGTATTGCCAGATATGAAATAATCAATGGTTCAAATTTAATCCGCTAGATGGCACACCCGATATATTCTATTCCAATTCTTATATTTAATGCGTTTTGTTTTCCTTTGCCGGAAGCTCTTGTATTCGTTTACTTAAATGTACAGTTTCCTTTGTGGCTGATTTTAGGCCATAAAGGATGTATCGTTTATTAATTTCAAAAAGAAAATTACTGTACGGTTAGGGTATCGCAGATGCGTAATTGCATCTTACATTGACATTATGCATGGAATTTTTACATTCATGTTTTTACTTTTTCTCCATATTTTCTTTATAAACCATGATTAATTTAATTTCCCTTTTACACGCTTACAAGTGAACTTTAACTTTTCGATAGTCAACTTGTATTTGTTTTAATTGTTATCGCTTTTTATTTATTTGTTTCCTTACTTGTCCTTTATCTCAAGTCATTTATTTTATTTGCTTTTACCTTAGAGCATAGTTTGTTAGTACAAAAGTGAATGTAAAGAAAGGCAAGTTATCGATAACATGGTTTTTATTTTGTATTTAATTTTCGTGTATTCAAGTCATCCATCATATATTTTCAATATAGGTAAGCAAATGTTCACTACATTTATTAATTTTAAATGAAACCCATTGATTACGCACCAATTGGGAATGAAGACAAAAATCTCTGTGAGAAGAAAGAAAAATGAATGGGAAAATACAGAAATGATCAAAACGACTATCCTTTCCTTTTTCCTTTTTACTTTCTTTTGAATTAAAAGTATGAATTGTACGTATAAAATGAAATAATAATTATTGCCTGAGTGAACAATGAGAGGAGAATAAGAAAAACTGAATAGATAAGATTGAAATTGATGAGCATCACCAAAGAACCAAAAGATGGCAACTATTTTCTTCTTTAAACCAATATTGAATTGTAAAAGTTTTTTTCCGACTGTCTTTTTAAGACGTAGTAAACAGTGAAGCTTAAAAAAAGATGGAAAATATGTGAAAATTCCTCAAGAAGGGAAAATGTCGCATATAAGCAAGTGACGATATCTTGTGTCTACCTGAACACGATATCCGTTGGACAGAATATAATGATTAAAAGACTTTACAGTAACGTTGAGTGATCAGATTATTTAGTCCAGCATAAGCCAAGCTGCACACCGTAACCTTTGGTAATATCCAACCTAAATTAAAACAAATATACTTAATTGGTCATTACAACCCCTTAGTCAGGATTACAACCTAGTTTTTAACACCGCCCAAGTAGGTTGTGTTTATTTTATTCATGCTTGACGTATACAGTTTAACTTCGAATGACAGATTGGAATACTTTTCAAGGCAATTTTATTTACTCTCAGAATTTTTGACAGAAGACTCTTGAAAGGCAGTCGTTTTGTTCGACATATCTAAGCTGGGATTTGAACCACGGGCGCTCGTCTAATAAGCCAACATGAGTGGCTAGACCTACACTTTAAAGTTTACTTCGAACGACAAATTTTTGAGACATTTTTTCATGGCAATTTTATATTTCTCTCAGGTTTTTTGCCAGAAATTTCCTGAGAGGAAGTCGCTGAAGAAATATTTTTTCATATATCTTTTTGCTGTAGATGTCTGACCTGTGGTTTGAATGGGGGCTTCATGTTTAATAAACCAACACACTACCTACTAGTTGTCAATAACTCCAGAGCCTATTCAGCGAACTCACGTAGTTGATCACTTGCTATCAGCTCCTGGGCCAGTTGCATTTTTTACAGCTACAGGCCTAAATCGTAAGGCAAAATTCTCCCTGGAGCTTTCACCAGATGGCCGGTATCAAACATTAAATTTCGAAAGTCTCTATTAGAAGAACTGAAATATTTGTACTCTACTCTTTACAAGGATCTCCTAATTTATTATTTTTAGTTTCAAAAAACATTAAAAACTACTACATGATCATTTTGTATTTTACAAATAACTTTGAAACCCAGAAATAATTTCTGGTATGTCATGTCACTCCAACTGCAGTTCTCTAACTTCATTTTCACTCTTCGGCGTTACTCCATTTGGAAAATATTTATGCAAATATTATTACAATTGTAATGCTGAGCATAATAAATGAGTTTTTATTGCAATTTCAACTGTAATTGTAACAAACAAATATTGTTTTAACGTCTTACAAAAGGAAAAGAAACAGAGAAAAAAGAAACGTAAAAAGGAATTGAAAAATGAAAATGCTGAGTAATGGAAATGCATAAAAATGTACAGACTTTCGTTTAACTTCCTTCCTGGGCACAGGAACGTCGTACGTTTTTTATAAGTAACTTTTTATCTCAACTCTCACTCGGTCTTTCTCTCTCTCTCGCTTTCTTTCTATTTGTTTCTGTCTTTGTCAAAAAAATATGAGTGACTGAATAAATGAACGAATGACTGAATTTGTGAATTAATGCATGCCATAACGCCATGATATTAAATTTTAATATGAATTTACAAATAACTTTTGCCTTCAATTCAGTTAAAAAAGCAATTCTTCTGAAAAACTTTTCAAAACTGCGGTGGCAATTATACAACGAAATCGAAGTTGAAAAATAAAATTTGAATTGGAATTGGTATTCAAAATTTTCTAGAATTTTCTTTGAAACTGAAATATTTAAGATTTATGAGTCACTCAATTTGCTCAATTAAATTCGAACTAAACAGTCTTTCGCTGCTCTGAAGCAAATTTGAAGATTATTCTTATAATAGCAGAGATACAATAATAATTTACACTAATAAATCTTATTTTCCTCAATTAGTTCCAATAATTTCCAAAATGCAATGCCGAAAATAAAACAACCAATTTTACCAAAACCAAAAAATTTAAAAACTTCCAAACTTTGGCACTAAGTATCAGTTTTCGCTTTGCCTTAAGCTCAGCTCTAAGGCACAATTTTGTGGAGTAACTTACTTAAATGGTCATTAGAACCCTTTAGTCAGGATTACAACCTAGCTTCTCACACCACTCATATATTATGTGTATATTTTAACCATGACTGCGGGACCTACAGTTGAATGTTGGCAATGAAATAAAGTTTTTTTTGAGACTCTACTCATACAGTGCATTGCATTACAATTAGGAAAATAGGTTATGAGAAGGAGGACAGTGGGAGTAGTGTTTGTGGACATTAGACTTTATATTATAAGTGGCAGAAATAACTCTGCAAGCAGGAAGTTACACATACGGATAGTCCGGTTAAAGAATGAATGCTGTCTGTAATTCAGTGTTTGCTCCACTGGCCAATCGACCACAAACGGATGTGCCCTGGGGGAAAGGCGGGTGCTATCTATGTATACATGATTTTCGGGAACAAGTCCCTTCATCTCACTAGAATAAAATCCGTTGTAGTAGCGATAGAGCAGTGAAAAATTTCGACGATGCTCCAATGAATCAATAGAATTGAATACACTACCGTCTCTTCTGTGCCGGCCCTTACATGAGAGTTGTATTCAATTCTCGGTCGGATATAAGCTGTGTAAATAGTAAGGAAATCAGATAGAGTGAAGTATTTCTCGCATCGTCTTAAGAATCCCGGGCATTTGAAAGCTTCTTTAGACAACTATAAAAATATTCTGGTTCCAGCGAACATCACACTGAATTTTCATGCCCAGAACATCCATAGCATCTGGCTCATTAATACTCACTACTACTGTTTAGACGGGTTATAGGGTTCGTTAGTATGAAGGTAAGAGGGGGTATGGTATGTGGATGTACAAACCTTTTGATATATTTATTGTATATGTAAATAATAAATGTTAATGTGTTTTAGTTTAAACGTTATAAAGTGTATATTTATTTGTATTTTATGTCTTAAATTTATAATATTATAAAATGTATGTATGTCTATGTTTAAAACAATATGTATTTTAATTTAAATTATTTAATTTCACGAGGTATATTCACAATATAATTTACTAGTACTTCACAATGTTAGGAATTGTATAATTTACAATTTATTTATGATTCAAATTTTATATTATATCAAATAATATTTAATAATTTTATTCACTGTGTATATGTATGTAACTTAGTTCACGAGTAGGGTTTTTTGTTGACTTTTGTTTGTCGCTGTTCACTCTTAAGATCGATAATCAACTGATCGATGATGATGTTTTAACCATTATGTTGGTGATGTTGATGAATGTTTGTATAAGTGTATATTGTGAATGTGATGTGTGTTAGAGATGTTATTGTCATTATGTGTGTAAGGGATATTGGAAGGCAGGATTAGGGTTGAGTTAATTTGTTCACTCGTGTGAACATCCTCCCGGGCCGGCAACCTGTGAATGAAAAAACAATTATTTTTAATTGCTCAAAAACAAGGGGTATGGGTAGTAAGTTTTCACTCCAGATGTCGGCGTCTTCCCATGGGTTCAAACATCAATTTTGACCTCTAAGTGGGCCATAACTGTCTGTCGGGTGGAACCTGAAATGAATCTTTGGGTGAGTAATTGTAATTGTGAGTGTCCCGGGTAAGAATTTGGGTAGGGTGTTTGGGTGAGTAGTGGGTGATTATTAAGGGTATAAGTAAATTTGATCTTTTCAGACCATCATATTCCCCATTCGCATCAAGTTTTATACTCGGTTGGGTTAATAATCTATTGAGTCTTACATCAATAGATTGTGGGTTTTCTCGCTGCAGAGCTATGCTGCCATGTCGAAATTTATTTCTTCGAGTAAATGATGCGTGATCACAAAATCGATAAGTATATGACAATAGAGTAGGGGTAGGGTGAGTGAAGTTCATAGATGGTTTTGGGTATACAATTTTAACTTCAGCTTGAGTTTCGGAGGGTAAATGTGTTGTTGGCCACTTTGTCGGATCTTCCTTCAACCAGTTTTGTTTATTCCATAATTTGCCATCCTTCAGTCCGTCTGCATTGCAACCATTACTGGCAATATCGGCTGGGTTGTCATGAGAGGCCACGTGACTCCAGTTCCTGGTCCCTACCGCATCAGATATTGGGTGTTGGGTTAGCTCCTGCTGGGTAATTACATTGTGTGCCATTTTTGCCAACAACACTGCACCACAAAGTTCAAATTTCGGGGACGAAATGACATCGTTAGGTGCAACTTTCTTCTTAGCGAAGAGTAGGGTTACTGATATAGATCTTTTTATGGGTGTAACTTGTACGTATATAAACGCAGAGTAAGCCTTTTCAGAAGCATCTGAAAAGTCATAAAACTCAATTCCTGCTGAAGATGCAAATTGTATCCATCTATCAACTCCAATATTGTCATTATCGTAAAACCATTTAATAAGGGTGAGTGGGTTAAGTGAGTAAAAAAGTTTAGCGATAGTGTAGGCTGGTTTTCTCTCTATCTTGGGGGCCTCAAAGAAAAGATTGTCCTCCTTTGAACTGCACCGAATGCCTAGGGTTTCAATGTTTTCCGATTCTGGAAGGGTGAGTAAGGCGGCATTCAAATTGTGATCCTTCGGTAAATCATCTAAAAGTTCCTGGGTATCTGATGTCCATTTTCGTAGAGGAAAACCAGCCGATTCAAGAGCTGTGATCAAATGCTCTTGAGCGTTTTCAGCTTCTCGAGCAGTGTGAACATCAGCTAGTATATCGTCGACGTACATGTTATCTCTTAAAATTTGAGATGCAATTGGGTGGGTATCTTGAATGTCTTTGGCTTGAAGGGGTTCTTGTGGAATTTCGCAAGGGGGTGCGTTAAATCCCACTGAGTGGGTGGGTTGTGTGGGTTCGGGTTGGGTTGGGGTAGAATTTTTGGGTTGGGTTAAATTTTCCATGGACTCATCTATGTAAATCATAGTTGACCTATAGAATTTTTGGGCCGATCTCACATTTCTGGAGAGGCCATTAAAATTAATTGAATTGGCAATTTCAGGGTCATTGAGTTGTGGCGACTCTCGGATCCGTTTAAATTTCCTGTCAATATTCGACCACAACTCTTCCAATTCATTCCTCATGAATCTCGACGCGGGTAGTGATTGAGAATTCACTGGACTAGTCCTATAGTCTTCCTCAAAGTCACTCAAGTCCTCTTCGATATAACGTGTAATATCAGCGGCTAAAGTTTGTAATTCTGACATATTTGTTTCGAAATATAATTCGCAGAGGATTAGGAAAATTCTAGTAAATTTCGACAGTAAACCGATTTACCGCGGGTAGACTTGGTTTTTAAAAAAAATTTATTTAAAATTCGAAATAAATTTAAATTGCAGACAATTTGCCTATTGGGTATTCTTTGTGTTTTTGTTGCACTACACAAAGAGATAGGCAGTATTTGTTACTCACACAATTTGGGAAATATTATCAAAAACTGGGTATGTATTGGGTGGGTGGGTTTAATGCGATAATATTCCCTATTGTGTGTTTTTAACAAATTTAAAAAAATCACGATAAAATTATACGAGATTTTGTAAAAAATGTAAATTGAAATTCTTCAACTTACCTTGTCTGCTGAGGGTAGGGTACAAACCAAATTTTTTCAATTCCTCTTTGTGTGATGTTTGTTGTGTTGTGTTTGTGTTTAATGTTAATAATGTTAATTTGTTAGTAGTCACTTATATTTGTAATTGTTTTTGATTTATTGTTAGTGACCAGTAATGCAATGTAATTTTTTGTGCACTTGATATTTTTGAATTTTTTAATTTTTGTCACTATGTATATTTTGTTGCTATTTTTTGTGAACTGGGTTGAACTTTTTATTTTTGTGTTCCTTTAATTTTGATTTTGTTTATGTATTGTTTCAAAAATGTACAATATTTGTTTCTTTATGTAATATGTATTTTGTTTCTATTTTTTTATGAACTTTTGTGAACTTTTCTATTTCCTTTTGATTTTAAATTTGTTTTTAACTTTTATTTTTACTGTTCTATGTAATTTGACTATATTTTTGTGCTTTTAATATGTGATAATTTTAAATATGTAATGTATTATTATATTTGATCTTGCAATGTCTTATTTTTTCCTTTTTATATGTATGTTGTTTTTGTTAATACACTTTGTATTTAGTGTGACCTTCTGTGACTATTGTTTGTGTTAATTGTTAATTTGTGTTTTTTGATTTATATATTTAAGTGTTTTGTTGATAATCGAGTACTGGTTTACAAACAAAATTATATATTTTGTTATGTTTTTTGTATAGGGTGCTTTATGTTTAACACTATTCTTGTTAGTGTATGTGTGTTTAGTTTATATTGTTTATTTAAACTCTTATAGGAAATCACTTTTGATATTTAATGCACTGCACTATTCTTTTGGGGTGGTGGTAAAATATGCACAATTTATTGGGGGTGTTAATGTGGACTGTATACTCTATACTGACTCTTGTTTTCCTCGAAGGACCATGTTTATACGGGTTATAGGGTTAGGTTAGTTTTAGGGTAAGAGGGGTTAGGGTATATATAAGTAGGACATGCACAAACCTTTAATCTTCAATTTGTATATATAAATGATAAATGTTATTGTGTTTTAGGGTATATAATATATTTAAATGTTTTTTATTTTAAACGTTATAAAGCATATAGTTGTTTGTATTTTGTAACAATATGTATTTTTGTTTACAATGTTTATTTTGTTCACAATCGTTCACAATTGATTTTCAGTTTATTAAAAGTTCACAATGTTTATTTTATAATTTATCACAAATTCAAATTAATTATTAATCACACTCGTACAGTGCTTGCTGGGTTTAGTGTTGCTCGGAGATCGATAATCAACTGATCGATGATGATGTTTTAACCATTATGTTGGTGATGTTGATGAATGTTTGTATAAGTGTATATTGTGAATGTGATGTGTGTTAGAGATGTTATTGTCATTATGTGTGTAAGGGATATTGGAAGGCAGGATTAGGGTTGAGTTAATTTGTTCACTCGTGTGAACAACTACCACAAATGAGGCAATATTATTGCTGCGCTTGTGTGTCAATAATTTCAGAAACTTTTCATGGCAGTTTTATTTTATTCTCAGAGTTTTTTGCTAGAAGACTACTGAAAGGGGTCTCCCATTCTCATAATTGTTTGTTCGAGTTTTCTAATGCCTGGTCTTTTTGTCTAGTAAGCCAACACACTACCTACTACCTTATGGCGTAATACTAAATATAAAAAGATGAAAATCTTTATCGACCTCAATAGGGAACGCGTTAAAAATAGGCAAACAATACAAACATTTGAAATAAAACAAAAAAAAAAAGCTGCATGAATTCTCTAGAACGTAACGAACTAACTTTTCAACTATGATTTATGGAAAGTGCACCTCTAAATTCCGAATTGCTTTCAAAAGCCGTTATATGGCTAGTGACCGAACATCATAAAGCTTCTTTTCTAGGTGTAATTGGGACGTGTTTTTGAACAAACGTTAACAAGTTTCATCTTTGAACTACAGGAAGAGAATCTATAAAATATAACTTCCTAGATAAAATTCAAGCTTATTGTATGTGAAAAATTTTATTGGTTAAATACTAAACACGAATCAATTTTAAAATAATTACTGTGAACGAAATCTCTTTCAAAATAAGATGTTTTTACTATCTGTGACAGTATAAGGCATCTACTATAGGACTTTAACCTCACAAGTCTTTCAAAATTTCATTGTTTTAATATACCGTCGCTCTATTGTACTCCTTCAATGATAGTGTCAACAAATCCAGTTCATTCAGCTTATTGGACGAGAGGCTGTGCTTTAAACCCTAGCTCAGACATCACGACCAAAACAAACTATTAAAAAACTTCCTCTCGGCTGTTCTGAGAGTAATTAAAATTGATAAATTCAAATTATATATATTATTTTGACCTGTTCCTTTGATAATCCAATAAATAAAATATTCTAGCTCAAGGTCAGTTTCTTAATTATCAATTTTCTTTATTACATATCAATATTTCGATATCCATCGGATATCATCTTCAGGATTCCCTATAAATAAAATAATAACAATATAAACAGATAAAATATCTTGTCATACAATTTCTTTTATAAAAGGAATAACATTTCTCCCCTCACCAATATTACAAAAACAACTATTCAAAATAATAATAATCATATGTTACAACAAAAATTGTAATGTAAAATATATGAAAATGTAACCAAATAAAAATGTACATCGAAATTAATAGAACACAAATTCAAGCAACAACAAAATCTGGCTTACAAAAAGAGAGTAGCAATATCTAAAAAAATAACATTATCACTGCTCGTTATCACATCTAATATTGTACTGATTCCTATTTATTAATTTTCTTATTTATTATATGTCTATAGCTTCGCGCGCAGTTTTCCGTGTTTGATTTGTAATTCATTCTCTCTTCTCTCGGTGTGTTCATTATATGAAGCATCTCCAAAATGAACCGTTTGTTATATCTGTTCTCCCTCTGCAATACTTTAACTTTTTCCAAATCTGGTGTATGACTCATCTCCGCACAGTGGGTCGTGAGTGCTGTTTTTTGGGTAATTACGTTCTTTCTATTTTTAAAATCCGATCTATGTCCAGCTAATCTTGTTTTTAATTTATTTTTTTTCTAAGAAACGAACTGGAGGTTGAAATGGGTTTAGGATGGAATCAAAATTGGTTCGTTAATAAGACGAAGTTGGAAATTCCAAGTCCTGTGTGAAGATGCGGTGTGTTTGAAGAGAGTAATCGTGGTTTGAAGATCCCCGTTAAACATCTGTCGAACAATTGACTAGTAATTGTTATTGTATATGCAAAAGAGTGCAAAGAGGAATAACAAACAAAGCAATTGTTGTTGTTTACATAAAGTTGTGTACACTGGCACACCAAATTGTGAGAATAATAAAGAATTTTAATTAAAACTAAACACAAATTTATTTTTATTTTATTTGGAATCTAAGAGCTCATATTTTAAACGTTTTTAAAAGGTAAAAACGTAACAATATGCATGTGTACCAGTTCTGCACAGTTGGTGGACAAGTACTACAATAAGTGCTGTTCTCTACAACAGAGTTCTGGTATCAAGGTCAGTATTCTCTTCCATTTAATTTTTCAACACAAAATTGGTGTTAACTTATATACAAAAGGGCTATAAAATTACTACGGGAAACATTTACTTATAAAAGTTGTCTTATTCTGGTAAGTAGTGTATTGGATTATTAGACGTGAGGCCATGGTTCAAACCCCAGGTCAGAACACTCCACAAAACGAAATAAAAAAATAATATTTTTCGGCGACTTCCTCTGAACAGATTTCTGGCAAAAATACTGAGAGTAAATGGAATTGTTATGAAAAGTTTCTCAAAAATCTGTCGTCTGGAGTCAGGTCCCGCCACTCATGTATAAAATTAACACACCCAACATAAGTGTCGTGTGAAGCTAGGTCATAATTCTGACTGAAAAGTTGTAATGACAAATTAAGTATGTTATGTATGTGCTAAATTAACTCCTGTTCCCCACAGCAGTAATTTCTGCCATCAGTGTCGGTACTGTCTCCCATTCAGTTTTTCAACACAAAATTGGATGTAAATTGACATATAAGATCTATAAAATAACCACGGATGGAGTGAAGTATTTTCTGCACCGTTTCAAAAAACCAAGGCACTTGAATGCTTCCTTCGACACTCGAAAAATGTGATCGTTCCAACGAGCATCACAACTAATTCTCATGCCCAGAACATCAAGAGCATCCGCCTCCTCAATATTTACATTACATTAGAACGCCAGCATCAGCATCACGCCGGTGTGTCAAAAAACAACATTGGGTCTTGCGCGCATTAAAATCGACCCTGTTCGCGCGGCCCCACTCAGAGATTGTTATCAGGTCATTTGTGAGTGCGTCATTCATTTACTTGAAATAATTTTTAATACGTAAACCTCAGGCACATAAATATTTCATTTATGTTCTTGAAAATTTTCTGTTTTATTTAAAATTTTAGAAATTTTAACGGCAATATTTTAAGGATTGCAAAATAATTAAAATTTAAAAATGATAAGTTGTCGTGAGCATATTTACCTACTTACTTATTCATTACCATCCTAGAATTTCTGAGTTAAAGCTGATAATGTCGGTATACAGTGTACAGCAAAAGTCTTAGTACTCCAATATATTTTGACAATTTCATGAATTTTAACCAATAGTTTGTATAAAAAATTAAGGTTTTTATATTTATTTTAATAATTTATTTCTGTTTTATTATAAAACAAATAATTTTTTAATGTTTTTCATAAAATAAGAGAAAAATAAGGAAAAGGTTCACATGACTACAAAGATACCCCCAAGGAGAACCCTGAGTAAATTTAAAATTCAAAGGTCTAATATATGAAAATCTTATCCTTATATTTAGTAGAATATCCCTTAAGGTCAAGCACTCCATTTAACCCATTAGGAATTGAATGTACAAGTTTTGTTTAGTGTTTTCTGGTGGTTCTCCTAAATACACTCTTGAAGTTATATCGAGTATTAAGCCTGTATTAATGACTTTTTTTTAAAAATATATTGGAGTACCAAGACTTTTGCTGTCCACTGTATATAATTATTTTTCAAATCGCTATTTATTTTTATCCTTCATTTCTATTTTTGTTACATTCCTCTGGCATTTATTTAAAAAGCCTTATTAAAAAAAAAAAAATTTTATAATGCGATGCTTTTAAACATATAATATAATAACGAATGATGTTGCATTTCATTCAGTCCTCCATAATATTATTATTTTTATTCTTGTAACTTCTTTTTATTATTTGTTCTCAGTTTTACATTCCTTTTCATCTATTTTTTTTTTCGCATTATTTCATCATTTTGCAATTCTCACAGAATTTTCATAATTCTTCATAGCGTACCAATAATGAATGCATTTGTGTGGGTAGTAGTTTTAATGAGTTGGCTGCGTTTCTATAAATAAAAGGGTTTCATAGCAATTGGTTGATGAAAATTAAAATGCTAAAGGATTCTAGTAATTATAATAATTTTAACAGAAACCATTAAATATTATTTCTTTTTCGCTTTTAACATTTTTGTTCTAAATATAATTATAAACAAAGAAAGTCATGGTTGATAATTTGTTTTGATTAGACAAATGAATGACGAGAACCGTTGTTAATAGCAATACGCAAAGAATAGTATTATTGCAACCCAAATCCTCGCCATATTTAATGACAAAGATGCTGTTCACTCGAGTAGTAACCCTTAAGCCGAACTTTGACAAGCGATAACAACCATCTTGTAGCAGTTTTTTGTCAATCTAATATGAGAACCTGGCCACAGGGATATTCTAGACGTCTGACCTGGGCTTAAACCAAGCCAACACACTACCTACTAGACTAATAGGAGTTAAAGTAGCACTACGAACAGTACAAATAATCTACAAGGCTATAATCGTAATACAGGCTATGTATGTATAGCTGCCAGATTTGACGATTTATCGTCATTTTGACGATTTTGTGCTCCAAAAATATCATATTGACGACATGACGATTTATGCCCTTATTTTGACGATTTTTAGCAATTAAGAATTTACATCATATTCTTTACTTTAGTACATTAAAAGCCTCGTTAAGGTTTGTATTTGCTTTGCAATTGTTACTATTGGAAATTTATGTTAGTAATAACAAGGAGTAAAGTATTATATTAATTATTAAGTATTATATTAATATTAAGTTATTTTCGAATATCTGTGATGATTTTTCTGTATTTGATGCGTTTTTAATCCCTTAAAAGCCAAAAAATTGCACACAATTTTAAAAATTCGATTATGCCTTCTAATATTACCATCGGAAGAACAAAGGCAAGTGCCATCATTTTTTCTCATACGACCAACACTCAGGGGATGGCATTGCGTTTGGAACTAGGTAAGCATATTATAGGAAGGAGGAAAGAGAGAGCAGTGTTTATGGACTCTAGTTTTGAATATTTTTATACCATAAGCAACAGGAAAGATCTCTGCAGGAAGGGAGTTCCATATACGAATAGTCCGTCTAACAAACGGACTTTGTCTGTAATGCAGTGTGCGATACACATACGGATGAGATGGCCGAGAAAGACGACTGTTACGTAGGAATACATGATTTTCATAAACAAGTCCCCTTATTTCGCTGGAGCAAGATCCGTTGTAGTAGCGATAGAACAGTGAAACACAAGCCACATTACAACGATGCTCCAATGAATCAATGGAGTTGGACGCACTATCGTGATTAACGAGCTACTACGGCCTCCCCTGTAAGCGGTCGAGAAGCCTCAAAGTAGACGTTAAGGGCCAACCCATACATGAGAGTTGTATTCCACTCTCGGTTGGTTATAAATGGTAAGTAGATGAGATGAAGTGAAGTACTTATTGCACCGTCTTAAGAAACCAAGGCACTGAAAAATGTGAATTTTCATGCCCATAACGTCAAGTTCTTCTGACTTCCTAATATTTACACCATACATGGGTATAGATGATGCATTATTATTGCTGCTTAACATTGACTTTATATATTTTTGATTTTAAAACCTTTCAATTTATTTATTTATTTTTTCTGACGATTTTTTTACGATTTCAATGAATGTCATTGACGATTTTTTCTCAAATATTTGACGATTTGATGCTTCATATATCTGGCAGCTATGTATGTATGGCTAGAATGAGGTATTTATTTATTTATTAATTGCAATATTATGCTCATTGTAGCGTAACAGATCAGAGTCTCCGGTAGGAATCGAATCCACGACCCTCTCCCTAATAATCTAGCGCACTACCCACTAGACTGCCAGGGCACGTTAAGCAAATGATGAACCGTCAATGTATACGTAGACTTTCCTGTTATTACTTAAAATTTATTTAATTGTATAGTGTACACTTAAGGAAATAATGGACGTTAACATACTTCGATCAGTTCATATTGTTACGAAAATAAAAAAATTTTTGATACTTTTGTTTTGCTTTTACATCGTTTGACATTAAAATTATCAACAAAAGCTATAAAAACAAAATAATGAACTTGTTTTCAAACTATTGCACTACTTAATATAACGACAAACATCAGGGCCCTATTCCACGAAACAACTTATCAACTTTTCACTTTGGACAAATTTTTCGAAATTTTCGAAATAAATTTGCAAAACTTTATGTTCCTCAGAACTATAAAATTTGATAAGTGATAAGTTAAAACTGATAAGTATAATTTGCAAAGTCTTTGTAATTTTTTTTATTCTCTTTGCAATTTCTGTTCCATGTACGTTCTCTTTTGCAAAGTGCAAAGCTAAAAATGAAAAGTGTAATTTGCAAAGGCTTTGCAAATAATTATGCTGTTTCGTTCCACAAAAACTGTAAATTCTATTTTTGCAAAGCAAATTTCGATAAGTTTATCAAAAATTTGCAAGGTAAACGATCTCTTTGCAAATTCATATTGTTATAACTAGTGAAACTTTCAAAATGTTAAGACGTGAGTTTTTGATCGACGATCGTGAAAAAGTGGTTATAAGAAGAAATAATAGAGACAGAATTAATTTTTCGGTACTACAAAACTTTAATTTTAAAGAGTGCTTTAGATTAAATCAAATCCAAGTTGATTTTATTTTAAGTAAAATTAAAGAAAAATTAGAGCACAAAACGCAACGCAGTCATGCGTTATCTGCTGAAAATCAACTGCTACTGTGCCTGCATTGGCTTGGAAATGGTTGCCAGTACCATGGAGTTTCAGCTAGGCGTGGTGTTGCAAAATCAACGGTTTGCAGAATCAACCATAGAGTTGTCGACATTTTAATAGACGTTTTATTTCAAAACACAGTGCGGTGGCCCGATGACGTTAGTGGTATTGCTGAAAAGTTTTTTGAGATGGGTGGATTCCCCTGTGTATGTGGTTGTGTGGATGGTACAATCGTTAAAATTGATACGCCTTCATTACACGAGGAAGCATATGTGGACCAGCATGGTAACAACTCATTAAATGTAATGATGATATGCGGGCCTGAGTTTGCAGGAAAGGTAGTTATTGTTTGTGCCATCTTACACAATATTGCCTGTAGCATTGGCAGAAGTAGTGAAAACATGCCATCCACTGATGACACTGACGGTGAAATCGATGAATTAGAACTAGAACCCTAGATACCCTTATTAATATGGATCATGCGAGAGGAATGGAAAGGCTTACTTCTCTCCTTTTATTCAAAATAGTACTTACTTTATTGTTTTGAAAACTAGCAAATAAAATATCCCTTTTTTCTTTAATAAAGTGTAGCAATGCAAGTTTTTTTTCCGTTTGTATCTTGTGGCTCATTTTGACAATTAATCTTTAACGCAAAGTGAAAAGTGATAACACGCAAATGCAAAGTAGGTTAAATGCTTTGTGGAACACTTTTCAAGAGAGCGCAAAAACTTTGCAAGAGCGCGCAAAGACTTTGCAAAGAGAGCAATTGGTACTTTTTTTATTGGTACTAAGAGAGATTTGCAAAGAATTTTGTGGAACAGAAACAGTTATCACTTTGCCAAAAAATACAATGAAAAATACAGTGAAAAGTTGATAAGTTGTTTCGTGGAATAGAGCCCAGAATAAAAAAATGGTAAGCAAGTAAACAAAAATATACCAACAACACTACAATAATAAACGTAAACGTCGATGTTTACGTTTGTAGACATTACGAGAAGAAAATTCATCAGACTGCAAAGCGGGCGACTTAATCAGTAAAAGTTCAGTCAGACTTGTGTGAGGACGCGGTGGTTTTGAAGAGAGTAATCGTGGTTTGAAGATCAGACGAACAAATGTCTAGTAATTGTTACTGTTTATGCAAAGGGTGTAAACAGAGGAATAACAAACAAAGCAATTGTTGTTGTTTACATAATGTTATAATAGTGGCACACAGAAGTGTGCGAAAAATAAAGAATTTAATTAAAACTAAACACAAATATATTTTTATTTTATTTGCAATCTACGAGCTCATATTTTAAACGTTTTTAAAAGGTAAAAACGTAACAATATCCTTTGATACCATATCATCAATTTTTATTTTAAACAATTCAGCGTGCAAGCCTTCAGGATCTGCAACTATATTGTTTTTTAGTGATACCATAGCTACTTTGATCCTTTCATTTCTGGGCTGCGGGCCATCGTGTCATCGTGGATTGGATACGATAAATCACTATTCCTAATAACGGTATTCGTATAGTCATCGCCTCGTAGTAGAAATGTAGTTTCCATAACCTAGCTTCCCTTGCGAATGTGTTACCAAGTTTCCATTAATAATGCTTAACTCTGATTCAAATATTACTGAATGAAAATACCGCATCTCAAATACTTTATATTACATATTTCAACCAATAAGCTTTTTAATGTGCAACGTTACCTTCTATTTCAAATATCATTAAAATTTCTTTTCACTATTTACATAAGTGCTTTGACATTATGAGGCATTATATTCTGCAATGTTTTTATTCTCTTGCTCCAAATAGTTTTATATGCTAAACAGTAATGTCAGCTTTATTGTTCTAACATATTTCTTTGGTTATGATAAATATTTAGCACGTAATTATTATAAATACCTGCAATAAACATGCAATCATAATATTATTGCACTTGCTATAGGAACATAAAAGGGTCGCGTTAAAAGCACAATATAACGTATAAATTTAAAGATTTCTGAAAATACCACAAACCTCGTAGAGCAACTACAAAATAAATGAGACATGGAAAAACCTATGGCAGTTATTATTAGCACAAAAAAATATATTTCCTCTGTTTATTGCTTTTCATAAAATTATTGCCTGCAATAATAATGTTGCCGTGGTAATGAAATGATAACGATGCACTTACCAATCTCGGCTCACTACGTCAGATGACAGTTAACGATGTTTGCTCTAAGTAAAGGCACTAATTATGTCACACAATCATAATTTGCAAATGGCAGAAAACATGCAATGGCAGTATATGACTCTACTATTTGGTGCAGAATTAAATTTAATGTCACATAATTCTTGTATTTTAACATTGAATTCTATGAGACATAACTTTCTTTTGATGTTAAAATAACTTCTTGAAATGTTTTAAGATGAACTCATAAAAAAACTTTTTCTAACAAGTTGAAAGTAATATATGTATATCGGGTCCTCCAACAGGAATTTCCGAACTTTAAGAGTTAATAGCATCTGCCGAATTACTTACTTACTTAATCGGCCATTAACAACCCAATTAACGGATTTCGGCCTGCCTTAACACATCGTTCCAGACGCCTCTGCTTCTTGCGCGCCTACGCCAGTTGGTCACGCCAATCGATAACAGGGCTTCCTCGATTTGGTCCTTCCAAATAAATCATAGCAAAAAAATAGCAATAAGGTCGTCCTTTTCGCTGACTTTCTCAGATCCCCTCATCACATACCCGTCTCGCCGGAGAATCCTCCTCCATTTGAACGACATGGCCGAGCCAGCGCAGCCGCTGGATATTAATACGCTGCACAACGTTTATGTCGTTGAGGAGCTTATACAGTTCACTGTTGGATCTTACGTAGGACTTTTCTCTCGAATACTCTCAAGGCTGCTGCATCAGTGCTTAATAGGGTCCATGCCTCTGAGCCATAAAGAAGCACGGGAAGGATAAGGGTCTTGTAGAGTATTAGCTATGTTTTATTCAGTTTGTTTTGTCAAATCGCCATGAACGAATAACGCGTGCAAATTATATATTTGTTTCATCAAAATGGGTGCTCTGTCTGACCCTGATTTTAATCGAAAAAAATTGAAATCATTAACGACGAGGGTTATTTCTGAATACGTGTGTATGTGAACAAAAAAATTGTCGAATTTTAGACGATACGAATCAACATAAGATCTGAGAGAGTCCAATACATAGAATCACTGTTAGGAGTGGATTTTGTTTTGGCGGCATCATCGGCGCATACTTCTTTCAGAATGATGTTGTCAAAGTTATCACTGTCAATGGCAAACACTACCGGTCAATGATTACCAACTTCTTTCGGCCTGAATTGGATGATGTGGATGAGTATACCAGCGATAAGTGGTTTCAACAGAACATACACTAGATATTCTGCACAAACAATCTGAGGGCATGTAGCTAGAGAGATCGTGCGATTTTAGCCTGTTAGAATATTTCTCGTCGGGTTTTCTTAAATCGTAGTTTAATTAAAGACTTGTTGCCCATATAATGCGTACAGTTACATACCGCAGGTTACATTACAGGATGGTTTTAATCCCGAATCTTTTAATGGTGTTGCCCTAATATTTATTTGATTATCAGTGAAGATATTTCTCAAGTTTATCAGCATAAGGCACATTCTGGTTCTTCTATAAGGATGCCCAGTTCAGTTTTATAACATATTTAGCAATTAGTTAACCGGCATTAGAATGATGCAATTGGTTGCTATTGATATCTTAGGCATCGTGTTGGATAATTGCACGTCAATCGAGAATTTATACCCTGATAATATGATTTGTGGCTTTAGTAGATACATTCAACCATAGCCTAAAGATGATACGCTGTAAGAGCTGTCTCCTGCCATCGATGTCAGTATAATAAACAAAATTATTATCCATCGCTTTTCTTTGTCCTTATTCTATAAGTTTCGGTATCTTTAAGTTTCATTATCTATCTATGTCAAAATATATATTTTAATCATCCAAAATCTTAAAATATCTTCATTAAAATGTATGTAAAACGTTATTTGAGATTTATATTGTTACGTTTTTACCTTTTAAAAACGTTAAAAATATGAGTTCGTAGATTGCAAATAAAATAAAAATAAATATATGTTTAATTTTAAGTCAATTCTTTATTATCTGCACAACTTTTGTGCCACTGTTCGAACTTATTCCACGTATACAATGATAACTTTCACAATATGTGCTTATTCGTGATATTTCTCTGCTTACAACCTTTTTGTAAGCAACAACACTTGTTAGTTATTCTTCTTTGCTCACAACATTTTTGTAAGCACAACACTAACAACTGTTTTCTTCAAACGCAACTTGTCTGCAAACAAGTCTGACTAAATTATAACTCGATCTCGTATCTTCACACACCACTGGTTGAATTCTCACTCAATTCAACGCGACGTCGTCACACGACTAACTTAACTCGAACTCCGAGAATCACGTGCCTTCATACACGACTGACTGAATTCTAACTGAATCCTCGTTGCTCGCTTTATCTTGCCTTTTATATCACTGGATCAACAGTGTGATGAATGCCCTTGAAGGATGATGACGGCCTTCGGGAACAATCCAAAAGTGTAGAAAAATTGTTGTCATTTTTTGTTGTTTGTATGTATTATATGCATTTTGTTTTTGCTTGTTTACTTCTTTATTCGCTGCACTTTGTTGTTGGTTGTTTACTTCTCTGATCGCTATACTTTGTTGTTGGCTATTTACATCTTTTATCTCTTATATTTTTTTTTATGCTGATGTTGTTGCTATATTTTTGTTTATTCTTTGATCACATGAACAACTGCATTGTTTTGTTTTTGGAGTTTTTTTGTTTATCATTTTATGCGTGATCAAGTCCATTGTGTTGTTTTTGGAGCTTTTGTTTATTATTTTAACAACACCATTTCCACTTTCGTAACAATATTCTTACTTACTTAAGTTTTCGACATTCTTGCTCTTTCTGTATCCATTATATCTGTAATATAATCAATTTGCTTCTCTTTTTTCCTTCGACGAGGATCCCCAAATAGACTTACATATTGTTTGAGTAAATGGTCAACAATTATCAAACTTAAACATACTCTCAATCTAGTCATAAATACTTCCACTGCTCTCACCTGCTTTTCATGCATTCATAAAGCGTTTACCCTGTTAAAGGAGTGTCTATGCATACAATGGCTCTGTGATAACAGTGGTCGCAATAATTTGTCTATGTGTCATATTTCTTCACGAAATACTGAAAGACAAGAAAACTATTACTCTAGTTTTTATTTTATTGCAATTTAGACTAATTCACACACACATACACACACACAAATATATATTTTCCTTGTTAATATACAAAGAGCTCATTACACGGGTCACATTTATACACTCCTGTTCGTTTATATAAAGATGGAAATGACAATTTCATAGAGAAATATGCATTAAAAAAACAGACGAAGCCTTGGCAATAGACGGATATAGTGGAAGTAGTGGCTGTTATAACCAAAACAGTTTAATTTCCTTAATTAGTTGTGGTAAAATAAAAACACATGAACGTTTACGTACAGACATAAAGGGTTCTTCCTGTATTTAACTTTAGTTAGTGGTTACGGTTATCTTTAACCTTTGTTTTATTTCTTTTGTATTATCGCCTAGCATTGGGTGGAGAGTAACTAATGTGACTAATTAAGTTTATAATAATAATGAAAATAAATGTAAAACTATTCGTAAATATCCCCCAAAGCCATGTCTAGTCAAATGTAAATTAGTAAACTCAACACCAAAAACAAATTTTTTAAAGGAAATTACTTTTCAAATTGAAAAATAATAGACAAGAAAGAGTCTAAAAAATTGTTTGTTTCACTAAAATTGAGTGAATTGTCTTAAAAACGAATAAACAAACAAAAATTACATACAAAACCTAAATTATAAACCAACATACATACATGCGTAAAGTTCCTAGTGATGGGGTTTAAACTTCATTTTAATTACAAAACTTTTGCAATCATCGTTTAAAATTTCTATGCAAAAAATTTCAATTTAAAATTTAAAAGAATGTAAGGAATGCCCACTGAAAAATTTTGATATATTTCTACGCTTATATCCTTTTATTGTGTTTTAAGAAAATTATTAAAAAGTATATGTGATGTTTAATAGGTAATGAATGGATACATTGGCAGATTTCTTATAGTTTCCTGGTTAATTCTAGAATTCTATGAGCCACTCTTGTTTAAGCAAAGAGTGGGTGATATATTCATGCTTTACACAGTGACAACATTTGATTTCGCAGATCCTTCACAAAAAGCATGAAGTTATACTTCATAGTGAAGATTAAAATTATGTGTAAATATTGTTATGAAAATGGAAATGGCCATATTGAAATTGCCATTGAAAATTCTGCACGTGCGATATGATGATATGGTCATCTTACGCAGAGGTGATGTGAACTGACCACAGTGATCATTCGTACTGACCCCGTTAGACTTGTCTTTGTGGTGTTTTCTTAAGTTGCAGATATATACGCAGAAGCCACAAACTTCAGCGGTTCTCAAAGCCAACATAATCCACGCCACCGTTTAATTAATGTCTGATTTATGCGCTAATTATGTCATGAAGAATTGGATATGGATATTGGATATTTCATTCACAGGATCAACGTATCTATATGTGGGTACAGCGCCTTAAATAAGGACCATCATAAGAGGTATGTCGCTAAGCAACTAGCCGTTATAAACTGACCAAGTTCGTAAGTCCCTGTTGGAAGATCCCATAGAATAACGCAAGTTTACCTAACAGAATGTTCACTTTTTTGTCAAAAATAAATAAAATAACGAAAAGGATGTGCTTAATGGAGATTCGGTATTTACATTATATTCTCCTGAATTAAATTTCGATTACAATTGATGTGTAATCGCTCGTGAAAATGTTAGCGGGTCTAACAAGCTTTTTTTAAGTTTTTGCAAAAATATTTTTGCTTTACTAAGTTTGATCAATTTAAACACAAGAGTGGCAGTTAAACAAAGCAATCTTTATCAATTGGGATTAGATGTAAAGAGTAATGAAACGTCATCAACGTCGTAGCAACTATTTGTCGGATATTTTATTCCATACTTAAACGGAACATTCCTTCTTCATTATTAATTATCAAATTTATCTATACTAGAATAGCTAGCCTTCAACACTCTACAAATAAATTTAGAAATCACTCGACACCGGCTCTTTGGTTGCTATGCAAATGTGGCAGGAATATCTTTTTATTTATGGATATTGATAGAATAATAAACTTCAATCATTATATTTATCCAGGTTTATTCTGTTTATTTTTTTATCTCCTTTTTATTTCTATTTGAAATTCATTTGATTTTATTACTCTTTTACTTCTTATTTCTTTCTAGTGAAGCTTAGTAGCAGTAGGCTGCCGCTAGTTGTAGTATGTCAAGAATTTGAAATACTATTTGAAGATGAGCTTTTAATTTAAATTAAACAAAGTGTGAGTGTGAGTTATTAACTGAAACAAAACAAAGAAATAATAATAATATGCGGGAGATGATATCAAATTTTAAATTACACCACGTTAACCTTATCAAAGCCACTAAAATATTTAACGTCATGAAAATTGTATTTATTCCACAAAACCGAATGTATTTTAGCAAGGGGACTAGATTGTAAATACTTTTCCAACAGAATTTTGTACAAAACCAAGAGTACGATAAAAAAAAGTAGAAATAATGCAGTGACTTTATTGTAACAACATGTCAACGATCACCATTATTGTCCACATCAGCAGTAAAGTCAGTATCAGGGACAAAAAAAAACCAGAACTTATTTTAAAGTAATACGTGACTTTTTGAGTTTATCAAGATATTTTTCAAGAGAATTTTATCTCAATACAGTTGTATTTTGCAGCAGCGCAAATTTTGCTTCTTGTTTTTGTTAACTACAAAAATCTGTATCAAACTGTCGTATGGTGGTGGTTGTCAATGCAGCAAAAATTTTTATCAAATCATATCAAATTGCCATTGTGCTGTTTAATAGATGGAATATAATTTTGTATCCTGTTAAGGTAAATAAAACTATAATTTTAGATTGAATTTAATAAAATATTTTTAAATGAATCAACGTTTTCACTAGCATTCCAGTAATCTATGAAAATAAACATTTGAAAATAAATTAGAAATTTAAAATCTCTTGAAATCATTACTTTTATTTGATTTTTAAGTTTTAATTTATTTCGAAATTTTTAAAAACAGTATGGAGCAACTGGTAATAATTGCAATTTTTTTACGATAAAAGTTTATCAAAAGTGTCTTTGGGTTAATTATTATTATTGTCGTATCTAGTCATGAATAGTGTTAGTGTCCATTTGGAATGCACAGGTTAACAATACATATATACATACATAATTGGCCATTACAACGCTTCAGTCAGGATTACGGCCTAGCTCCTCACACCACTCATGTTGTGTGCGTTACTTTTACACGTGAGTGGCGGGACCTACAGTTTAAGGCGATTCCGAACGACAGATTTTTGAGAAACTTTTTCATGGCAGGTTTATTTACTCTCCGAGTTTTGGCCAGAAAGCTGCTGAGAGGAAATCGCCGAAGAAATATTTTTTTCTCATATTTCGTTTTGATTGGGATACGAACCCGGGCTTTACGTCTAATAAGCCAACACACCACCTACGAGACTACGGCGACACAGATTAACAATAGTTAGTTAAATTTGAACTTATTTCACTAGAATTTCCGAGTGATTAACTTAATTTATAGATCTGTTTTATCTCACGCTTATTACTTAGAACCATTTTTAAAACAAGATTCACTTTATTCCATATAAATTTGGGACGATATCAATCAACATGAAATCCAAGAGAGTTGAAGGCATTACTACAAAGTAACTTGAGGGTGTGGATTTCGGCTGTCATTGGTGTTCACTCTCAACTTCTAGCACTATAAGTCGATGATTACCAATTACTTTCCGTCTGAATTGGATTTTTTGGACAACGACATAAGGTTTTAACAGGACAGTGCTACGGGCTACACAGCCCACGCCATATGTCACATTGTTGACAGTGATATCCCATATTGAAGCCGCTGTGTAGTTTAGTAAGTATTGTGTTTGATTATTAGAAGTGAGGACACGGTTCAACCACCAGGTTAGACATTTCAAATGAATGAAACAAAAAAAAAAAATATTTCTTCGACGACTGCTGAGATTTATAGCAGAAACTCATGTATAAAATTAACACACGCAACATAAGTGGTGTGCGAAACTAGGCCGTAATCCTGACTAAAGGGTTGTAATGATCAATTATGTACATATGTATTCGTATTCGTTCCTTAGGATGTCTTTGTATATAAATTTACTTTTGTGTGAGCCTGGACGTATAAGTTATGTACACATGATATGTGCATTTAATTATACAACTCATACGCTGTGGTGTACAAAGAAAAATTACAAGTTGCAACTCAAATGAAATTAATGACTGCCACAACAACAACATTAATATATTAAAAGTACAGTGTTTTTGCATGTAATTAAAATAACATGAGACAACTATTTCAATATGTTCTATATCACATACCAAATGACACACTGATGTTTGGGTGCTTTAGGTAATTAGAAAAAATTTTATTTAAATATTTACAAAAAATGAAAAAAAGAATTGTTAGGTTGTCTGATTGAGCACGTCTAGCATTTAACAAAGACTTTAACGTGAATTTTGTTACTGCCACTTTTAACAGGCGTTATGTGTAAAATATGAAAAAGAAGAAAGAGACTAACAACGAATTAAAAAAAAGAAATACAAAAAACATTAAAATAATTATACAGACATTTGATGTGTCTGCTTGTGGTAAAATGCAATTACAGAAAAATTATTCGAGCAAGGAGTGCCACAAATTTTTGAGAAAAACTACGTCAGTAATATTAACCTCTTAAGCCCTTACCATGAACCAATTGATTTCGCACATTTTTATATACTTTTTATATATTTTAATTTACAAATACAACATTTGTTTGTTACTTTATTTTTAAATATTATTAAAAGTAATAGAAAAGAATGGTGCTTTTGTACATATGTGTATAGCGTTCGGAATCGGTTTTAATATAAAGATCCCTCCACAACATGGGTGGTGTGAGAAGTTAGGTTGTGTTAATATTAACCAAGAGTGGCTGGTGGTGGTTGTAATCCTGATCAAAGGGTTATAACGACCAATTTTATAACTGAACATTAATACGATCTATGTTATTGGAAGGGAGTATTACAGTAAAAATTATTTAATTCCTATGAAGTATTACTGAATGATCTTCGTATGCACGTATGTATTGGTATAATTGGTAGCTGTACTTACTGGCAAAGGAGGCTATACAAAATACTGAGCCCAAAAAAAAGTCATAATAAAAACTGTCATAACGTATAATTACACAATTTTGCTTATATCGGTTGGGCCATCTATCGGTTTATATTTAAACCATCGATTATTTCATATCTGGCAATACTTAGGTCACAAAATTCAGTATATCATGTCCATTGAACTTGTAAAATCGATTTACACTTGAGCAACGTTGGTATTTATTGGAAATTTAATTCCAAAACAAAGGCAATTGGAGAGAAGACAAGTTGAACATCGCCTTCTGCATAACATTTTCCAATATAAAAACATTTGAGTGCGATTGCGGCCGGTAGACGATTCTGTTTAACCGATTATTATTCTGTTTTATTATTATTATAGAGGTTGCAGTAATCGTGCAGGGGTAGCCATATCGTTTATGTTTATGTAGGACACAAAGAAACTTTTTTGTTAAAATGAACACTCAGGGGATGGTCCATATTCATGGAGAGCATTCTATGGGAATGAGGAAAATAGATCATGGAATGGGGAAAGAGGGCATAGTGTTTGTGAATATAAGAAATACTTCTGCAGAAAGGTTGTGCCACATACGCATAGTGCGGCTAATAAGGAATTCTGACAATAATGCTAAGGATCAAAATTCGATAATTTAACTAATTTAACTAATCCAGAAATTGATCACATTGCTGAAAATAAATTTTCGATGGAAATTAGGGACAGTTACGTAGTCATACGTAGTAATTTGGCAAAGCAGATTGAATAAATAACATCTGACATAGCAGATGTGGCTTCAACAAGGGGCATTATCAACTACTATCAAAGTTTTAAAATTCCTGTTGAAAAACTCTATATTTTGCTGTTTGGAGGTAATTTTCTTACTATGGTGTTAGGTCACTATACCGAATGCAAAGCAATTATAAAGTACCGAATTCTGTTGCAATCCTTCTAAATGTTATGCTACATTATGAATGACAACATACATACTTACATAATTGGTTATTATAACCCTTCAGTCAGGATTACGACCTAACTTCTCACACCACTTAACTTATGTTGAGTGTGTTAATTTTATACATGAGTGGCGGGACGTACAGTTTAACGACGAATTCGATAGACTGATTTTTGAGAAGCCTTTTTATGTCAATTTTATTTTACTCACAGAGTTTTCGCCAGAAATCTACTGAGGAGTAATCGCCAAAGAAATATTTTTTCATATTTCGTTTTGTTGGAGATGTCTGACCAGGGGTTCGTACCGTGGCCTCACTTCTAATAAGTCAACACACTACATACTATACTAAGGCGAAGGATTTTTAACCACTTAAAAATGTATAATTATTGAATAAAATTACATTAAATATGTCGAAAAATTATACAATAACAAATTCCATTATTTTCAATACGCCTCCAGGCCACTTGCCTAACAAAATCAAAATAATGTACATGGGTGTACACTATTTAGATTTCGATTTAAGGTATTAAAGTAAAGTTAGGATTTTATGACAAAGTTAAATTCAAAATGAAATTCAGAAATAAATGATCTCAGAGACAAACGTTATGGCTCATATTGAATGAATGAATGATTTTGAAATGTTTGTGTGAAATTAATCGTTAACTATGTTCTGTTCATGAATATAATTTTGATTTTACTGGTTTAGAGTTTTTAGTAAGAATGTTTTTGCCTTTGTAGACTTTGTTTTCGATGTATTTAATGTTTAAAATGATTGTAATAATTATGTGTTTATGTAGTATATTCTATACACACTTATACATACTCACTTATAAGATTCAGTTCGGGAATAAAAGGTTTTCAAATTATCATTTAAAATCATTTCATTAATGTGCCTTAAGATTTATACGTGTGAGTTTAGTTGTGTATTGGTCTGTGTGTAAATTTGTTAATAATCTAAGACAACTAAAAAGTATTTAAAACTTACTTAAGCATGAAATTAAATTCTGTGGTTAATTTATTAGTTTTTAGAATGCCATTGTTTATACGATTGTGTGCTTTAAATCTGTTTCTAATTATATTTGGCTATAAAAGAAATTTTAAAACAAATTTTGAAGACAATTTACTGACCTTCAGTGACTTTTGGTTTAATATAGTCGTTTGGTGAAATGAGGTAAGAATGAATCAAAACGTCTAGACCACTTTCGCAAAGGCCATACATCTTAATCGTTTTCAACGTTTTTCCATGTTTTAGGTTAGTTAAAGAAGCTCTTTTTTGCTAATCGAGTGATTATAATCTAATAATTCTATACAATAACTTACCCCTAAGTAGACATTTTGATCTACTCTCCTCTACTCTAACCTTATATACTCTTTTGTAGATGGTATATCATTTCTTCTTTCAATCTTGTAGATTGTTTTTAAATTGCAGGTGTATGCATCATCCATATCTATGACTTGTATAAATATTAGGGAGTCAGAAGATCTTCTCGATATGGGCATGAAAATTCAGTGTGATGTTCTCTAAAACTAACACATTTTTTAGTGCTTTGGCTTCTTAATTGATCTGAGCTTCTTCCTATTTACACCACTTATATCTGACCGATGTATGGGGCGGCGCCTCAACGTCTATTTTGAGACTTCTTGATCGGGTACAGGAGAGGACGAAGGTTCTCGTTAATGACGGCAGGGTATCCAATTCCATTGATTTATTAGAGCATCGATGCAATCTGACTTGTGTTTCACTATTCTATCGCTACTACAATGGATTTTTCTCGAGTGAAATAAAGGGACTTGTTCCCGAGAATCATGAAATACTCGTCTTTCTCGGCGAGCTCCTACGTTTGTGGGTGATTGGCCGATGGACGGCGCACTGCATTACAGATAAAATTTGTTTTTTAGTCGGACTATTTGTATGTGGAACTCCCTTCCAGCAGAGGTCTGTCCTGTTATTATGGTATAAAAGGTTTCAAATCTAGTGTCCATAAAAGCTACTTCCTCTTTCCTCCTTCCCATAACATGTTTTCCTATTTCCAACATAATGCACTGCACAGGTAGGGGCCATCCTCAGAGTGTTGGTCGTACGACAAAAATATAATGGCACTTGCTTTTGGTTTTCCTAGGGTAATATTAGAAGTTTTATTTGAATCTTTAAAAATCGTTTGCAATGGGGAATGATAAATTATGCTTAAAATTTTTGGTATTGCTATTATTTGCTGGGTAATGTTAATGGATTGTCAGGGTATTTGCAGAACTTAACATTTTTCTTGAAATATCTGATAATTTCTTTTTAAATTTCTTTTACTAATTGGCGCTTTTATTTACTTAGGCTAATTAGAATTTTATGTAGTATCATCACAGGTGTTCATAAATAATTTAAAAATATGTATATAGTACTTTAGTCCTTGTTATTATTAATCTAAATTTACAAAAGTAACAATTGCAAAACAAATACAAAGCTTATAGAGGCTTTTGATGTACTAAAGTAAAGAAAATTATATAATTTTTTTATTTCTAAAAATTGTCAAAATAAGGGTATAAATCGCGTCATGTCGTCAATATGATATTTTTGGAGCACAAAATCGTCAAAATGACTACAAATCGTTTAATCTGCTAGCTATGGTCGTAACGGACATTTGAACGCTGTTATATTTCAAAAATAATGCCGCCAATAGAACTTGTTTTATTTAAACTTAAATATAGGAATTTCTTAATAAAAGACCCTATATTAGTAATTATTTTCCAGAATACTGGATTTCCTATAAATTCCATTTTAATATAACAAGACCATTCAATTATTCTACCATAATCTTACAGTAGCATATAAATAAAAATTAATTATGGTTTCAATACAAAAAACCATTCAATTATTCTACCATAATCTTACAGTAGCATATAAATAAAAATTAATTATGGTTTCAATACAAATAATCAATTGAAATCATTAGACAACAACAATAACATAAACTAAAATTATGTATGAATGCATATTCGTATCAGCAACGACATCCCCAAACACAAGTAAATGGAGATCATTAATGACTCATAAGATAAAGGGCTATCCATTTCGTGGTTTCAAAAGTATGGGACTGGAATTCGACATCTGTCAAACTAAGTTGTGAAACCAATTTTTTTCTTTTCAGTTGAAAGTCTGACATTGACGAAAATGGATCGCTTAACTATCACACAACGCATAAAAATTATCAAAACCTACTACAAAAATGGTGATTCTGCCACAGCCACGTATCGTGCGTATCGGCAATTTTTCGAACAAAATTTTCTTCAGCGATGAAGCACATTTCACACTCGGTGGGTATGTTAATAAACAAAATTGTCGTATTTGGGGTTCTGAGAATCCTCAAGTAATTGAAGAGAGGCCATTACATCCAGAAAAAGTCACTGTTTGGTGCGCTCTTTGGTCCGAAGGTGTAATTGGACCTTACTTCTTCGAAAACGACGATGGAACGACTGTCACCGTCAATTCGGAGCGTTATGGTCATATGATAACCGACTTTTTTTTGCCTGCTATTGAAGAATACGACTTGGAGAATATGTGGTTTCAACAAGACGGTGCCACATGCCACACAACTCGAGCGAATATGGCTTTATTGCAAGAGACATTTCCTGGCCGCGTAATTTCTCGTCGTGGCGATATCAACTGGCCACCAAGATCATGCGATTTGACACCATTAGACTTTTTTTTGTGGGGCTACGCGAAAGACCGTGTTTATGCAGATAAACCTTCAACTCTTGAGCACTTAAAAACCAACATTCGTCAAGTTATGGCTGAGATACCGCCCAATATGTATCAAACAGTGGTCGAATGCTTGCAACACTTCGCGTGGAGGTCATTTCAATGATGTAGTGTTTCACATATAATGTCAACGTTCAAACTTTACAATAAAAAAGAAATATCATGAAAAAAATATTTTATATGTGTTTTATTTTACTTTTGAAACCACGAAATGGATAACCCTGTATTAACATCAGTATTTGGCCAATAGACAATTTAGGCAGTTCATAAAGATTAGGTGGTACATAATATAATACAATATGATGTTATCGCATTAATATACATACATAGATATCAATAAATTAGGTCTACTACCATACAAGGGTTGTAATGGCCAATTATGTACATACGTACCATACAATTATGTTGGAAATAATTTATAGAATATGAGAAGCTTACTTTAAGCATGTAATTAATAAAGAAAAGAAAATTTATAATTTAATTTTTATGATGTTTATAGTTCAAGTGTATCGTTTGAAATTTTGTAATAAATTTTTTAATAAGTCGTGGTTTTAGGCTCGCTAGTGGACTGTTTTTTTTCATAATTTTAAAAGTAATGTGACGGAATTTTTTTCATTCCATTCTTCGCGACAGTTTCTCCTTAAAGAACATGGGCGTGTTAAGTATTCAAACACACGTACAAAAAATAAGATTATTTTATAAATATATACCCTGACCCTAATTTTTATCAAACAATAAAAAAGAAACAGTGAATGGAAAGTTTCAGCTCATTCGCCGTATAACCCAGACCTTACCCCTTCTGAGTACCATTAGTTCTGAACGATGCAGAGCGCTTGTCTGAAATACGCTTCACTTTAGAGTATTTTTCTTAGCTTCCAAACACATTCTTTTTTCAGAACGGAATTCGTAAATTTTCTAAAACAAGGGGAAAAAGTCGTAAACATTTATGTTCAAGGCGTTGTAAAACATGGCGTCATTTTGAATGTATAAAAATCTATTTAAATTACGTTCACACCATTTGAATTTGCAACAATGCATTGCAAACACACACTGTCATCCGTAGCCACACTTTTCCTATGTGGAACTTCACAAACTTGATTTCCCTGGAAGTAATCTCCATCGACCTGCAGGCCATTTAAATTACCTGGTTTTTAGAATAAAACCTATAATAGACAAGACAATTTTTAATTAATGCCTACAGCGTTGGCAACGTTTATCCGCATTTGTTTGCAATTATACTCGCCGAAGTCTAGTAGGTAGTGTGTTGACATATCAGACGTAAAGCCACGGTTCAAACACCAGGTCAAACTTCAAAAAGGAAATTTGAAAAAATATTTCTTCGGCGGCTTTGGCAAAACCTCTGAGAGTAAATAAAATTGCTATGATAAGTTTCTCAAAAAACGTAGGTCCCGCCACTCATGTGTGAAATTAACACGCGCAACATAAGTGGTATGAGGAGCTAGATTGTAATCCTGACTGTAGGCTTGTAATGACCAATTATGTATGTATATATGTAATATCAAACAATATTTCATTTCAACAATTTTACAACACTTTTATTGGCAACCACAAGCATTAAGACATAAAACTTGTCTATTTCATAATAAAAGAGGGGATAGTATCCCATGTTACCGATTATTGAATTTATTAATTGAATTTGCGACTGTCTCTCAGCATTCTACAGACTTGAAAAGAAGTAATAAAAATCCAAACTAATCCACTTGTAGATTACACTGCATTATTAAGACGAATACTTGACATACTATTTAGAATTAAGTTCACAAATTCAATATTTTATGGCAGTTTGTTCACATCTCGTACTTATTCGACATTTTTTTGTAGTTATTTATTAAGTTTGACCTACAAATAAATATAAACACCCATACAAGATTTCTATGTTGGTAGATGTAACCAAGAATTTTACGGCAATAATTAAGTGTTTAAGTATTAATGCTCACAAGGAAAAATATATTGCATCATAAATATTTAAGCCACTACTAAAAGCATTTGTTGGGAATACACAATCATATATACATAATTGGGCATTACAACCCTACAGTCAGGATAACGGCCTAGGTTAGGTTAGGTTAGAGGACGTGTACTTGTCAACTGTGACAAGTACAGTTCACGGAGGTCGAATTGACTCTTTGCACAACGTCCTAGCTTCTTACACCACTCATGTTGTGTGCGTTAATTTTATACGTGAGTGGCGGGACCTACAGTTTAACGTCGATTCCGAACGACAGATTTTTGAGAAACTTTTTTTATGGCAAATTTTATATACTCTCAGAGTTTTTTCCAGAAATCTGCTAAGAGGAAATCGCCGAAGAAATATTTTTCTTTCATATTTCCTTTTGATGCCTTACCTGGGATACGAACCCGGGCTTTACGTCTAATAAGCCAACACACTACCTACTAGACTACGGCCACTTCTACTGCCTAGCTTCTCATACATATGGGAATACATATGAAATTAATTATCTTTTGAATTTAAAAGAAAATGCAAACGTCTAAAGCACATTGCCGTATAACTCTTAAAGTAATGATAATAATTTATTTTTTAATATTACAACGAGTGCAAAATTAACCGCAACCAATTAAATGTGTTTTTATACAAGGACTTGACTACAGATTTAACAAATAAAAATATTGTTACGTTTTCAAGCTTTTAAAAACTTTTAAATTAGATTAGATTGCAAATGAAATAAAAATAAATTTATGTTTAATTTTAATTAAAATTCTTTATTATTCGTACAATTCTGTGTGCCACTGTTCACAACTTTATCTAAACAACAACAATTGCTTTGTTTGTTATTACTTTTTGCACTCTTCTGCATAAACAATAACAAATCACTAGGTAATCGTTCGACAGATCTTTGTAACGAAAATCTTCAAACCACGATTATTCTCTTCAATCACACAAGACTGACTGAACTTTTATTGACTCTGTTGCCTGCTTTGTCTTGCCTTTTATATGTCAACGTAAACAGTCTGATGAATGCTTTTGATGCCGAATGGCTTCGCCTTCTCGAAATTCAATTTTTATTTCTAAGTTATGAACATTTGCTTTGCATGGAAAACATTACTGGAAATATTCTATTCGATTTTGTGTTATGAAACAGTAATAGCGAACTATGTTTCCATTAAATACCAAAGTTTCAAATATACGGTCTGAAGATGTTATTCCCATTTGGTATTGATTGTAAGAGATCTGTTTAGCGTTCTCTGTTAATATTTGCCGCCATTCAGTTATGCGCAAGTTCTTCAGTTGACTTTTGTTTCAGGTTTAGTGACTACGTAACTAAATACTCTTTTGGAGTCATCAGGTATTTGTGTAAAAGTATTAAGCATGTGAAAGTTTTCTGGGCAAATAACATCTTCACGTTAGCAGCCGCATTATTGGGCTCATTGACTTGATGGAAGTAATAAACATTACGAATTCTTATTTCTTCTGAACTCTGGGGAACTAGATTCAGAGGAGCAAATATTAGAAAGTGAACCATATAGTGAACCAGATCTGATCAACACATACATGGAAAAACAACAACAACAGCATTACATTATATTAATGACATAAATAACTAAGAGACGTGTTAATGCTCCCAAGTATAGTATTTCCGTTTAGAAAACCTCGTTAAGTCGACGTATTCTAGTATGTAGGTAGGAGAGCCCGTGGTTCAAACCCTAGCTCAGACATGTGGAACAAAACGATATAGGAACAAATATTTCGTTCGGCAACTTCCTCTCAGTAGTCTTCCATATTGGTTGGAGTCCTGCTCAGTGGAAAAACATATTGTTCTCGGATGAATCCAAATTCAACATAAAAGGTTCAGACATGAAGAACTTCACCGTAAGGAGACCAAAAAATGAACGCTTTAAACCACAATATTGTAAAGGAACGGTAAAACATGGTGGAGGCTCAATAATGGTGTGGGGCTGTTTTTCATACGATGGTGTTGGACCAATTTACCAAATTACTGAGAAAATTGATCGATTTGTTTATAAAAATCTGTTTGAAAACGTAATGCTGCCATACGCAGAAGAAAACATGCCACTGGTTTGGGTTTTCCAACATGACAATGACCCAAAACATGCTTCAAAATTTGTTAAGGGATAGTTGAGTCAATCAAAAGTAAGTGTTCTCGGGTGGCCAGCTCAATCGCCAGACCTTTACCCTATTGAAAACCTTTGGAGAATCGTTGACCGCAAAATAAAAAGGGATTTAGGGACAGATAAACAGACCATTTTTAATCGTATCCAGAACGCATGGAACAGCATTTCCAAAGATCAAATTGAGAGGCTAATTGATTCAATGCCCCGTAGATGTGCTGCCGTCATTAAAAATAAGGGTTACGCTATTGACTATTAATTTAATTTTTAAGTTTTGTTACAGAAATACAAAAGTTGTTTTAGTTTTGACCACTAGAATTTTATGGTTATTTCGTTATTTTGAAAGAAAAGAAATATTTTAAGTAAATTGATTATAATTTTTTTGCATTTGCGTTTAATCTGAATAAAGTGTAAACATAAAAACCAAAAAACATCCTGTTTGCTTTAGTTTTGGCCACCAGTGTACATAATTGATCATTACAGCCCTTCAGTCAGGATTTCGACCTAGCTTCTCACACCATTCATGTTGTGTGCGTTAATTTTATACATGAGTGGAGGGACCTACAGTTTAAAGTCGAATCCGAACGACATATTTTTGAGAAGCTCTTCATGGCAATTTTATTTACTCTCAGAGTTTTTGCCAGAAATCTGCTGAGAGGCAGTCGCCGAAGAATACGTCTAATAAGCCAACACACTACCTACTAGCCTACGACGACTACAATGATATGCATAAGCCGGGTTGTAATCCTGACTAATGACCAAGTAAATCCATCAAACTTGTGACAAAACCTAAACAAAAACCTAATTCAAAATTAATTTTAATCGAACAAAAGCATTTTCGCTTCAATTGCTTATTACCAAATATGAGTTTTCTTCGAAATGGAAAGGGATTCGAACAAAGTTTTTTGTTAATAGCTAGCCTGTTAACCGTGCTTAAATTCCTTGTTCGTTACAACGGTTTTATGAAATCTGATCATAATGTTATTATTTTAAAATTTTACGATTTATAGTAAACATTTACAGTAACAACACGTACCGAATTACTACTCATTACTTATTTATCTCTTGCAATCAATTAAAAAAACAGAACAAAAATTATAAAACAAGTCTCACAAAAATGCAATAAAATTTACAGAAGGCACACATACTATCCTCTCTCAATATATAGTATTTATTAAAGTACTTAAAATCTTTAAGCATTTTTACATTTTATCGACAACCCTCTTCCAGAACAGGGTGCACAAACCAGGCAGTAAACATTCTGTTAACCATATTGGAGTTTGCCATGAAAGCCATAAAACAATGACTGGGGTAAACGAGTTGAAATAAAAAACCACGTTGACCACGTTATTAAATTGTTAACAACACTAAATGTGGTCAAAATGTGGATATTGTGTTCGAGGGTAGAGATATTGGTTTACTGGCACTTGAAAACGATAAATTAGGAACGCAGTGAAAAGGTTCTTTTGTTGTTGAGGGAGATTTCTCTAATAACTTAACTATCTGCTCTCATATGTACAAGAGATCAGCAATGAATCGTTTTTTCGCTACTCATAAGCACTCATGCAATTTTGAATATACATAAGTGAGTCAACAATATTGTAATTTAACAACTCTGTTTCATTCGTACTCACCAGAGATCAGCAATGAATCGTTTTTCCGCTACTCATAAGCACTCATGCAATTTTGAGTATGAGTGAATCAACAGAATTGAAATCCAACTACTTTGATTCATTCGTACTCGCTACAGCATTGATTTATAAGTATAGGTTACAATGGGTATGAGTACAACGTTGACTCAAACTCACAACATTCGAAATGTGTTTGATTCATACCCCTACTCATTCTGATTCATAAATTTAGTAAAATACTTATAATACCTTTAAGTGATTCGAGTGGCTCGAATCATTCATCAAAATTTACAGCCTTTGTTATTGTTGCATATACAAACAAAAAAGAAAGGAAAGACAAAGACAACAAGCAAAGCATACACACAATCTTCTTGTGAGTATAGTAGTGTTCGTACGTGGATCATACTTATTTTGTGCTTCGTGTAAATGTTAAGTAGAGACGAGTCGAAGTCAATAACATCATGCGTATTGTTAAGTATGAATACGACGAGTAATTCCAACTTTGAGTATGAGTAGTATGAGTAGTATGAGTATCATATTAAAATAAGTATGAATGCGTATAAGTATCAAAAATAATAAGTATGACTCGAATCTACTCATCGTTTTGAATACTCGTTGCTGATCTCTGGTACTCACTACAACGTTGATTTATAAGTATGAGTACAATGAGTATGAGTACAACGTTGACATCAAACTCATACCATTCGAAATATGTTTCATTCAGATTCATAACTTTAAAAAATACTTATAATACTAATAAATGATTCGTGTGACCATTCATCAAAATTTACAGTCTTAGTTGTTGTTGAATTTACAAAAAAAAAAAAAGAAGCGAACACACAACCTTCTAGAGAATATGTATTGTAGTGGTTTTACGCGAATCATACTTATTTTGTCGAAATCAACAACATCACATGTGTGTTGTTAAGTATGAATATGATGAGTACTTCAAACTTTAAATATGAGTAGTATGAGTATAATATTAAAATAGTAAGTATGAATGCGTATAAGTGTCAGAAATTATGATGACCTGACCTCTGATATGTACACCTGAGCTGCGATGAATGAGATTAAGTCATAGGGTCAAAATAAGCTTGCAAAAGTCACAAAAACTTGTAAAGATTTTCAAACTTCTGACTCCTTATTGATCAACATTCAGCCTTCGTCATCAACGTATTAGTGATAATTTACGTAAATAACCCTGCTGCTGCAATAGTTAGTGTTATTATTGTGGTGAAGCGGTGCCTTACGATCTCTTGTGTTCCCCTCATGCTTTACAGGGTATCCCTATAATGTCGTCTTAAAGCCTCGGTGTCAACAATGTTAATTCCCTGCCCAGCACCTGGTATGTTTCCTTTTACACATATAACTGGTCATTACAATCCTTCAGTCAGGATTACGACTCAGCTTCTAACAAAGCTTATGTTGTGTGTGTTATTTATATACATGAGTGGTGCGACGTACAGTTTAAAGTGGACTCCGAACGAAATCCAGTTGACAAATCCAGTTGCCAGAAATCTGTTGAGACTCAGTCAAAGCTGGGTTTTGACCCTAGCCTTACGTTGAATAAGCCAACACACTACCTGCTAGAATACGGCACCTACGTGTTTCCTTTTAGCATAAAACAGACAAAATAAATGCCAACTAAGTTTACAGATGTAGCTCCAACAGATTTCTTTTATCAAATGACAAAATTCAGAAGTCCCTATTGGAGGACCCAATATAAGTACTATATGTATGTATGTATATTCGTTAAAGACTTTCTTGTGACAGATACTTGGTCAACCGTTCTTTCTTTCTAAACAAATGCACCAACGCATTTGAACCGTTTTTATATTACTAAGCAATGGAGATTCTGATGAAGAAATAAATAAAAGTTTTAAATCATCAATGAGAGTTAAATGTCTGACTATTTTGAAAGTGCTGTAGCAGACCGATTATGTAAAAGAACTTTTTAAATCGTTCATCTTAGTTTAGGTCAGATATCGGAATCTCATTGAAGCGTAAGATGCTACTTAGGGTAGAAGTGAGGCTAATTGTGATACCCTAAGCCTACTTCAAAGCATATGTATGTCTCTGCAGGAAACCATTGCGATGCTAAAATAAATCTCATTATTGAGGTAGTCTTCATTACACAAAATTCATTCAAAGGTGACGAGAAATGAAGTTCCAAGAACATCCACCTCTTAATGGCAATAGCTAGGCATTGATATGTATATGAGGCCAAGTATCTCAGATTCTCATCTGCAGAAGTCACATAATGAAATGTCCAATATGACTTCCATTATGGCAGTAGCGTAGAAAACACAATTATGCAATGAATAGTATCCACGGTATCCAAATTAGTATGGCAAAGCTTAGTGATATAGCAAATATTTAACTTTTACTACGGCTACCTAAAGACGTAATGATTAACTACTGCCATGAGTATTTTACACACAATTTCAGACGTCCGTTTGTTCGTCTCCCTTTCGGTACTCTGGCAATTAAAAATATAGAGAACGCCTTTATGAGTCTAATAGTTTCCACTAAAACTTTAGTCGTAGTCTAGTAGATAGTGTGTTGGTTTATTAGAAGAGAGGACACGGTTCAAACCCCATGTCAAACATCTCGAACAAAACCGAAATATGAAAAAATATTTCTTGGCGACTTGCTCTCAGCAGACTTCTGGGAAAAACTCTCAGAGTAAATAAAATTGCCATGAAAAAGTTTCTCAACAAAAAGTCTGTCATTCGGAGTCGACTTTAAACTGTAAGTCCCCCCATGTATAAAAATTAACACACACAACACAAGCTGTGTAAGAAGCTAGGTCGTAGTCCTGACTGAAGGATTGTTGTGACCAATTATATATGAATGTATGTATAGGAATATTGGGCATATATGGAATATTGGCCTCGAAAATTTTATTAAACATTTGCAATTTAAACTTGTTTGAAATTCATTATCCTGTAGAAGATCATATTCAAGTCAAAGTTAGTAGGTTGAGATAGTAACCAGATTATGTTTCTTTTTAGTGTTAACTCCAATAAATAAGAAAAATATGATCCAAGACCTCAGATAAAGTAAAGACATGTACCATAGGTGGATTTGAGGTGTCCTATTAAGTTCGGACAGAGTGTTGCAGAACTGCGGAGTAGTGGATTCACATAGAGTTTCTGAATTGGCGACCAATATTTTATACCCCAACGTCAACTCGAACCCAATTGTTGAACAACGATGTAAATAGCGTACAATACTCATGCGTTGTCAAGAAGGAGTGTTGGTACATCGTTTATCAAATTATTGACAGATTTGCATTATTTGTGTTTTAAACACATAAACTGTTAAAATATAGAAGTAAGCGTAAGTTGATGAAAGTGTATGGAAAATAAAATGAAAAAACGCGTATAAGTTAATGACTATAATGACATAAATTACAACACTAAGGAAGTAATAAGCTTAACAAACATTTTTTAGACTTGCATAGAATTGCCATAAACTGACATCACAGTCCGCAACGTAATTATTTACCATCTCATGCCACAAAGCGTTAAACAAAAATGCATGGCAAACAATTAATATGGACGCCACACAAAATCATCAAAATCTAACAAATGTGACCAACTATTTTCTTATATTTGCAATCCAAAGAAAACAAAGAATTGTAAAGAAAGGAAGAAAAAAAATAAGCAAATCAAACTAAAGAATCTTTTTAGTGTAAAATGTGTTTGTATTACACAGCACGTGTCATATTATTCATGAAGTCGCTGTAGTCTAGTGGGTAGTGCATTAGCTTATAAGACACGACTCCATGGATCAAACCACAACTCAGACAAAAGAAAATATTTGTTCGCGACTTTATTTTAGCAGATTTCTGGAAAAACTCCGAGAATAAATAAAAATTGCCATTAAAAAGATTCTCATGAAAAGCTGTCGTTCGGAGTCGACTTGAATCAGTAGGTTCCGCCACTAAAATTAACACTCATAATATAAAGGGTATAAAAAGCTAGGTCCTAATCCTGATTGAAGGCTTGTAATGACCAATTATGTGTGTATGTATGTTATTATTCCTGGAGACGCTGTAGTCTAGCAGGTCGTGTGTTCACGACTCCGTAGATCAGACCCCAGCTCAGACAACTCGAAGAAAACAAAATATGAGAAAGTGTCTGAAAGAACTTATTCTTAATACAAATCTGCCCTGGAAACTTTTTCAAATCTGCCGTTTGAAGTTGACATTAAGCTGTAAGTACCACAACTCTTGGATAAAATTACTACACTCATAATGGGTGGTGTGAAAGTGAGCTAACAAACAATAAATGAACAAGTAAACAAAAATGCAACAACAAATACTGCAAGAATAACTGTAAACAAAAATACACAAACAAAAATAATGAAACAACGATGTTTACATTTATAGAGATGTTGGGAAGGCGAAGCCATGAACATTCGTCTTCAAGAACTGTTTACGTTGCCATTTAAAAGGCAAGAGAAAGCAGGCAACGGAGTCAGTAAAAAATGTGTTTAAAGAGAATAATCATGGTTTGAAGATCTCCGTTATAAAGACCTGTCGAACAATTGTTATTATTTACACAAAACAGTGTAAAGAAGAATAACAAACAAAGCAATTGTTGTTGTTTACATCAAGTTGTGAACAGTGGTACACAGAATTGTGCGAACAATAAAGAGTTTAATTAAAACTAAACACAAATTTATTTTTACTTTATTTGTAATCTACCAACTCATATTTTAAACGTTTTTAAAAGCTGAAAACATAACAGTATTATTTTTATCCAACTTCACAAATTTAAACAGTTGGTTACACTTTATATTTGAACAATTACTTGGCAATAACATAATGATAAATGAAGTTAAAGCAACAGTTTATAACCAGTCAATAATAAGTTTTCTTTTTTCTTTTTATGGCAATTGTTTTTATAGATTTTCACAGCAGTTGTGGGTGTATACTGAAGACGCAACAAATTGTGAAAAACGAAAAGTCTCCAGACACATAATTTCTCCATGACACGTCTTCAGTGGCAAGAAGGCAACATTATGCGAGTATGAGAGTAAAACGAAAATCCATTAATTTTCCATTTCCATTATTTTTAATTGTTCATTATAAAATAGGAAATTAGAGAATATTTGTTGTAATATTGGTAATTAATGTCGCTGGAATGGTAGGGGCTATCTAAATGGAGGAGTTTTTTCTGTTTGTTTTTTGGAAGACAAAGTGTTTTCTTGTGCTTTATTTTGAAGCTTATTGTGTCTGATACCCTACTTAACGATTTCAAACTGAGGTCAAAGTTCAACTATAAAGAGACCAAATGATTCCAATTCCCGTTTCACTTTACTTCCGAAAATTTGTTCATAACTCTTGTTTGTTTCACAGTTCAACTTTACTCCACAACTCTTCAAATAAGATCAATTTCAATGGCGTAGCTTATCACGCAGTCGGTTTTAGCTGCTCTTTAACTTCATTTTCATTTATTATTATTTCTGTTGTTGCTTTTTTCGCTTCAACAATTCTGAAGTCACTTCATTTGTTTTTGCTGGTGGCAAGTGTTAAACGGTGAAGTCAAGCATAGAAGTCATCAATAATTTTTCAAACTGCGAATCGTTGTGCGAAAGAAGTCGTCATAAAGTAGGCGATATTATGTACTCCTAATGGCTAGTAATGAAATATTCATTTCAGCCTTTAATGTGAACTGGAATGCATAGGAAGAAAGTTTCTTAATTTATTATCCGAAGATCAAAAGTTCTTGGGAAATTTGTTATTCATTGGGTGGTAATGAAATTCTTAAAGTTTTTGGTGTGAGAAAATGGGAAATTTTAACGGTTTTTTATAATGTCTGACTAAACTGTCGTCTTAAATGAATTTTGTTTGAATTGTTCACAGTGACATAGGGTAAGAAAAGTCTGAGTCAAAAATCGTGCAAGTGTTGCTAGCAGAAGGTCGAAAAGATGTGAATGACGGCGCTCGGCCTGTTCGCCTCAGGACATGAATACATACATATTTGGTTATTACAAAAATAACCGAAAATATGAAAAAATATTTCTTCGGCGACTTCTTCTCCGCAGATCTCTGACAAAAACTCTGACAATAAATAAAACTTGAAAAAGTTCGAAGTCGGCTTTAATCTGTAGGTAACGCCACTCATGCATAAAAATAATACATACAACATATGTGTTGTGAGAAGCTAAAACTGAATGGTTGTAATCACCAATTATGTATGTATGTATGTATTAGACTACCGAGATGTACCCTAGGGATTATAACCAATTTTTTTGCCGGTCATAGTGGACTCAGAGAGCACTTTGTTGAGAATAAAAACCGATTAAAACCCAATATACCGACTCCCTAATAAGAAGAACGAACATAGTTAAGTTGGAAACATAAGAACTTATTTTTACTGACTATTAATAGCGTACTGAAGAGGAGTTGGGGGCATGTAATATGAGGGCAGTGCAATAAATCGTCTGGCCTAACTACTGCACTACCCCTGAGCAATTATGAGTATACTAGCAGATTGTACCCGGCGTTACGCGGGTTATGTAGTTTGGATTAGTTTAAAAAATTAAAAAAAATTATTATTGGGTCATTTTTGCATTAAAAATAACAATAAATAAAAAACCGGTTTTATGCTTCGTAACCGCTTTTGAAACTGGTTTCTTAAAAAACGCAATTTTTCAAATTATTAGGAAACCGGTTTAACAAACAATCCAGTTTTTTGAATACTCTAAGTCCTAAATATAAATGCACTCAATTTGCCCGTTTTTGGCCACTTTTCCCCTTTTTGGACCCCTTTTGGTTCAACTTTAGAAACGGAACACCTCCAATAGCTATTTGGGAAACTTAACCAAGCTAAATCGTAATAAATTACCTATAAAACAGATAAAATACAGCATTTATGCATAAAAGTACTAATTTTTGCCCATTTTTTCTCCCTTTGTCCCATTTTTTCCCCTTTGGGTCAAAATTTTGAAAAGATTTATTGCCTATAACCTGCACCGACAAAAGCTCGAACTATATCCAATATTTCAAGAAAATCGGTCCAGGCGTTCAGGCGTGATTGGCTATGCACTCAATTTGCCCGTTTTTGGCCCCTTTCCCCTTTTTGGACCCCTTTTGGTTCAACTTTAGAAACGGAACACCTCCAATAGCTATTTGGGAAACTTAACCAAGCTAAATCGTAAAAAATTACCTTTAAAACAGATAAAATACAGCATTTATGTATAAAAGTACTAAGTTTTGCCCATTTTTTCTCCCCTTTATCCCATTTTTTCTCCCCTTTTGGTCAAAATTTTGAAAAGATTTATAGCCTATAACCTGCACCGGCAAAAGCTCGATCTATATCCCAAATTTCAAGAAAATCGGTCCAGGCATTCAGGCGTGATTGGCTAACAAACAAACCAACAAACAAACAAACAAACAGACTTACAGAAAGATTTATAATATATATTAGGATTACAAAAAAATATTTTTTTCTCGTAATCAGTGCGTTAACAGGCATCGTTTGGGAGGTATTTCTACAAAAAGGGTGGCCATGGGACACCCTATTGTACAAATTTTTCTATAAATTTAAAAAAAAAATTTATTATTGGGTCATTTTTGCATTAAAAATAACAATAAATAAAAAACCGGTTCATCGGTTTCGAAACCGGGTTTGAAACCGGTTTCTTAAAAAATGCAATTTTTCAAATTATTCGGAAACCGGTTTAACAAACAACCCAGTTTTTTGAATACTGTAAGTCGTAACTATAAATGCACTCAATTTGCCCGGTTTTGGCCCCTTTCCCCCTTTTTGGACCTCTTTTGGTTCAACTTTAGTAACGGAACACCTCCAATAGCTATTTGGGAAACTTAACCAAGCTAAATCGTAAAAAATTACCTATAAAACAGATAAAATAAAGCATTTATGCATAAAAGTACTAATTTTTGCCCATTTTTTCCCCCTTTGACCCATTTTTTGTACCCTTTTGGTCAAAAATTTGAAAAGATTTATAGCCTATAACCTGCACCGACAAAAGCTCGATCTATATCCCAAATTTCAAGAAAATCGGTCCAGGCGTTTAGACGTGATTGACTAACAAACAAACCAACAAACAAACAAACAAAAAAACAGACAGAAAGATTTATAATATATATTAGGATTGTGTTTACTACTATTTTGTTACAAATATCAATCGATGTACAGAAAACAAAGATGTATTTTGTAGAAATTCGATATAATATCAATGATTCTTTGAGGTACATCGATAATCCTTGGAGGTAATTCGATATAATATTGTTACGAAAAGAAAAAATCTAGATACTAGTGGTTTGCTTTTACATCGTTTAACAATAAAATTATAAACAAAAGCTACAAAAACAAAAACAATGAACTTGTTTACATGATAAACAAGTAAACAAAAATATACCAACAAAACACCAGTAACCAATATGGATTGGTTGTTACAATCAATCAGTCAGGATTAAGACCTAGCTTCTCACACCACTTATGTTGTGTGCGGTAATTTTATACATGAGTGGCGGGACCTACATTTTAAAGTCGACTTTTTTTTAAACTTTTCATGCCAACTTTATTTGCTCTCAGAGTTTTTGCCAGAAATATTCAGAGAGGAAGTCGCCGAAGAGATATTTTCATATTTTCGTTATGATGTCTGACCTGGGGTTTGAACCGTGACCTTACGTCTAATAAGCCAACACACTACCTACTAGACAAAGGCGATGATAATAAGTAAACAAAAATACAACAACAAACACTGCAAGAATAAACGTAAACAAATTACACAAACAACAATAATGAAACAACGATGTTTACTTTCGAACATTCGCCTTCAAGAACATTCATCAGACTGTTACGTTGTCGTATAAAAGTCAAGGCAAAGCATGCAACCAGTCAGTAAAAGTTCAGTCAGTCTTGTGTGAAGTGTGTTTGAAGAGAATAATCGTGGTTTAAAGATCTCCTTTACAAAGATCTGTCGAACAATTGTCATTGTTACTCTGTTTAACCAGAGGAATAACAAGCAAAGCAATTGTTGTTGTATACATCAAGTTTTGAACAGTAGCACATATAATTGTGCGAACAATAAAGAATTTAATTAAAATTAAACGTAAATTTGTTTTTATTTTAATTTGCAATCTACGAGCTCATATTTTAAATGTTTTTAAAAGGTAAAAAAGTAACAATAATTCTTTAAGGTATATTGCATCGAAAAGCACACCGAAGTTTTCTCCTAAGGTCCATCACTGCCATTAAGGTCTACATACCGGATGTACACAGTAATTTTCTTCTCTTCCAAAAAAAAAAAAAATTGAAATAATAGAAGTTATCACTAGCATTGATGAGTTTATTAAAAAATAAAGTAACTTTTGTATGTACGCCGTAAATAGTACAAGCATGTGTGGTTTAGCACATCGCTAAGTGCAACTATTCACAAGTTTTCCAAACATTTAATATTTAAATCATATTTTTCATAATCTTTCAAAACTAATTTCCCCCTAACATTCTGTTCATAGTAAGTCAAATGCTAACATAACAAACCAACATCAAAGAAATATACACAAAAATGTTAAACGTTTTCAAAGTAAAAGTTTTTCTTATAAAACTTTTAAGATAAATTTTACGCGGAGTCTGGCTGGCTGGTTCGCCTAAAGTCTGCATTCGTTTAAAACACAAGTCTGAATATTTATTCTGTTCATTTACTATGTAAGAACATTTATAAGAATCTTAAAGTCATTCTACCATTTCCACACCATCAATTATGATACTGGGTAGTAAGCATGAATGCAAATGCGAAAATTGTTAAAAGTTTGCAAAATAAAAATAAAAATCAATATAATTCAACACAAATAGTTACCGATGATGCCAAAAGGACCACCACCACACTTAAAGCTGCAGCAGCAGTATTGTCGGCTTCAGACAAAGCGGCAGTAGCTGTCGTTGATTTAGATACTTTCGCTAGCCATACAATTTATATGAGAAAAGAAAAAAAAGAAGCCAATAAATTAAGAAATGTAAGAGAGGGGAAATGCAAAATTGCGGTATCATTTTCATTTCAATAAAAAAATACTTTTTTCAAATATAAAAAATATTTTTCAATTTATTACAAAGAGGTTCCGGTTAAAAATGAAAATTTACTCCCAATCTTTGACCAAACTTATCAGTCACGGTATTCAATAAACGTGGTTGCTTTTGAGCTCTTGAACTGTTGAGGTACTAATTGCTGTACATTTTCGATTTTAAAAACCCTCCAAAACAATTCAAATCGCCCGATATTGGTGAGGAATTTATTCCTCATCTATGATAAGTAATGCGATTTTAGAACTTTTGGTTCAAAAAATCCATTGTTTCGCCTGTTGTGTGATAAGTGACACCATCCTCCATTTATTCTCTATTTATAAATCACCAATTTTTCGCCGCTTTAGATCATCTTCTTATAGTTATTGCCACCGTTTTAAAAAACAAAACGTATAATGACTCTACCGGACCACAAGCTACATCAAATCGTAATTTTTATGGATCTAATGGTTGCTCGAAAATAACTCTTGGATTTTCTCCACCCCAAATGCGGCAATGGATAGAGGGAACCGAAAAGGCGGACGAACAGTCACGGAAGAGATCGGAGAACTCTGAGGAGGAGACGATAGATATAATAGATAGACATGTGTTTCTACAGAAATAATTTTCCGAATTGGAAAAGCAGCATGGAATTCTACAAACCGTGGGTGGTCCTACATACCTACATAACTGGAGAACCTTGAGTTCGACAAAAAACGGTTCGCATTCTAACAGGAATTCTCCGGAACATTGCGCTATTCGCATTTTCGCTGACAAGCTCGGTCTGTCCCACCAGGATTACTGCAGTTCCTGCCTTGATGTGGAGAAAATGGAATCGGTACACACCTTTTATGCGAGTGCACATCAGAACAATCGGTTTTTGGATGACAGAATGTTTGAAGAAAAAAATATTTCTTCGGCAACTTCCTTTCAACTGATTTCTTGTAAAAACTGTGAGAGTAAATAAAATTGACTTGAAAAAATTTCTCAAAAATCTGTCGTTCGGAGACGACTACAAACTGTAGGTGCCGCCACTCATGTATAAAATAAACAGACACAACATAAGTGGCGTGAGAAGCTAGCTTGTAAACCGGACTGAAGGGTTTTAATCACAAATTGTGAATGTATGTATGTATTTTAATAAATAAATAAAATATTTGTGTTTTAAATTGCATTGGTGACCTCGTATGTAAAGTTCAATGCGGGCATTTTAGACTTTTGGCATGCCATTTGGAAATTCTTTTATTCCGTCTTTTTGTCTATCGTGTACTGCATTTTAATTTATTATTTTACAAAAACAAGCAACATCCATAGATGATATATTTTTTCAAAAATATTCATAAATTTTAAAACATTCTAAAATAGTGTGCGTAATACTTCTTTTGTTCATCTTAGTTTTTTATAAACTTTCTTTCCTACTAATGTTTTGAGTGCCAACTCCTCCAATTCAATGAAAACATTTCTTTATATGGCATGAATCATTGAAAGTTAACTCAGATTGAAATAGAATTGAACAGACATAGATTAAACTATATTGCATTAATATAAGCAACCAAAACTAAACACATAGAAATCTTCCAAAAACTTAAACTTCTAAAACCATAAACTATCCCCATTAATGGCAAGATTTTGCATCAAGCCCAACCACTAACTGCTGAATTGCAATACAACATTTGTTTTTTTGTTTTCAAGTGTTTTTATGTTTGTTTTCTGTTTTCTTCGATTTAGTCTGTGTTATCATAAATATTAGTTTGAGGACAATACATGGTTACTGGTTTCAACACAATATATTGCATAACCAAAAGAAATTGAAAAGTTTTATTGCAGTTTGTATCAATATTTTCTCGTTGTCCTGTTTTTTTTTTTTTTTTTTTTTTTGTAAATTGAATAAGTATACGTGAGTAAAATAAAAATTAAAAGCCGCTAGCAATATGAAGTGGAAATTTTAAAAAGAATTTCTAGCATTAAATAGTTTGAAAAGTTTTCTTGTAATAGATAAAGAATTTTAATATTCAATCACTTTTTATAAGAAAACAAATTGATAGCTTAGGATGCAACAGTACTTTTTTAAATCATTGCCAATGACCATCTCATAACCACTTATCTTCTTCCACTCACTTGGTATACCTATGTATATAAAGGCAGTCTTAAAGAATAATTTTTTAAATATGAAAACATAATTTATATGAATATATATGAGCCATTGTCTATATATATACATATTGTGTGTGCTGGCTTATTAGACGTAAGGTCACAGGTTCAAACCACAGGTCAGACATCTCCAACAAAACTAAATAAGAAAAAATATTTCTTCGGCGACTTCCTCTCACCAAATTTCTGGAATAAACTCAGAGAGTAAAATAAAATTGTCATGAAAAGTTTCGTAAAGAATCTGTCGTTCGGACCCGACTTTAAACTGTAGATCCCAATACTTATGGATAAAATTAACGCACACAACATAAGTAATGTGAGAAGCTAGGTTGTAATCCGGACCAGACATCGTTCTCAAGGAAACATGGACGGTTAGCACTGCTAGCCATTTTTTTTTTTAAATTCTACTCAACTAAGTGTATAACTTAGAGTATGTATTTAAACGGGTGTATTTAATTTCTTGTTTTTTTCGCATAGTGTAATTAATTGTAATACAATTGTAAGTACAATAGCATTTACAATGTCCATATGTTGAACATAAACTGTAAGTAGTTTTGCATACAATTCATTCATAAAATTTTATTTATTTCATTAATGAAATTAATTTTTTATATTTTTGATTTATATTTACAGAGATCGAAACAGATACTGCATGGATGCATTTGTTTTTATTTTGTTCTTGTTGAGGGAATTTTATTTGTGTTTTAATAAAATTAAAAATGATTTTTACAATATTGTATGGGTATTATATGAGCAACAAAAATATGTTACAACTACAACAAGTTGTCCAACACAACATATAAAAATATCTCTTTTGTATGTGATGTTCATAAATAGATAAACGTATTACACATGTAGACATGAATATAACATGTAAATACGAATGTGTTAGGGTGGGTGAATGTGTATTTAAAACAAAAAAATTCTGCGAAATGATTGTAAATAATATGTACAAACAAACTCATGCAGGCAGGGTGAAACTGATTCCAAGGCACATATTGCAACAGTGCATGTACATATATAACACATACAGTGGACAGCAAAAGTCTTAGCACTCTAATATATTTTGACAATTTTATGTATTTTAACCAACAGTTTGTATAAAAAATTAAGGTTTTTATATTTACTTTATTAATTTATTTCTGTTTTATTATAAAACAAACAATTTTTTAATGTTTTTCATAAAACTAGAGAAAAATAAGGAAAACTTTCAGATGACTCCATAGATACCACCAAGGACAATCCTGAGTAAATTTTAAATTTAAAGGCCTAATATATGAAAATGTTATCCCTTGTGTTTAGTAGAATATCCCTTAAGGTCAAGCACTCCATTTAACCCATTTGGAATTGAATGTACCAGTTTTGTTTAGTGTTTTCTGGTGGCACCATGACCAAGTTTTTTGGTTGACTTTTGTTTGAGGTTTAGCGATTACGTAACCGTTATCTCAAAAGATCTCCTAAATACTCTCTTGAAGTCATATCGGGACTTTGTGCAAGAGTATTAAGCCTGTGGGGACTTTTTTGTCAAAATATATTGGAGTACTAAGACACCTTAAGTTATGCATATTTTTAACCATGTTCCGATAACTTGGGATCAAATGTGGCAATTTATTTGTATTCCTCATCATATTTAATTTCAATAAATATCAGCCGTAAATCCAAAATTTGGCATTACAACACTTCATATCGGATTACAATCTAGCTTCTCTCACCACTGATGTTGTGTGTGTTAATTTTAAACATGTGGGGCGGTTTAATGTGGGGCAGTTTAATGTCGACTCCGAACAACATATTTCTTGAGAAACTTTTCATGGCGATTTTATTAATTCTCAGAGGTTTTGTCTCAAATCTGCTGAGAGGATGTCGCCTAAGATATATTTTTTTTATATTTTTTGTTGGAGATGTCTGACCTGGGGTTTGAAACGTGGCCTTACGTCTAATAAGCCAAAACACTATCCTTTAGACTGCGGTGACTAGTTTAAACTCTACAAATTAGTGTGCAGATGATTTTCTTGCAAAGAGGCATAGTGCGGTAGTATCAGGTCCACGATCATAAATAGATCCGGATAATGTAGGTCACCTATTGCAATATGTGTATACAGTTTTATAATTAAATGTCAACAATCGACGTGTTCTTTGTGCTTCCGTGCTATGTGCTAGAAAGGCAATATTCATTTTAAGTAATGTAAAAAATAACATCTCTCTGCATACGTATGGACAGGAAAAGGACCTACTTACTTTTGTCCTTAAATCGCATGGCTCTCCATTGCACAATGGCGTTTCTTACGGCTTACTGTCCTTTTGGAAAGCATGCCGAAAGACTAGGTATTCCGACGAATAACTTCTGCACCTGTGAGTCTGAGGAGAAGGAAGAGACTGTCTTTCAACTCATGTGTTAGTGCTTTACTCTTAAAGAGACGGAGGTTTTTATCATCTCATTTTTTGAAATCTTTGACCTAGCTCAATAATATAAAGTATTATTTTTTACTCGGAATGGTTTATTTTAGGGAATGTGGTGGTATCACAATTGGCTTAAATACTGGCCTAAGTGGGACCTCTTCCTTTAAGGTGGCTCAGATAGCTTACCTATCCTAGCCTAACAGAATTTTATCTATTCTTTTAGCTTTTAGCTTTAACTATAAAGCACATGATGAAAAAGAAGACTTTTCTTTATAGCTCTTGTAAGAAATATCAAAATTTGTTGAACACTTGTTGCATTTCTTTAGGGAATATCTCAAGTGCTATATTTGGATGTTTTGAGGTACTTTTAATTAAAGTCAAAACAAAGTAAATTACACTAAACTTAGTTTTATGAGCACTTATTTGTAGAGTATTTATTTAGTATTCGAATTTTACTTAATAATGTGGTGTTATACACTTACAAAAATACGAAAAAATTTTCAAATTTGTGTATTTGTTGTATGTATTACAATGCTTTTGTTTTTCTCCGTAACATATTTTTTATTACCGTTTTCAACAAATAAATAAAGAATGAAAATGGGAACATTATTTTTATGAACATAAGAACTCATAAAATTGGGCATTTTTATGCATGGAAATTGCAAAGACTTTTTATGTGAATTTATTTTGCAGAAGTCCATAAACTTAATAAGTTTTTAAATACTGAGAATGCAAAATATTTTAACGTATAGTTGGGTGGTATCAGAAGATAATAAGCATGATTCTAAAATTGTTTTATGTTTTCCAGGGAAATTAACATAAAAATTACGAATAGTTCACGAAATTGGCATGAAGAATTAATTTTTTTTTTTGGGTTATTAAGGAAACTGAAAAAGTGTTCAAAATAGGCGAATTTATGTCACTCAATGTGACTTATGTGACAATGTGACATTGTGTGCAGAACACGTACTAGTACGTTTTTTGACAGTTGTTACTTGAGCGCATTACATGTACTAGTGCGAGTTAGCGTAACGGTATGGTTTCCTTTTTTTGTCTTTTAAAGGAAGAAATAATAGGCTGGCAAATGTTTAGCGTGGTATTTGCGCATATATTTCAGTCCCAACCTTATTTCTACCTTCCTAGAATTTAAACTGAAAGCAGATGTGTTCTTTTTACAATATGCCATACAACATTTTTGTATGAAAATAGCCTTTGAAAAGGTTACTAGTGTTGATATCTAAAAATGTACCAATAAATTACACAGAATGTTATCTTCTATTACTAAATGCTTGTCTATTGTAATAATACTGTTACGAAAATAAAATTATGTTTTGCTTTTACATCGTTTAACAATAAAATTATAAAAAAAAGCTACAAAAACAAAAACAATGAACTTGTTTACATGATAAACAAGTAAACAAAAGTATATCAACAAACACTACAAGAATGAATGTAAACAAAATACACAAACAACAATAATGAAACAACGATGTTTACATATATAGAGATCTCGAGAAGGAGCGGCACGAACATTTGCTCTTAAGAACATTCATCATACTGTTTACGTTGCCCTATATAAGGCAATGCAAAGCAGGCAACTGAGTTAGTAAAAGTTTAGTCAATCTTGTGTGAAGACGCGGTGTGTTTGAAGAGACTAATCATGTTTTGAAGGTCTGCGTTACAAAGATCTGTCGAACAATTGACTTGAAATTCTTACTGTTTATGCAAAAGAGTGCAAAGTGGAATAATAAACAAAGCAATTTTTGTTGTTTACATAAAGTTGTGAAGAGTGGCACACAGAATTGTGCGAATAATAAAGAATTTTAATTAAAACTAAACACAAATTTATTTTTATTTTGTTTGTAAAATCGTAACAATATCTTAATCCGACGTCTCAGATTGCTCAGAAAAAATTAATCGTCATTTACGACATTATTATTTTCACTTAAAATGTCTATGTTTTAATAGCTAGTGTGTATAGCCTGTGATTTTGTAAAATGCATCTTGCAATAATTCTAAACTTTACAGTTTTTTCATTCGATATTTAAATTGAAATTAGTTTAGTTAACAACTGTAAAATACGTATGTATGTAAAAATGTATTTTCGAATTATATTTACAAAGTAATATTGCAAATATAAAATGCATGTCCATAAACATATATCTCGTAGAAAGGTACATACTTTGTGTTTTATGTACATTAGAAGACAGCATTTTTGCAAATATTGTACGGCAAAAATAAAATTTTTTAACAGTTTTCTTATTACTTTTCAGAAAATAGAGAAATAACATTGAAGTGTTCATTTTAATGTTAAAGACATGCATTTCTGGAAGTCTTATTTTTCTTATTTTTTATTTTCAATATGAAAGATTGAATTTTTTTCAAAAATTTACTTTTCAAATACGATAGTATTTCCTTTTATTGTTATTGTCATATTTTATTATTATAGTTTCAGGTATGTACATATATGTATGTACGTGTGGTTTGTATGTCAAAATTTTTCTTGTGTTGTTAGGTTTTCTGGTATTTTCTGTCGTATAGAATATTTTCTAGGCAATCTTTCTCTTCTCATCTTTCATGATTTTATGTCATTTTTATGACAAGAGTTTTGCAGATCATTTTCCAATTGCCACTTCTATACTCATGTCATATTTATATATTTAAAGTTTTAATAAAGTTTACCTGTTAGGCCATAGGGACACCCAATGGTATAATGTTTTTGTATAGGGCTATCCATTTCGTGGTTTCAAAAGTATGGGACTGGAATTCGACATCTGTCAAACTAAGTTGTGAAACCAATTTTTTTCTTTTCAGTTGAAAGTCTGACATTGACGAAAATGGATCGCTTAACTATCACACAAGGCATAAAAATTATCAAAACAAAAAATGGTGATTCTGCCACAGCCACGTATCGTGCGTATCGGCAATTTTTCGAACAAAATTTTCTTCGGCGATGAAGCACATTTCACACTCGGTGGGTATGTTAATAAACAAAATTGTCGTATTTGGAGAGAGGCCATTACATCCAGAAAAAGTCACTGTTTGGTGTGCTCTTTGGTCCGAAGGTGTGATTGGACCTTACTTCTTTGAAAACGACGATGGAACGACTGTCACCGTCAATTCGGAGCGTTATGGTTAAATGATAACCGACTGTTTTTTGCCTGCTATTGAAGAATACGACTTGGAGAATATGTGGTTTCAACAAGACGGTGCCATATACCATACAACTCGAGCGAATATGGCTTTATTGCAAGAGACATTACCATTAGACTTTTTTTGTGGGGCTACGCGAAAAACCGTGTTTATGCAGATAAACCTTCAACTCTTGAGCACTTAAAAATCAACATTCGTCAAGTTATGCCTGAGATACCGCCCAATATGTGTCAAAAAGTGGTCGAAAATTACCTCAAAAGAATCAATGCTTGCAACACTTCGCGTGGAGGTCCTTTAAATGATGTAGTGTTTCACACATAATGTCAACGTTCAAACTTTACAATAAAAAAGAAATATCATGAAAAAAATATTTTATATGTGTTTTATTTATGTTTACTTTTGAAACCACGAAATGGATAACAGTGATAACCTCTCCTACAGCGGCGCTGAAAGCTAAGTTGAATTTAAGTTCAAGACAAATCTAATTTAAAATTCATAAGGGGATTTCGTAACCAAAGGAATCGAATGGCTGACAGCGGCTCTCTCCTTAACTGTTCCCTGGATAGAATAAGTAGTCTCTTTGATTTTGTTAAATGCTTTACTTTAAGAACGGATCTTGGGATAGATCTTTGTCACCGTCTAAAATGCATTCTGCGTTAATCACGGCCATCATCGGTGTGACGATACTTCTGGCCAAAATTTAACATTCTTGAAAATGAAGTACACTAAACTCAGGTTTTCGCCTAAACTATAAAAAAAAACTGCAGGTTTGGAGCGCATTGCAAGTAAAGCAGAAGCAAGCTCGATGTGAATGAAGTCGCCGCAGTATAGTTGGTAGTGTGTTGGCTTATTAGACGAGAGACCGTGGTTCAAGCCTTAGTTCACACGTCTCGAATAAAACGAAATATGAAAAAAAATTTCTTTCGGCGTTTTCTCCTTAACAGACTTCTAACAAAAACTTTGAGAGCAAAACAAAATTGCTATGAAAAGTTTTTCAAATCTGTCGTTTGTAATAAAATTAACACACATAACATGAGTGGTGTGAGAAGCTAGGTTGTAATACTGACTAAAGGGTTGTAATGACCACTTATGTAAATTTAGTAAGTATGATGAAAATAAGCCCTATTTCGGAAATAGGTGTAATATTTAAATACATACGAATCTATTGTTTTTCATATAGGCATTGTCAATTTTTTCCTTTTTTTGATGTCAAATAAGAGTGAGTAACCAATACAAATGCAATACTAAATATTATTTACGCAGGTGCAGCAATTGTTACGTTTTTACCTTTCTGTATGCCACTGTTCACAACTTTATGTAAACAACAACAATTGCTTTGTTTGTTATTCCTCTGTTTACACCCTTTGCATAAACAATAACAATTACCAGACAATTGTTCGACAGATCTTTGTAACGGAGATCCACAATTACACACCGCGTCTTCACACAAGACTGACTGAACTCCAGAAAATATTAGTCTTGTGGAGTGTCAATCAATACGGTCACTGCGGGACGCCAATAGGCAACCAATAATAATAAAAATTATTTCCAATTAAATAAAATGATTGTTAATAAACATTTTTATGAATTAAAAAAAACTAAATTTGTTTATGGGTTTAATTACCTATAAATGGTAGCGAAAATATCATATTTAAACTGCACCAAATAAAATAATTTTTCTTTTATTTTTCACTGCATATTTTTACTGATTCTCTGAGTCATTTATTGTTTTAATAAATAATGTGAACCATATTATCTATATGCGTTCGTACTGCATACTGATATAAATATTTATTTACACAAAAGCTATTCAAACGTTTAATGTTTTCAAAAGGCAATAAAAATAGCGTAATAATGTTTAACATAACATATTACCATAAGCGTTATATGAGGTGCAATATTATTAAAAAAAAAGAAATTACTGGCAATTAAAAGAAAGATATTCATGGAAAAGTGAATGATACTCTCATTTATAGATATTATTTTTGGGATATTTATGCGAATATGCAGACTTTGGCATTGGTAGGTGAGTATTCAGACTTAGTCGACAAATGACGAAACTTTAGTATTCTTACATTGGGCTGAGTTCCTGGAATGGAGAAAAGATTGGAAGGTTTTGTAAATTTACCAACCCCTGTAGACTGAAATATCACTTGTGAAAGTAAGACTGAGCAATTTAGAGTACATTTTTTATGATCATCCTCCACTCGACGAATAAAAGCTTCACTGTCTTGGTCATTACAACCTTTTAGTCAGGATTGGAGTCTAGTTTCTAACACAACCCATGTTGTGTGTGTTAATTTTATCAATGAGTGGCGGGTTCTACAGTTTAATGTTGACTCCGAAGCATAGATTTCTGAGAAATTTTTCATAGCAATTTTATGTACTTTCAGTGTTTTTCAACACTCATGAGAGAAAATTGTCGAAAGAAAAAAAATTTTTTATATGGTATATTCGCTGAGTGTACTGTATCAAAAACACAGTGTATCGAATAGTTTGGGGGTTTCAAAAATGATGATTTTGCCATCAAAGGCAGAGAGCTTCCAGGAGAATCAAAAAAGATTAAAGAAAATAAATTAGAAACATTGAGCACTAGGGTGGCCCTTAAAATTAAAAGTCAGATTTTCTCCAATCTCACCCCCCAGTTTGGTGAATATTGGCAAAAAAATGATATTGTCAAAGTTTCAGATCAATCGGTTGGGGTTAAGACGTGCTTCAAGACCGATGAAATTTAGGGGAAACCCTAAAATTTAAGTTTCATGACTTATAACTTCAAAAATATTAACTTTATTGAAAAATGTTGTAAGAGGAAGATGTTTCTTGTAAAGTTTTAAACATTTTTTACCTTGACAACATTTCTCTAATTCCCAACGTTGAGAAAATATATTGGAAAGAAATAAATAAAGTAGTCATATTCCAAAATTTTATAAGCGTACACCTTTTTAAAATTTTTTTAATGTTTATATTTCAATTAAAAATATGTTTAGACAATGTATATTAGAGATGAGCGATCCAATGATTTTTGAAGAACGTTGTTCTCAGTGAACGTGATTTGTTAATCACTGTTCTTTAAAACAGTGATTGTGATCACAGTATTTTCAAAAGAAACACATTAAAGAATAATAGGTGTAAATACAATAATGACAATAACGTATTTTATTAAGTCGTAAGAAAGAGACAACTAGATACATACTACGAAAAGACTACTAAACAAAATCAAAGTGGTGTCATCAATGTTATTATTTTTAATGTAATTTATTTTTATATGAAGTTTGACAATTAAGTTTCACAGGAAGTTCATGTATAAAAGACAAAAGTAAATAATCAGCATCATCTAATAGTAATTCTGCCTCGCTCAAAATAAAATGAAATAAATTTGAGTATGTAACAATTTTGAAAGAACGACATTATTAGTAACTGTTATTTGGCAATTTCAATCACTGTAGTTACCAATGCAATTTCAATCACTGTAGTTACTAATGTATATACATGTACTTACTTTACTTACTTAATTACTTAACTGACTGCTAACAACAAGATTAACGGATTTCTGTCTGATTCCTTCCATATTTCCTTGACTTCATCGAAACTATAGTTATCGTCCGTAATCTGAGATCCAATACTCCGCATATCCCTACTTGTCGATAACATATACTTCGTTTTGCCCTCATTTATATACATGTAGAAAATTATATCAAATGTTTAAACTGTGTTAAATAATTCACTTTTTAGGCTGTAATCTTGTACAGCTTGTAAAATATGTATATTGTTTCTGATGCTCATATTTCGTAAGAATCGAATTATAATCCTCTATCAGCTTAACACCTCTTTACGCTGCGTCATTGATAACATTTAATAAGCAAAGAATATTCTACATTTTCGATTAAATACATAAATGATTTAGTAATTTTTTAGAGCAACCTGCGCTATATCCTTATCAATGATTTTAAAATTGTATATTTGCTGTAGTAACATGAAATAACTACAGGGCGTCATAATTGCAGAAGTAGACGAAAACCAAGCTTCTATATAAAGATACATATTTGTCGAAATCACTTTCTTCTTGTTTTGTCAATTTAATTTCTTCTCGGGATAAAAATATCTTTATGTATAAATAGCTTTCGCCATCCATCTCGCATGGTGAACAGCACCAGGTTCATTAAACATTATTGCTTTAGAATTGTGTTTCTTAGGATGCTGTCCTAAAAACACAAAAGTGTAGTCATCTCCTGATAGTTTTGTTTCGAGCATACACTGAGCAAAACGACTGATTGAATCACTAACATGAGATTTTGTTCTACCGTCATCTATTCAAAATCGAAATTTGTTTAACTTTAAATTTGGCCACATTTTTTAATTCTTTCGAAAAGGACGACATTTAAACAGCAGTTTTTATTAATTTTTGCTTCAAACACGCTTCTCAAAATTATTTCATGTAAATGATTTCCACATGGTAGCCATAAGAGCGGCTTTTGTAAAAGATTTTCCATTATAGTACACGTTCCATTTATACGACTAGTGTTTACAGCTGTTGTATCAAAAACAATAGCGTTCGTGTTATCTTGAAGGCCCCTTTCTTGAATGGCATTACACACAGCTGATGACCGTTCTCATCCAGTTCCACTTTTCAAAGCAGGAACTTGGAGCAATTTTTCAGAAACCTAACCACATTTTCACTTAAAGTTAACTCTGGTAATAGTTTGCCGTCCCAATGTAAACACATAACATTAAAACATTCAGTCCCACATCGTACGTTTCCGTACGACACCTATCACGTCGTGGGGTGCCATGTCGTACGTTTCCGTACAACAATGATTGTTTTTACTTAGAGCCTGTAGTTCGTTTATATACGACACAGAGTGAAATTTAATGTGATTTTTACATAAAGAATCCTTTACTGAACATTTTTGTAAAAGCATTCATGGGTGTTACAAATGAATATCCTTCGTGCAGTGCCACGTCGTACAGAAATGTACGACCCAAAAAAGCCTGTATAAAATAAAAAGCATTAGGCAGAATGGTCCAAGGAGATCTCAGAAATCGGATTTGTCACTAATACACTCAGTTAACAAACAAATGTTTGGCTTCTTGGAAAGGTTTTCGTCAAAACCGCTTAGCACTCAATGTGTTAAAGGTACTAATGTCGATGTTTTTTTCAACTCTAACATATGATTTTGTCTTTTTTTTTCTCGGGCTGCTCGAATAGAATTTTTATTAATTATGTATATAGTTTTGAGCGTCAAGCTCTAATGCTTCAATAACTGCAGTGACAATATGTACAGATTTTAAGTTACTTATCATGCACGCATACAAAGCAAGGGCTACAAATTAGTATAGAAATAAACCGTAGACATCTATGGATTTTTTAAAATATTGCCCCTATTTTGTTCAATATAGGATTAAGAAAAAAGTTGTCAAGGGGAAAAATGTTTGAAACTTTACAGGAAACATCTTCCTCTTACAACATTTTTCAATCAAATTAATATTTTTGAAGTTATAAGTCATAAAACTTAAATTTTATGGTTTCCCCTAAATTTCATCGGTTTTGAGGCACATCTTAACCCCAACCGATTGATCTGAAACTTTGACAATATCATTTTTTTTGCAAATATTCACCAAACTGGGGGTTGAGACTAGAAAAATTTCGACAAAAAAAATATTCCATATAGCTAAGGGTCACCCTATTGAGCGTTTTACTTTAGAGCAAAGTAGCAAAATTGCAAATTTCTTCTTTTGATTATTTTTTCTTTGTTTTCCTTTTTTATTATTTTTTTTCTTTGAGTTAAATACTCCTGTTATTTTTACGCTTCGAATGCATGTTTTTTCTCTGATAAGAATTACTTTTAATATGATATATGATATGCCAGCATTATATTTTTCCATTTTTAAGATTTGTTTGTATGATACACTCAATAAATGTGAGTATCACAAGGCAATTTAATTAATTCGATTCATATTAGAATCCAATTGTGTTCATACTAACCGAATTTCTGAGAGTGTATACACCATAGTATCCGTAGAATTCTTAAACACACGCCTTGGAAATAAATCAAATACATAGAACAAGAGCAAGAAGGAACTCGTACGCTTTTGCATGTTTTACCAGTACAGCTGAGACGGTAAAGTTTGTTGTAAAACATGACACATTTGTTATTTCATTTGTCATTAGCAAATGTTGCAAAATAATAAAAAAGAAAGTGTTCCAAACATTAAAGCTTAATAGTAGTAACTCTTGTTGTTGTAGTAGTTAGACAAACTTATGTAAAATAAGACTATTGTTTGTATGCTTGTACTTTGATATGAAAATATTTTAAAATAATTTTTTTCTTTTTTTTCATTGGATTAATGAACTTTTTGTATTTCATTGTACGATTTAAAATTCGTTTATTACAACATTTGCAGCATCTATGTGTGGTTAAATGGTTTACGACGTCTGGAATGGTTAGTTCAGAAATCAACTGAACTTAAAGGAAAAATTGCGATTTACCAGATGTTATAATTTTTGCCACTAATTAGGCTTAAAATGTGGAATTTTTTGGAAGAAATGGTAAGGAGTAGACACTCACTTCTTAAGATCCGAACATGAACATGATAGTGTTACGTTTTTACCTTTTAAAAACGTTTAAAATATGAGTTCGTAGATTGCAAATAAAATAAAAATAAATTTGTGTATAGTTTTAATTAAATTATTTATTGTTCGCACAATTTTGTGTGTCGCTGTTCACAACTTGATGTAAATAACAACAATTGCTTTGTTTGTTATTCTTCTTTAAACTCTTTTGCGTCAACAATAAAAATTGTTCGACAGACCTTTATAACGGAGACCTTCAAACCATGATTATTCTCTTCAAACACCGCACGTCTTCACACAAGGCTGACTGAATTTTTACTGACCCCGTTGCCTGCTTTGTCTTGCCTTTTATATCGCAGGGTAAACAGTCTGATGAATGCCCTTGAAGGCAAATGACTTCGCCTTCTCGATATCTCTATAACTGTAAACATGTTTTTTACATTTATTCTTGTTTATTGTTGTATTTCGGTTTACATTTATTCTTGCGGTTTTTTGTTGTTGCATTTTTGTTTATTTGTTTATCACTCTTTTTATATTTTTGGTTACTTGTTTATCACGTAAACAAGTTCATTGTTTTTGTTTATAATTTTAATGTTAAACGATATAAAAGCAAAACACCATTTTTGTAACAATATTTTTACGCCATGGTCTAGTAGGTAGTGTTTTGGCTTATTAGACGTAAGGCCACGGTTCAACAGACATCAGACACCAGTGTTGAAAAATTCAGTACTTTAGTACTTTTTCCAGTACTTTTTAATTTCAAAAATACCGCAGTACCCCCGCGACATTTTCAGTACTTTTTAATTATTACATATTTTATGTCTTGCACTTTTCAACTATTAATGCATTGGCAACATGAAAAGGTAGAATTAGGTTTTAGCCCCGCTTAGCCAAACGTCCATGGAACGTACATTCGTTTTTAGAACACGAAAAACAATGAAAACTCTTGCCGAACCGTAATGTAATTTCGGTAAGCATTTGCATTGCTTTTCATATGCTAAAAACGAACGTATGTTACATTACGTTTCCGAATCAGTTGTTCTTGCCTTGTATGTGAGGAACAATTCGCTAGTTTTCTGTTCGACTTCCTTCTGGCAAAAACTCTGAGAGTAAATAAAATTGCCGTTATAAAGTTTTTCAAAAATCTGTCGTTCGGGGTCGAATTTAAACTGTAAGTCTCTCTACTCATGTATAAAATTAATACACACAAAACATGAAAGTGGTGTGAGAAGTTAGGTCATAATCCTGATTGAAGGGTTATAGTGACCAATGTGTATGTATGTATTTTTTTTACAAAAGTACCATTTGGTGCAAGAAAGTACTATTTCAGTTGGAGTTCAGTACCATTTCAAAATTTCAATTTTGCAACACTGTCAGACACCAAAACGAAATTTGAAAAATATTTCTTCGGTGCCTTCCTCTCAACAGAGTTATGACAAAAGCTCCGAGAGTGAATAAAATTGCCATGAAAAGTTTCTCAAGAATTTGTCGTTCGGAATCGACTTTAAATTGTAGGTCCTAACACTAATGCTTATTTATAATGATTTTTATTGGATTGTAGCAGAAAAAATGGTGAACATATACATATGTACCTCGGATTTTAAAAGTTGGTAATAAGGATCTTATTACCAAGAGATTGCGAGCTTCCTACCGGCACTGGACAGCACGTCAGCAATGTAATTTCCATTGATATTCCATATTAAAGTTAACTCGGTAATTTCTCTGAGAAATCCTTGGCAATTATGGACAAGGACGGACATTCATTAGGGACTTGATCGCAGCCTGGTTGTCTGAGTAAATCAATAGATTTTCAGACGAAAACTATACAGTGCTCAGCCAGCCTATAAGAAAGTTTAAGAACCCTTAATAAAAAATACCACACCTCATTTTTGAGCCATCATTGTAGGCTTCAAAACTCTTATCGGGAACTTTCGGATCTTCTGTCCGGAAGTCCTTAGTTGGAATTCTAAAATCGAATGTTCTATTCAGAAAGTTATAAGTTATATATAACAAGACTACTGTACATTTCACTTGTTAGACCTATTTTGGAGTATGCGTCTATTATTTGGAATCCATACTATCGTTGTCATAGTGATTCAATAGAGTCTGTGCAGAAGCAGTTTTTATTATTCTGTTTACGTGGCCTAGGATGGGATTATGCCAATGGGTTTCCATCATAAGAGGCTAGATTAGATTTGGTGAAACTTCCAACTTTGGAACGTAGAAGGACTGTCTTAGGGGTTTGTTTTGTTTTTAATCTGGTTAAAGGTGATATCGATTCTGAGTTTTTGCTTTCTAACCTGAATTTCAGTATTCCAGCAAGATTTTCACGGCACTATCGTCCTCTTTCTTTAGATTTCTATAGAACGAACTATGGAGCTAATTTTCCTTTTCGTAGATTATGTAATGATTTTAATTTATATTATGATTTTATTGATTTTAATTGTAATGTTTGTAATATTAAACGTAGCTTATATGCTAGCATTAATTTGTAAATTATTATATAAAAATGTATTTTCGTCCTTGTCTTGTTACTTTATTCAGCTTGTGATTAAGTTCTGTAGCTGTTTTATGTTCCCATTGCCATTACTTTTCCTTTACCCGCTGCAGTCCGGACTGTAGTGTGTACGTGTCCCTACGTAATGGGGACGAGCCCTCCGCGGTCGGGTGAGGGTGGGTTAGTGTGTGGCCGGGGACGTTCGATTCAAAAAAAAAAAAAAAAATCATATAATCTATCCTTATATATTTATGTCTTCCCAGAATATCTGCACGTCTATAGTCCAGATTGGGCCAGGATTAAACTGCATTAAGTCTTACTGCTCAGCCCTCTGCCTTAATAAGAGAGTGATGGAAAATCGATTGTCTTGGATTCTTCTGCATACTTTGATGGACAGCGGCGATTACTTGACCACATAGACTTTACAGTCGTACGAAGAAGATGATCTCATGCTAAGGGAATATCAACAATAACAAGCAAGTGATAAAATTAAAATCGATCAAATTAGAATGATCCCTACACTATTACTTCTACATGATCTTATGAAGTAACTATTTTTCTTATGAGACAAACTTATTAGGGTGGTGAAATGATTTACCTCGAAGACATCTTGTTTGTCATAAAAAAAAATTGATTGTGCTACAGCGTATAAAAGGGGGTCTAATGAGAGGTTAAGACTGTTTACTGTGCAGTGCGGTACAAAGGATGCTCCAAAAAAATTCTGGAGTCTTGGATTGGGGTTAGTGTAAAAGCGGGTTGTATTATTTACATTACTTGAAGAAGAAACCATTAGAAGTTTTTGAAAATTTTCGTCCGTTGGATATCATTCTTTTCATTTATCGAATCAATCCATATTGCATCCTTGAATTGTTTTCTTTTTATCGTACATATCTGAAACTTCGTCTTACCATTGCTTGATGTCCCATAATAGATAAACCGTGTGTTAAATAAAGTGTAGGGTGTTAAAGGCTTTATAGAAAACATAGTCAACAAAGCTATCATATCTCTAAAGAGGCAACTGTGATTATAAATTCAATGGCAAACAATTTGAACCTTCTGCGTCATAATTTCCGATAAAAACAGAATATCGATTTATTATAGTTAAACTGTGTGTCCATAAAGAAAGAAATGCTTATAAGAAATGTACAGTATTCGCTATTATAATATTGGACAGCTTAAAGTGAAAAAAAGGAGTAGCAAAATTGGTAATTGTTTCTAAAAAGCTGTTATTTTTAATGCAAGACTTAGAATATGATTTATGATTACCGTTCAGATAGATTACCAAGCAGTGCATTTAATATTCTACTACTCAGCCAGCTCTAGTCTAAGCTATAATCTACAGTCCTAAAATGATAGACTAAACACAAGAAGCTCCGTGTGAAACAGCAACAACAAAAACTATATGTCAAATACATGGTAGTTTTTCCATGATATTCATCAATAATGTATAGAAAACAAAATAAAAAAGAGAAATGATATGAAATTTATTACATTAGAATGCATAAATGCCCGTTTAAAAATAATGGAAAGAAAATTCCAAACTGTTGTATTCCCACACATTTTGTTATATCGTTATAAACGTAACAGTGTATTATTCACAGTGTATGGAATAAAAATAGCACCAAAGAACTTTTCATCAAATAAGTAATACCTATTGGTCACTACGCTAATATGAAGGCTTTTATTGCAATTTAGTTTGATGATAATTTAAAACCCAGGGAGCGAACTTAGAAAACATTAGATTATAGCATGCATTATAAAGGAATTGCCTTCTGTGTCTTGAACGTACACCACTACTTGACTATTACCGCATTCCGCTCTATTCTTTGGTAAACAGAATGAAAAATCTAGACACTGGTGTTTTGCTTTTACATCGATTAACATTAAAATTATAAACAAAATCTACAAAAACAAAACAATGCAGTAAACAAACCTGTTTGCAAATTATCGTACTGCCTAATATAACAACAAACACCAACAACAACACCAAAATGGTAACAAGTAAACAAAAATACAACAACAAACGCTGCAAGAATAAACGTAAACAACGATGTTTACATTTATAGAGATTTCGAGAAGACGAAGTCATGAACATTCACCTCCAAGAACATTCATCGGACTGTTTACCCTGCAATATAAAAAGCAAGGCAAAGCAGGCGAGTGGTTAGTGAAGACACGGTGAGTTTGAAGAGAGTAATCGGGGTTTGAAGATCTCCATTACAAATCCATTGTTTATGCAAAGGGTGTAAGCAGAGGAATAACAAACAAAGCAATTGTTGTTGTTTACATAAAGTGGTGAACAGTGGCACACAAAATTTTGGATACAAGTCTACGGTTTCATTAAAGCTTCTATGCTTTATACTTGAAATCAGTTGTATATTTTTTTAATTTTTAAAATCAAAAAATTGTTTCGTATTCCTCAAATAACATACGATTTTAAACATACTCATAATTTCTGATACTTATATGCATTCATACTTATTTCAATATCATACTCCTATTACTGATATAAAAGACAAGGCAAAGCAGGCGACTTTGTCAGTAAAATTTCAATCAGTCTTGTGTGAAGACGCGGTGCGTTTGAGGAGAGCAGTCGTGGTTTGAAGATCTCCGTTACAAAGATCTGTCGAACAATTGTCTAGTAATTGTTATTGTTGATGCAAAGAGTATAAACAGAGGAATAACAATGAAAAGCAATTGTTGTTGTTTACATCAACACAGAATTGTGCGAATAATAAAGAATTTTAATTAAAGCTAAACACAAATTTATTTTTATTTTATTTGCAAGCCACGAGCTCATATTTTAAAAGTTTTTAAAAGGGTAAAAACGTAACAATATTATTAACCGACAAAAAAATAAAATTTAACTGAAGTAAACATTTGCTTTGTTTCTTATTGAAATCTTCCTTTCAATTAAGTTGCTATTAATTTACATAAACCCTTATTTGGATGGCTGCCCACACTGTACTGAATGTTTGTTATTATCTCTTCTTAAATAAATTTCGAATAAAAGCACGTATATTCAAATACTAGTGTTTGTTGTGTTTTTGCATATATGCCTTTAAAGCTTTTATAATATATTTAAAGTTAGAAGCATTTAAACACAATAACTCTTTGTGTGCAGTTTCCAATTGTATCCATAATACCATTAATTAACAAAAATACCTGCAAAAGACGTCTGTATGTATTTGTCACATTGAGCTTATACGGCAGCATATAAAACGAATGATAATTTGCATAATTTATTTGGTGGTTATTTTACAATTTCTGCAAATGAAGAGAACCACTATGCAAATGATTGATAAAGGCAAGGAAAACTATCACAAGGTAAGATGTTGATCGTCAGTTGCAGTATAAACGACTATTTTATAGCCGACAATTATACAAAATAATTTAAAGCGAATGAATGTAATTAATTTGAATGGAATTGTGTCTTAAATTGCATATCCACTAACAGATTAAGCGTAAAAGGTAATGAATACAACCAAACATTTTAAACGTTTTAAATTTTAAATAGTGCTACTGGGTTATTTGTCGTTTTAAAGTCGATAAGAAATTTATCACAATGAATTGTATGAACAGTGCCGCATTAGTATAGAGAATAAATTGTGATGGATGTCAGAGTAGATTAGATTTGTAGACTTATGTTAGGTATCCTCCATGATGGGCAGCTATTTATTTACTAATGTTTTTGGTACCAAGTCTCTCGTTAAGACGCTTTTCTTTAATTTGTTTGAGATTAAATAACCAACCCGAATAGGAAACGAAACTTATGCTTATGGGAAGTATGCATACCAAGTGTACCAGTATGGAATGAGTGTTAGGATAGATTTAAGATTTTTTGTGAACGAGCCTTATTTAATTTTTTTTCTCGGCGATAACATAAAATAAGTAAACAATCGTCATCATATTGTTACGCTTTTACCTTTTAAAAACATTTAGAATATGAGCTCCTAGATTGCAAATATAAAATAACAATAAATTTGTGTTTAGTTTTAATTAAAATTCTTTATTATTCGCACAATTCTGTGTGCCACTGTTCACAACTTAATGTTAACAACAACAATTGCTTTTCTTTGTTATTCCTCTTTGCACTCTTTTGCATAAACAATAATCATTATTAGACAATTGTTCGACAGATCTTTGTAAAGGAAATCCTCAAACCACGATTACTCTCTTCAAACAAACCGCGTCTTCACACAAGACTGACTGAACTTTTACTGACTTCGTTGCCTGCATTGCCTTGCCTTTTATATGGCAACGTAAACAGTCTGATGAATATTCTTGAAACCGAATGTTCATGACTTCGCCTTCTCGAAATTGTTGCTTATGCTTATTCTTGTAGTGTTGTTGTTGTATTTTTATTTACTTGTTTATAATTTTTTAGGCTGGTGTTTGTTGTTATATTAAGCAGTTCTACAATTTGTAAACAGGTTTGTGTACTGCATTGTTTTGTTTTTGTAGCTTTTGTTTATAATTTTAATGTTAAGTGATGTAAAAGCAAAACACCAGTATCTAGATTCTTCATTTTCGTAACAATATTTTCGATAAGGCAAATACGCAACCACTCTTGAAACAATTCTCTTTTTAGCACAGTTATATTTCAAATTATTTATAATATTCATTTGATTTATATTCATACACGCAGTTAAGTTGTTAAAACGGCAATTATGGCCCACTACAAAATGAAACGCTGTTAACGGTTAAGGCAAGGCAACATGTATTGGCATACAAAAACAGTTTGACTTTCGTTCGGTAAAAATTATATCGGACAACATCATTAACTCTATGCCACACGCAAATTTCAAATTTGCACATTTTTTCTGCGTCTACAAGTGTTCTAACTACTATAACCGTATAAATCGGCTTATAACGGCAATTTTAAACAATCTAAAAGACCTGTCGTAATTTAAAAACAATTTTAAAAAATGGCCAAATGAAATTTTTCATGGAATTTTTATATTAAAAGAGGAAAAACGTCACATTAATTTAAATTTCAAAAAATCTTTTAAATGCAGCTCATTTTAATTTTGAGAAAAACAAAATTAGTTTTGACAGAAAATTAAATGATTTCGTTAAATATAACGGATCTTACAACAGATTTAAACAGATGTAGTTTCAACAAGATGATCGTTATCCGAAACTTCCTGTAGGGAAACCCTATGTAATATTAAAGTGTTAATGTGGTGATTTTAAAAGAATATGACGATGATATTTTAAGGTTTCGTTCTGATATCCTAAGTAAACACCAAATATAATGGTGCTGGTTCTGATTGTAACTGCGCAGTAAATCGGTGCGTTTTCTGATGTGTGCTGGTAAAGGACTTAAAAAAGGCCTCGTCTATGAATAATTAGAAAGAAATTAGAGAAATTCATATACAGTGGACAACAAAAGTCTTAGTACTCCAATATATTTTGACAATTCATGAATTTTAACCAACAGTTTGTATAAAAAATTAAGGTTTTTAGATTTATTTTATTAATTTATTTCTGTTTTATTATAAAATCAACAATTTTTAATGTTTCTCATTAAACAAAAAAAAGGTAGAGTTTCAGATGACTCCATAGATACCCCCAAGGAGAACCCTGAGTAAATTTAAAGGTATTTAGTAGAATATCCATTACGGTCAAGCACTCCATTTAACCCATTTGGAATTGAATGTACAAGTTTTGTTTAGTGTTTTCTGTAGGCACCGTGAGCAAGTTTTTCGGTTGACTTTTGTTTGAGGTTTAGCGATTACGTAACCGTTCTTTCAAATCATCTCCTAAATACTCTCTTGAAATCATATCTGGACTTTGTGCAAGAGTATTAAGCCTGTGGGGACTTTTTTTTGTCAATATTGTCAATATTTTTAGTACTAAGACTTTTGGTGTCCACTGTGTATGCATATTATGTTGAGAAAATGAGAAAAAAAATATAAAATCATTAAAGTGTAGAACAAATTATGTGAAAGTTCTGCGCCATCTGTTCTGTGAAGTGGATATAGTTCCCCTATTATTTGTATGTTGTTTCAATATAAAATTTTTATACCCTAAATTTTAATTTTGTACTTATCTTTTCCATTTTGTCATTTTTTATTAATTAATGTCATATCAAAAAGGCTACAAAATTGCATGACAAGATTTAAAATGATATTGAATGACAATGTCGTTTATACGGATATTGTTTTTGGTGACATGACACGATTTGTATTTACAATTGTTTTTATAAAATATTACCATGATTGACATTGTTTTAGTCAAGCGTAAATTATTATTAACGTAAAGCCTTAAACACAAATGTCTGTCAACACATGTCAATAGGAGGATATTGAGGAAATTGTCAGATCAAAAATCTAATTAACATAGAAAGGTTTATATGGATTTAAAATCTTTTAGATTTCTAAGGTGGCAAGTAAAAAAATAATGTGAGATTCTTGTATTTGCCTACTAAAGTTCCAACAGGCTTAATAGTCTAGTACAAAGTCCTGATATGACTCCAAGTAAGTATTTATTAAGTCATTTGATAGAACGTTTATTTAGTCGCTAAACCTCATACAAAAGTCAACTGAAATACCTGTTCATGAGTGGATGGCGCCAAATGTCAATAAGACACACGAGAAAAAACTGGTACATTCAATGCCAAACGGGTTAAATGGTGTGCTTGAACTTAATATATTGGGCCTTTGGATTTGAAATTTACTCTGAGTTCTTCATGGGTATAGAAAACTGAGCGGTCCCTTTTCTTTTGGTCTCTAAAAATATTACAAATTTATTGTTTTATAATAAAATAGAAATAAATAAAAAAAAGAAAATATACAAAAAACATCAATAACACTAAGTGACAAAATAAAAAAATTGGATAAACTTGACAAATGCGAATATTTTTCATATTTTTTCAAGTTTGTCCGTTCATAGTAGCAAACTTTAATTAAATAATATGAAATAAGTGATGACATTCTGAAAGTGCATTCTCTTGTGAAGAGATTGACACTTCATTTGATCAAATCGGACACAAATTACCGTAGTTATTATTTAAAGGGTCTAACAGTCGAATTATATCTTTTTTATATCCATATATATTTTTTCAAATGAACTTTTAGTTTATCGCAAAATGTGTAAAATTTTGAACATCGGTTCAGAAATGTTTGTGTAATCAATAAATTTCTAGGTAAAGTCCAAAAAGAGTTTTTGTCAAATGAAACAAGTTTGGAGGCTTCAATAAATATAAAAAAAAAATATTTTTGAGTTCTACTCAACAAAACTCACAACTTACGCTATGTCATTAGCTGGGTGTATATCATTTTTTTATTTTGTCGCATAGTGTTATTGGAATATTTTATTACTATAAACACAATAAATGCAACCAATCCAGCCATCTCTTAAAAATAGAATACATGGGTGTATATAGAAGTGATTATTTTAAAGGCAACACGGCAACAAGCAAAGATTTTGCTGCTTTGATTTTAGGCTAATTTCTATTTTTATTCGCAGCAATGAAAGAATTAGTACTCACAATGAGAGGATTTGTGCTATCAATGTGGGGATTAATGCTATTAATACAATATCGTGCATGAAAAAGAGGTTTTAAAACGCGATGTATGAGATATAACTTAAAAAATGTTTTAGTGGCACCATTGACGAAGAATTAATGAACTGTTCAGTTTTTAGCTGCTGCCTTCCATATAACTAATGCTCATGCAGCATGCCTTATGCTACAATTGAAAATATTGTGTTTACAGCATATAGTATAAAACTCATGAAATTGCTACAATATGTTGGCGTACCTAGACTTTAGCTGTACGTATGTGTAGTTTAAAATTGTAAAAATGGTACGGACTTCGCAACTAAGTATGAAGGAACTGAACTAATATAGCACAGTGTAATTCGGAATGTAATGAAAACCGTTCGGCTATAAATCCCAGATTAAGTTATAAAATTACCGAATTTTTTTAAATCCAAATTGTTTTATTCCCAATTGTTCATCTCTTCATTTCATTTTAAGATGTTCTGCATTTAAGTTTACTGCAAAACCATTTGTCTCCCTTTGTTTTTTTTTTTTCAATTACAATAAAATATTTTTTTTTGTTTTTGAATAAAATAAAATTATACTTCTAGTAAATTAAACAAAAACACTCGAGTATTTAAATAAATCCTATAAATAACATTCTTACTCACTTTATTCCATTAAATCCACAAAACGAACAATAAAATTAAATGAAATCTGTGGCCAGACATAGACAAACACTATTGCATTCCAAAAAAAAAAAAAAAGAAAAACTGCAATAGAAACAATAGAAAAATGTTAATAAATTGTGGCTTTAATACGGCCAATATAATAGAAAAATTTCTAGTTAACTAACTAAAAGAATAAAAACAAAATAATAGCAACTGAAAATGGCACTCCATGCCATACAACAAGTATAGCAGCATAGATGCGGCACCGAAAGATTTTTAAAAATTTCTTTGGCACTCTAAAATATACACATGAGGGTGGGTAGTTTTAATGCAACGAAAAAAAAACTTAAACAAGCTATTTGCGAAATTGGAATCTTAAATTTGAAGCAGTGGAGTATATGCATGAGTAGGCATGGGCTACCAGTTTAAAGCAAATAGAGTGTGAGTCGCAAAACATTTCCCACGATAACATGATATTCAGTGATATTCTTAATTTCGATTTTTTCTTTCTAAAGAAATAGCTACACAGTTTGAAAAACCAAAACTCTGGGCTTTAGACAGTATTCTGCTCCGAATAGTGATGGCCAGAAATACTTCAATATTTTAGTTTCAGACAAATTAAGACAAGAGATCGTCATGGAAACCAAGAAACCATATTGAATTGAAACTTGAATTATTGGAAAACAACATACAAATTAGCGGGAAAAAAGTCTACATACAACGGTGTAAGTAGACTTTCTTCTTTGACTATACAAATAACATTTTTTTTGCATCCCCATGTATTCATAGCGCATTTATTTGAATTTATCAGTTAGGTTAAGTCGAACAAATGAATTGCATTAAAGCTTTGTATGTTGGCACGTAAATCTATTTCATTTAAATTATTTTCATTACGATTTGCAACTTCAAATAGTTGGCATTGCATCTCAAGTTGTTTGGGATTCCGTTCCATTTTAGAGTTCAATTTGAATGTGTGAATTAATCCTCTAGTGCCCAATTTTTTTTTCCTGGATTATTTCTGAGTTTGATTTGTCTTAAAAGTAAAGGATTTGTCTTAAAAGTAAAGGATTTGTCTTAAAAGTAAAGGATAGAAAGGATTCTTTTTTTATCATGAAGTGAGCGCCCTGGGGCTTTTGGCAACGAAGGACTCTGCATGCAAAGTACGGATCTGTGCTCGAAAGTTTGGCAGCTGGTATCTCGTATAATTAGCATAGGCTTGTTGATTCTGTCGAACAAAATGAAAGCGTTTACCATGGCAAAGTCAAGCAAATGTAAGTACAGTCGATTTGTATACTTTATGCTCTTCTATGAGATCGACACCACCCATACGGCTATTGTATTCATGGATTATATTGAGGCAATCGACGTCAACAAACTTTTTTTCAGAGCGAACAAATCGTGATACCTGTGTTTTTGTGCCAATATATTGACGAATTCCCAAACTGATTGTAAAGAAAGTTCTTATATCTTTTTGAGTGGCATATAAATTCGATTGTTCAACAATGTGCTCAATAGTAGTGTCGCCTATAAATTACTTGAAGCATTTGAAAGCGTATCAAGCTTTGTGAGACGTTCTCCCAGTTCGGGCTCAGAAAATTTAGTCGCAGAGTTATCTAGTACTAAGTTCTTTTGGAGCCACAAGATTTTCTCGAAATTGTGAAATTTGGGATCTACGAGTATATCCGAAACAGATCCAATAAACTTCCTCGTTTTACATTTAATACTATCTTCAGGCTTAATGATATTCTGCTCTGCAGGCACATTGCGTTTGCGTTTCTGTGACCGAGGAGTAATTAAATCAATCGAAGTACATAGAAAGGCATAATAATTTTGCCTATGACGAGGGACTTCCGCTTGGAGTAGCGCAAATCTCTGATACCAGCATTGATTCTGACATATTCACAGTTCTATTTATCGCCTCGTCAAATCCAACGTTGGTATGGCCCTTGGTCTCACAAGCATTATCATTTAAGTCGTCTTCCACATCTTCTTCTACGAAATTCATCAAATCCAAAATTTTTCCAATTTCTTCATAAGAAAGCGATGACAACTTTTGCATTTTTCGACGTTCCATGTCTATTAACCACAATTTTTTATCTTCCGAAATGTTCTACTTTCAAATTCACCTAATACATGTATTTTTATTTTTTTGTTGAATTGTCCTAAGACCGCCTCCAGACGGGCTTCCCTTCAAGATCAATAAAAAGCTTCCTAATTTTTGGACTCTCCGACTTAATCAAAATACACAAAAGAAAGCAAAACAGAATTTGGAAAGCGAATAAATGAGCATTGAATTTAACCCGTCTACACGCGGTCGTGGGCACTAGACGGTTAAAATTTATATTCCAAGTTCTGACATTACATAGCACATACTGCATCATTTTTGATGGCAAGTTTTCAAAAAAAAAAAAAAATGCTTGTTTTAGTTGGTTTATAAAATGCCAAAGGATTTTCAATCCAACAAAGAAATTAAAATTAAATATTTTTGTTGAAGAAAAATTAAAAACAACACTTAACCTTTAATTAGGTTGCGGGCGCATTATAGTACAACAAAATTTAAGAATAATTTAAAATTATAGCCGTAAGCGCTTTATTAGGGTGTAAAAACTAAATTCATTCAACATTTTTAATTTATTTTCCAACAGATACCACAGTTTGTGGATAACCCGCATATGACAATGTGCATTAAGAAAATAAGAAAAAACTAAACCTCGAATCGTTAAACATTTAATTGAACATCAGTGACTAGAACATTCGCAAAATGCAACTCGTGTTGTAGGTTTCCTGTGTTTGTCAAATATCCTGTTCTCTCCCTATGTTGCGGCTGTACGCTGCTAAGCTCAATTACTTTCGGTCGTTATTTGAAATTAATTTCATTAACATCGGCATAAAGTTCCAACAATTAAAAAGGAGAGCACCGGTTTCAAATGAAATTTAATGACCCAACAGAGTGCGGTTTAACGAACAAACTGTTAAGGTACACACGACAATCGGACAGGCATTAAAAATAAAATGCAGTAAAAAGAGGTAAAAAAATCATTTTAATATTAAAAATAAAATTCTTTAATCAATAACAGATGAACTGTGCAGTAATGCCAAAGGGAGAGAATAAAAATATTCCCATTCCCCTATAAGTGTGCGAAATGAAACCAAACAACATATACAGTGGACAGCAAAAGTCGGAGTACCCCAATATATTTTTTTTAGCGATTTCATGAATTTTTTTTATTTATTTATTTATTTATTATAATTTACATAGCACAACAAGATATGAATCTTATAAGTGACAGTGCTATGTTTGGAATCATTAAGATTTAAAAATTAATAGTGAAACAAAACATATTAAATAAAAAATACAAAATTAATATAATTAATATCATGTTAAAATATAAAATATAAAGAAAAAAATATAATATAAAGAAATTTAAAAAAAATAATAATATTGTAGAAGTAAATAAAAAAGTTGAAAAAATATTAAAAAAATGTTACTACATATTTATAAAAATCAATCTAAAAAACTAGAAATAAAAATATAACCGATATAAACCTATAAAACAAATCATAAAAAAAAATTTACTTATGAAAATAATTTAAATAACTTTTTTTTGAACGCATTTGCATTGCCAAGATTCTGGATGTAGTTTGGTAGGGAATTCCAAAGACTAGTGGTGTGTATAAAAAAACTGTCTCTGAGACAAGAGAGTCCTAAATCGTTGCACCGGTAGGATCTAGCAAATTTAATTCGACAAAATAAATATTCCGGCCGTTCCGTGTAAATTATCTTATGAAGTAAAATAAGGCATCTAATTTTCAAGAGATTATCAAATTTCACATTAAGAATCCGGCAAGCCAAATGAGAAATGTGATCACGACTCCCTTTACGAAAGACATATATAGCTATGTTATTAAATGCCAAGTTAAGTCTACGGTTATCATCACAATCACAGTTAGCGAAGATTTCACACCCATACAAAAGTACCGGAATTAAGTACGTTCTAGCAAGTTGCATACGAATGACAAAAGGAGTCGAATCAATAACAGTCCACAAGTTCCTAAGCATACTATAAATTCTACCAACAACGACACCTATATGATTAGACCACGATAAACTGCCATTAAAGACAATACCCAGATTCTTCGCAGATTCGACAAAGTCAATCTTATTTCCCCTGATGCACAATTCAGGTATGACAAATGATCTATCGGTCCTCGAAAGTATAATACATTTAGACTTGGAGGGATTGATGCAAAGTCCATTGGCCGAGGTCCAGTTATCAATCCTAACCAAATCACTATTGATGTAATCCAAACAAGAATCAATATCCTGCCTAGAGATGAACTTTTTGAGATCTATTAAGCAAATAAGAATAAATAAGATTACAGGCAGAATTTGAGAAATAAAACAGTTTCCGGAGCTTTTTCAATAGAACTTCGTGAGCGACAACAACATTTATTAGAGCAGTAGTACAACTTCTACCTTTCATAAATCCCGACTGACTAAGAGTAAAGTAATTGTGACTCTCCAGATAATTAGTGATCTGTCTGGCCATTATATTCTCCATTACCTTGGACAAAAACGGAAGGATAGCAATTGGCCTGAACTCATTGTTCGATTTGGGAATGGGAATGATTTTTGCCAGTTTCCAATGTTCAGGAAAAGTAGATTTAGTCAGAACTGTATTGAACAAGTGAGTATAGTATGGCAAAAGTTTAGGAGTCAGAGCTTTCAGGAATGAAGGATCCAAATCATCAGAACCAACCGCATTTAACCAAAAGTTTTTATAAAAAATGTAAGCTTTTATACTTATTTTATTAATTTATTTCTATTCTACTATAAAACAAAATAAATTTTGTTTTTCACAAACCTTAAAAAATTAAAAAAGTTTCTGATGACACCGTAGTTTTGCATCGCAAAAATATAGATACCCAATACAAATGCCCAATATATTAAAATGTTACATCCAATATTTAGTAGAATATCCCTTAAGGTCAAGCACTCCATTTAAATCATTTGTACCAGTTTTGTTTAGCGTTTCCTATTGATATTTGCCACCATGCACTCGTGAGCTAGTTTTGACTTTTGTTTGAAGCTTAGTGACTACCTAACCGTTCTTCTAAATGATCCCCAAAATATTTTCTTGGAGTCATATCGAGACTTACTAAAGAGTACAAAGCCTGTGGGGACTTGGGTAGGCAAATAACGTCTTCACATAAGCAGCAGTAGGGTTCATTGACTTGTTGGAAATATTAACCATTAGGAATTCGTAATTTCTTTCGAACTTGAAATGAATTTGTTCTTTAGAATGCTTAAATACTCTCTTTATTTATTAGTTCCTCAATAAATTCCAAAGCGTCCACACCTGGTGCCGGGATGCTTAAAATTTAAACTCACCCTAATTCTGAATGCATGCTTTTTGTGATTCAATTATGGTATAATATTATCGCTGAAATCTAAGTAGGTCCAGCATTCAGTAATCCATACAAATATGGCGTCTACCATTAAGCGTTTCCCATCTTTAAATTTAAATAAAACAAAAGGCGTGTAAGAAATTATAGAAACCTTTTATTCGTTTATTGATGCCACTTTGTTAAAATATCCGCAACTATTCATGGCTCAAGTTTTACCTAGAAATCTACTGAGAGGAAGTCGCCGAAGAAATATTTTTTTATATTTCGTTTTGTTGGAGATGTCAGACCTGGGATTTAAACCAAGGCTTCACGTCTAATAAACCAGCGCAAGACCTAGTTGGTCAAGACTACAGCGACTGTGAGATGACCTTACCCTCAAATCTCTTGTGTGGAATATCCAATGCGGCATGAGTTATTTGGGATATAGCGCCGACCCATTGAAACTACATATCGTTGGTGTACAGAACATGAAATTCAAGCTAAATAGAGTTGGTAGTCACCGACCAAAAGTGAACAAACAACATTTTTGAATTTTGAACAATACTAATCGACATGAGATCCATAAGCGTACAACGTATCAAGAAAAAGTAACTGTTTGGGGTGAACCTAGGGCTGGCAACATCATTGGTCCATTTTTCTTCGAGAATGATCTTGGCGAGAACAGTACTGTCAATGAATATCGACTTATTTTAGCGTAAAATGCGTAATCTAGATGTCATCGACATGTAGTTATATAATTTTGATATTCTGTACTACTGCTTTCAGGTCGCGGTCTTGTTACGTAGATGAGATGTGAACTGGCCACTGGGTTTTAACCACATTAAATTTTTTCTTGTGGGATTTTCTTAAGTGAATGCAAAAAAGGGATGCAAACGATACTTCGATGTTTAGAAAACAGATGTAGATGTACGATACATCGGCTTTTGATCGACGATACATAGCACTCAAATTGAAAAGCATTAAAATCAAAGAAGCCATCAACATCGTTAAAATGAATGATCCACTGTATAATTTTTTGAAAGATTCTCTGTATATAATAATTGATTCTCTGATGTTTATTAACAACGATGTTTTTATTAACGATGTTGCATCCCTAATGCAAATACTTCACAAAACACTGCGGTCTTTGAAACAACATAACATAACTCATACCATCTGTCAAATACCGGGTTATCCATTTCGTGGTTTCAAAAGTAAACGTAAATAAAACACGTATAAAATATTTTTTTTCATGATATTTCTTTTTTATTGTAAAGTTTGAACGTTGACATTATGTGTGAAACACTGCATCATTTAAATGATCTCCACGCGAAGTGTAGCAATGATTCTTTTGAGGTAATCTTCGACCACTTTTTGACACATATTGGACGGTATCTCAGCCATAACTTAACGAATGTTAGTTTCTAGTGCTCAAGAGTTGAAGGTTTATCTGCATAAGCACGGTCTTTCGAGTGGCCCCACAAAAAAAGTCTAATGGTGTCAAATCGCATGATCTTGGTGGCCAGTTGATATCGCCACGACGAGAAATTACGCGGCCAGGAAATGTCTCTTGCAATAAAGCCATATTCGCTCGAGTTGTGTGGCGTGTGGCACCGTCTTGTTAAAACCACATATTCTCCAAGTGGTATTCTTCAATAGTCGGTTATCATATGACCATAACGCTCCGAATTGATGGTGACAGTCGTTCCATTGTCGTTTTCGAAGAAGTAAGGTCCAATCACACCTACGGACCAAAGAGAGCACCAAACAGTGACTTTTCTGGATGTAATGGCCTCTCTTCAATTACTTGAGGATTCTCAAAACCCCAAATAGGACAATTTTGTTTATTAACGTACCCACCGAGTGTGAAATATGCTTCATCGCTGAAGAAAATTTTGTTCGAAAAATTGCCGATACGTACGATACGTGGCTGTGGCAGAATCACCATTTTTGTAATGGGTTTTGATAATTTTTATGCGTTGTGTGATAGTTAAGCGATCCATTTTCGTCAATGTCAGACTTTCAACTGAAAAGAAAAAAATTGGTTTCACAACTTAGTTTGACAGATGTCGAATTCCAGTCCCATACTTTTGAAACCACGAAATGGATAGCCCTTTATATTTTTTTATTTTTGGTTTTGCTGGAGATGTCACGGGGTCTTGTCTAATCAGAATCCAATATATATAGTACAAGGTATAGTTTGTGGCTTATGCATACCAACTATTTAAAAAATCCTTTCGGGATGTTATATTTAAAGTGTGATTTTATTATCACTCTAAATGCTGTTTTTACTGTAGTCACATTTTCTTTTGTGCTGTATTTCACAAACAACTGACCCCTCTATTTTATGGTTTTATGCTGATTATATTCAGATTTGTTACACTGCCTTTATTTTATTTTTGTTTTCTAGTGAAGTGTTTGGTGCCTTCTTTCTGTCTTTCTTTTAACAGGAGCATAAGAAAACTAATTTAATTTTTCAGTGAAGTGGAAATAGTTGTTGCCTCTGGGCAAAGGCTTAATACTTGACTTTGATGGAGTACCACATCAACTGTCTTTTAATTTAAACTACACTATGACCCAAAACGAAAGGTTAAATTGATACAAATTAGATTTCGTCAGAAAAATATAATTAAAAGTGCAATTGAATGGGATGATGATTGAAAATTGACTTCAGCATCAGTAGATAAATAACAAAAATAATTCGCTTTCCTTATTTTAAATATACGGGAATTATTTTTTTTTATACTAGGATAAGATACACAATTTCTAGTACAAGAAAATTCAATTAGAATTTGGAAATAAATGGATAATTTAAAAGGAAGTTTTGAAAACGAATTACTCGAAATAAGAGGCATAAGAATTTTGATGTTATACATTTTATAAGGTGCATTTTTTATGCGTTTAGACTTTTTTGTTATAAAGAAAATCTACAAACAAGAACTAAGAACAGTAAGGTTAGGTTAGAGGACGTGTACTTGTCCGTTAAGACAAGTACAATACCCGGAGGTCGAAATTGACCCATTGTACAGCACAGAAGAACAGTAAGGTACGTAATAATTGGTAAGCCGTCGCAACGATTAAACATATCTTTATTTTAACCTCTAATGTGTCCCTCTAGGTTCGAGTATGGTTGCATGTATGCTTCAACAGAAATCATATATGATTCCCAGTATAATTCAACAGATATGCATGACATACATATTTGGTCATTATAACTCTTCAGTCAGCATTACAACCTAGTTCCTCATACCACCCATTCTGTGTGCGTTAATTTTATCCTTGAGTGGGGGGATCCAAATCGACTCCTAACGATAGATTTTTGAGAAACATTTTCCTGGGAATTTTGCCAGAAAACTGCAAGAATTTAAATAAGAAGAAATATTTTTTCATATTTCGTTTTTATCAAGATGTCTGGGGTTTGAACCCTTGCCTTGTGTACCACGAAAATAATATATCATTTCGAACTAATGCCTTTGCTGCTCTCAATTAATTTACACTTGACACTTTAACATTCTATTACTATTTCATTTACGAGGAAATTGCTATCGATCACTAACATCCATAATTAGCCTCTGTAAAAGAACCACAACGATAACAATTGGACACTAGCTATGTGATAGATACCAATATGGGTCGATCTTATGAACATGTTTTCTAGCCTTTTCATGCATCCAGGCGAAGATAATCATAATACGTTAAACAAGCAAAATTGTAAAAGGGGTTTTTGGGGTCACTGATTACAGATCTTCATTCAGATTTAAAAAATTAAATTTTAAAAATTATAAAATTTTTATAAAAAAAAAATTTTATAAACCTCGACCGCCATATTGGATCTGCCATTTTGAATTTTTTAAATCTGAATAAAGATCTGTAATCAGCGACCCCAAAAACCCCTGAGTAACAATCTTTAAGTAAATCTGATTAAATTTTAAGGACCTCCGTAATGTGTTTCATTTTCTCTTGTATCCCTTGACATAAACCCACCCCCTACTTTAAGGGTGCATGCAAACAATTTGGCTTTGGGCTCATTTTAAATGGTTGGTTCTAGCGCGTCAGTCTTTAGCTCTACAATTTTTCAAAAATGACCAAAAACGCTATTTTTAGGGGTTTCAACCCTCTTTTTCTCGAAAGCCTGACGTGATTGCGCGCACAATGCAATGAGCTGTGTTATCAGTTGTTACTGTTAGCTGATATGAACTGGGATAATATGAATAATTTCATAGTAGAAGTAATCGAAGTATTATGAACAACTGAAAACGTAATTGTGAAAAAAGAACTTTTCGATATATTAGGAGAAATCATAATGATATCTGATATTTTCCGCGAGGGAATTAGGGCCTCGACTCACTATTTAATCCATATTTTCTAAACACTGACCATTCAGATGTGTTTTGACTTTAAGTCTGTGGAACTATTAGCAACTAAAGTGCCACTATTACTGTTACTACATTATAAAGAACAAAATCTAGTCTAGTAGGTAGTATGTTGATTTATTACGATAGTCCTTGGTTCAAAGCCCAGTTCAGACATCTCAAAAAAACGAAATATGAAAAATAAATATTTATTTCGGCAAGTGTCTGTGGAGAAACGTCAAATTTTCTTATCTCTAAACCATATACATAGCTTATTAGACAAGAGGCCGTGGTTCAAACAACATTTCGAACAAAAGGAAACATAAAAAAATATTTTCTTTCGGTGACTTCCTCTCAGCAGTCTAGTGTCAGAAACACTGAGAGTGAAATAAAATTGCCATAAATAGTTTTTTAAATCTGTTGTTCGTGTTTGATATTAGACTATAGGTCCTGTTACTCTTGAATTAACACACGTAACATAGCTGGTGTGGTCAGCTAGGTTCCAATTCTGACAAAGGGTTGTAATGACCAAATTAAGTATATAAAATTGCTATGAAAAAATTTCTCAAAAAATCTGTCGTTCGAAGCCGCCTTTAAGCTGTAGGTCCCATTGTTTATGTATAAAATTACAACACACAACGTATGTGGTGCCAAAAGTTCGATCGTAATCCTGACAGACTGTAATAACCAATTGTGTATGTATGTATGTAAGAAAATAAAACAGTTTGCAGGCATTTATAGTCAGATTTCATGAAGACAAGGAAATGTATTTCTTACAAACTTTTATTTCCTATTCTTACTGTTCTTCTACACATAACAGGTAATTATCCTAAAATAAAATATAAAAATTTATATAAGCAATCTCCGATTCGCAATCAAATATAAAATACTGAAACTAATTCATTTTTTCACCTAAACCTATGGTGTTTTAACCAGTCTAATAATTTTAAGACTTGGGCTACCAAAAAATTTTTTTGATACATTCACCTCTTATTTTGAATAAAAACCAGTAGTAGTGACAATAACAAAGTAATTTTTTGGCCGTGGAATAAGTATGAACACATTTAAGAAAATCGTGTACAATAGGAGAGAAATCTTTACACAAGACACTGTCAAATGACAAAAAACTGACAGTGTTGTTTGTTAGTTTTTCTTCCATTATTGCATCAGCATTTTAAGATTGCAGAAAATAAGTAAATATTTGTGATAAATGCGGATAAACAGAATGAAGTAATACTCGTTTAAAATTTAAAAGATAAATCAACAGACGTAAGCTCACCAATCAAATTTTAAGTAGAAAATCAGGGATGATATCCTCACTAACAGCATTAATCTGCTCGTTCTCCTTCCTAGAGCGATTATTTTGAAGTGATTAAAGCCACCAAATTTTCAGAATTTTAAAAACATTCATTCTCTTGACTTAAGATTTTGAGATTTCTCTTGACTTAAGAGTTGTCATAGCATAGCTATAGTGTAGACTAAACAAATAAATGCTGTGGCGGCCGTTCTTCTTCCCCAGTATGCTAAAGTACATCTTCGCACAATATAAGTTTCATAATCAAAGTAATCCTCAACTAAACAAACGTTAACGAGTCTAACAATGTAATGTTGATGATGATGACAGCGATAATGAGTGATGCCCAGTAACTGATACGCAAAATTTAAGTCAAGAATATTTTCATGAGAAAAACAGAAACAAATTTTTCTTGTTCTTGAAGCTTTAAACCGTTTAAAGATTATTTTCTATTTCTGTCTACAAAACGGACAGTCATCATTTTCCATTTTCTGTCACTATGAATAGAACGGATTACAACTGTTCACGAATTCTAAATCCAACATTTGCTCTTCGCTATTGTGTTTCATACTTTTGTCAGTGGATACACGTACGTTGTATACTTTCCGTTGATAGCATCATTCGTCGTTTTTTGTTGCCTGTGGCATGTAAAAGAAATGGTTAACAACTTGTTAACACTGTCATTAGCCAAGGTAAGTTAAATGGTTATAATGTTAGCAAATTAGTGGTAACATTATTATGAGTGTGTTATTAAATATGAATTATATAGCGAATGAGCCATAGATGCAGAAGAGTTGTATGACCGTTATGGGGAATCATAAATTGCGCTGTACTTACAATGAATTGTTGCAGATGTTTAAAAGTATAAGGTTTCCCAACATAGATTTACGAGCTAATAGCCATCTTTTTGAAGCTACATCTGTCAAATTGGTTGCAATTTATTCATTCATTCATGGATGATGAGAACTGACTATAATTTTCATCAAACAATCATAGTCAGCGATGACGCCCAAACAAAATTATCAAATTCGGGGCAATAACAATCCACAGAGATCCTAATACATCCGCAAAAAGTTACTGTTTGGTGCGGATTTTGGGCTGGCCGCGTCATCAAATATAGACTGATGACTGAGAACCAACGCCGTCTGAATTTAACAGGACGACACTACGTGTCACACAGCATAAGCGATTTGAAGACATGGTCATCTCATGTGAATTTGATGTAAAGTGTTCACAGAGGTCTGGTGATTTGACCTCGTTAGACATTTTCCTGTGGGGTTTTCTTAAGTCGTAAGAGTCGCAAGCCAACATAACCCGTGTTATCATTTATATTTTGTGTGATTTCTGTTCCGGAGTCATGGAAAATATGACATTTGGAATGCACTCCACCCGGAGCCATGGCAGACATTTAAACGCTGCTGTATTACACATATAATGGCATCAATAGAACATTCAAACAAAACACAAATTTCGGTGATATCTCAGACACATTTTGGTTGACTTAAATTTAAAGATGCATACATACATAATTGGTCATTGCAACCCTTCAGTCAGGATTATTGACCTAGTTTCTCACACCACTTATGTTGTGTGTGTTAATTTTATACATAAGTGGCGGGACCTACAGTTTTAAAGTCGACTCCGAACGACAGATTTTTTGAGAAACTTTTCATGGCAATTTTATTTACTCTCAGAGTTTTTGCCAGAAATCTGCTGAGAGGAAATCGCCGAAGAAATACTTTTTGTATTTTTTTTGATGTCTGGCCTGGGATTCGAACTCGGGCCTTTCGTCTAATAAGCCAACACACTACCTACTAGACCACGGCGACTTCATGCAGAATTTCTTCTTAATTTCGACGTCATCGGATCATATTTCTTTGGGAACTGCATTGGGCAGTCTTTTACCATCATTACAGGTTGATGATTATTCACTTATTTTGGCCTGAAGTGGACGAACTGGACATCAACGACAAGTAGTTTCAACGCGAGGCCGCTACATGCTACTGCTTATGGCCCTTTGGCTGTTCTACATGAGTAATTTGAGGATACGCTTATTTCATGTAGAAGTGATATGCACAGCAGTCATGGAAAATTTGATATTTCGGATACGCTCCACCTGGAGGAGCCGTTGTGGACATTTTAATGATGTTATATTCCACACATAATTGCATTGATAGCTCTTTCAAATGAAGGTACTGTGTTAGCTATTAGACGTGAGGCCACGATTCAAACCCCAGGGCAGACATATCGAACAAAACGGAATGTGAAAAAAAAAATTTTTCGTCGGCGACATTCTCTCAGTAGATTTCTGCCAAAATCTCTGAGAGTACACAAAATCTACCATGAAAAGTTTCTCAAAAATATTTCGTTCGGAGTCGACTTTAAGCTGTAAGTCCCTCCACTCATGTATGAAATTAACGTACACAACATAAGTGATATTTGAAGCTAGGTCGTAACCCTGACTAAAGGGTTGTAACCACCAATTATGTCAGTTACATAATTAATTCCAATTCGCATACGTTTCAAATGGGTTCAAATTGCAACAAAATTTTTGTTGACCATTCAATACAAAAATTTTGATTGTTACCTTAATGTGTCATATTTATTATTTAACTAGCTGATACCCGGTGTGCTTCGCTACCCCATCGAAATTAAATACATAATAATTAAAAAATTTATTTATTTAGTAATTAAATTATGCAATTTTTCTTAAAGGTTTATTCTAATTTCATTTGATGACAATATATTTAATTTAAATTATAAAATAATACATTTATGAGCTATTTATTTGTATATGAGTTGAAAATTCAAACTCAACCATTTAAGGGTCATATACCTTACTATTGCATATTTCAAGATATAATAATTTCCACACTCACTAATCAGAGAATTTTTCTAATATTATTAATTAATAAGAATATACAAATGTATATTTGTAATTACTTCACGTGAGAGGCACTACCTTACTATAGCTGGGATACAAAATTGGGGACTCTAGCTGTTATAGTTTTTTAGATATACAGATTTTAATAATTAGTTCATATGGAGTTTGCCACGCCCCTAATGCTTGATCGCCCATTTTTAACAAAAATATTGATACTGAACCTTTAGATATTCGTACAAAATTTGAGCAGTCTTACTGTTCTGGTGTTCTAGATATGCAGATTTTAGTATTTACTTCATTCATTCATTCCCTATTTTTGTCCAAAATATTTATATTTAAACAAAAGTTACTTGTAAAAAATTTGGGGACTCCAACTGTTAAAGTTTTCCAGTTATGCAGATTTTAGTATTTACTTTATATGGAAGGTGCCATGCCCCCTAATGATAGATCGCCCATTTTTGTCAAAAAAAAACATATTGAACCTAAGGATATTCGTCCAAAATTTGAATAGTTTAACTGTTCTGGTGTTCTAGATATGCAGATTTTATAATTTACTTTATATGGGAGGAGTCATGCCCACTTTTTCTAGATCGCCTTTTTTGTCCAAAATATTTATATTGAAACTGCAGTTATTGTACAAAATTTGAGGTATCTTGCTGTTATAGTTTTTCCAATATACCCATTTTGTTATTAGCTTACAATAGTAGGTAATGTAGTATATGTGGGCGTGGCACCTCGCTCATTTGAAATTTCAACATAAAAAGTAGCCTATAACTCCTTCCAGACATACAGGAAAATACTATGAAAATTTCAAGAAAATCGGTTCAGCCGTTTAGACGTCTATAAAGTTCAAACATACAAACATACAAACAAACACACATTCATTTTTATAGATTTCAACTGTATTATTTCAGGTCATCAATGTGATTGTAAAAATGTTCGTTTATTTAAAATCTCTTATAAATTTCATTTAAAACTATAGATCCCATTGTTTAACCAAATACAAAATTATTTGTCTTTTTTATTAACAATAAACAAAATTACAATTTGAAATGATTTTGTGTTCACTGCGTTTTCTGCTACTGTGGATAATGATGATGATCTTTGCCATGATGTTGCAATAAAGTCACTGTATTATTTCTACTTTTATCACATTTTTAGTTTTATAGAAAAAATTATGCATTTTAGAATGCATTTATAATATACCCCATGTACTAGCTTAGGTAGAATAAATACGATTTTGATGATATGAAATATTAAAAAAAAAAAATAACAAAAAAGGAACAAAACTTTCGCCCAATGAACTTAATGGTTGTAAAATGTATATTGCTGGTATAAAGAAAATAAAAATTTTAATAGGAGAAGCTGCCGTAGACTAGTAGGTAGTGTGTTGGCTTATTAGACGTGAGACCACGGTTCAAATCCCAGGTCAGACATGTCCAACAAAAAGAAGTATGAAAAAATATTTCGCGACTTCCATCAACAGATTTCTGGCAAATAATCTGAAAGTAAATAAAATTGCCGTGAAAAGTTTCTCAAAAATCTGGTGTTCGGAGTCAACTTTTAACTGTAGGTCCCGCCACTTGTGGATAAGATTAACACACACAACATAAGTGCTATGAGAAACTAGATCGTAATCCTGACTAAAAGGCTGTAATTCCCAATTATGTACATATGTGAAATAGGAGCAGTAACTCAGACTTATATATTCAATGCGTAATAGTTCCTCCAAATCATCTCTTCCGGCATAGTGATGGACATGTACCGAATAAGAGAAGAACATTTCCTCTTCTTCCCCATCGCTACAGTTTCTGCAGAAATCACATACTAAATGCCCAAAACCAATGCGACTCACATGTGTGCTCATATTGCAATGCCCCGTAATTGCACCGACAACAATACTAAGCGTGTTTTTTTGGGAGTTTAAGAAGTCTTCTCATGCGCCCTGCATTCAATTTAGGCCAGATTTTCTGCACTGTTCTGACAGTATCCAAAAATGCTTATCCGGCGTTTTCCGGCGATATTCATGACAGCACTGTCAATTATAAGTTCATAGGTCTTTAGAAGAATTCGCAAGGATGAGAATTCATCAGACAGTTTGAATGTTATGCCGCACCTGGCCAGTTCATCTGCTCTACATGTGGCCTGAAATGTCACTGTGTTATGGTATCCATTTTATATGGAAATCGCATGATTTCGCTACGTCTTTGAGATATCTGTGACAGTTAAATACCGTCTTGGAGCTCATTATGTTGAAATTTAGTGCTTTGATAGTCGCTTAGCTTTTAAAAAGTATGATAATGGTAAACAACCGAGGATAAAATCAAGGACAAGATTTGGAGGCTAGAATGAAAGGACGTTTTTAGGACAATCGCTTATGACTCAACTGAAGATGTTGCACCGCTACCGATTTCTTTTTCTGGTAATAAACTTATAGTGCAAAGCCGAACCACACAAACACCCGATATCTCCCTTTGTTCCACAGGAAAAGTGGAATTTGTCAAAAATCATGTGAGGTGTGTTTACTGCTGATAAAGTGGGCTAGGAACTCTTGTGTCCCACTTGCAATTTGATGCTATTTTATCTTGTCTACTATTGGAATGTATTGCCGACAGAGACCTTCTACTTTTTAACCAAACAAAACTTTTAGTCAATTCAACACTTTCCCTAGTTTTGCTTGGCGACTAGGCACCATTGTGTGGTTTATAGTTATGGCCCCTAATAATACAACATAATGAAATTTACAAATGGTGATATTGTAATGCAAATTCCAAGAAATGCAGATTTCCTTGCAATTTTTACATAAAAGCTGAAAGTTCTGGAGGGACTCTTCTATAACTTCTTTTCTTTTTCAAAAATAACGAAGAAATTTTAGTTTAATTATCACTAAAAACCAATAAATTCTAGCAATTATTTAAGCAATTATTATTATTATTTGTTTTCAAATGAACGGTAACGAGTAGCTCTTAGTTACTGGCTATTACTTCCAGAATCGTCTTGTCTTGGCAGCTTGCCATAATGGAATTAAAATTTTAACACAAATAAATATTTTTCACATTTTCTTATTTTTTTTTTGGCAAAGAGTGTCTATAAATTAAAGACTTTAAATGCTTTACACTAATATTCAATAAAACAAATAATAGTAGTTCATTAAAGTAAGTAATGATAATAAAATTAAAAATAATTAAATGTGTTTGGACCATTTATGGACTTTTGGCAAACAGTCAGTATTTCATTGCAGCTAAACTGAAATAAAAGAAACTGAGAGTGAGAGAGGGAGGCAAAAAGATATATTAATTGGAAAAATATTTAAATTTTATAAAAGAAAGACATAAAAGAAATCTTCATCCTATTTAATAAAAAAAATCGTTTTCCAATGCCTTTGTAAGATTAAGAAAGTAAAAAAAAATAAGACAACGGAAGAAAAACTCATAATAATTCAAAATGTTTCGCTGTATTCTTTCCTTTTCAAATATTGCTTTCCCTTTTTCTAATATGCCTCTTTATCGTGGACATCTTTCTCCCAACTGCACTGAAGCTTAAGTTCTCAGATATGTTTAAGCCATGTACGGTGGCCCATGCTTCAGTACTGCATAAGGTAACGCCGAATCGCCCAGGTTTAAGATGTGACTACATGGTACAGAGAGTGTTTTCGTGCGAATATTCAAAACTGACACTTCCACCCGGGAAGAATGGGTTGCAGAAGCTGTAATCGGTGACGGTGATATAATGATGGTGATGGCTCAAAACTGGAATGTGGAACTGGATCTGGGGTCTATTCCGATAAACTGACCATACAGATTACTTAAACCGGTCAGGTTTGTTCAGGCGGATATTTTTGCTATCGTTGAAACCAAGGACCTTCCTTCTTCCTGCGTATGGACACTCAAGTAGCAATCAAAGCATTGGGATGCCATCTGGTGAAATCAAATGGCGTCAGGAGTTGCATGGACCTCTCCTATCCACCTCTCTATACGCCGACACAATACCCATGACAATACTGTGCCATAAAGGGAAGATCTCCGTTACAAAAATCTTTCGAACAATTGTTTAGTAATTGTTATTGTTTATGCAAAGGGTGTAAACAGAGGAATAACAAACAAAGCAATTGTTGTTGTTTACATAAAGTTGTGAATATTAGTAGCGCACAGAGTTGTGCGAATAATAAAGTATTTAAATTAAAACTAAACACAGATTTATTTTTATTTCATTTGCAAACTTCGAGCTCATATTTTAAACGTTTTTAAAAAGTAAAAACGTAACAATAAATTTACTTTAAGAATAAAGGAAATAAATCTTAACATATAAATCTGTTGATCGTATGTGTGTATGAAACGGCTCAATAATAAACAATTTTAATATTAACAATTTATTCCATGGCAATTTCAAATGCATATGCTCTTCCTTTCCTTGGTGCCCTTTGGAATAAATTTGGGGAATTATACTGCTAGAATAGGCATCAAAGTGGCATATTTTTATTCGACATTCTGAAGGGCTGTAATGGCCAATTATGTGTATGTATTATTTTGACGGATGCTTAGTCATATGGCTGCATTACTACTACTAATGCCTTCCTACATGGATATTTTTAATGATTTTCTATACCGTTCGTAATGCTTTGTTAACTAATGGACTTGTCTACGCCACAGAACTTTTCAAACAACAGCATCAGTTTTTCTGTACTTACAAGGATTCATTTGAAAGTAATTTATGGAAATCGGAGAAAATGTAGCCGGGTGTCTTCTTAACACCTCTTACGCCAAATACCTAAGTACTCGTGTTTTTGTCGTTAGCAACATTTTGTTATTTGAATAACATTTTAAACATTTTTTCATAAACTATATCACTGAGGAGGCAGTTTGAATAGTTTTGTCAGGGTATGAAATATAATTTTTTTCGTTCTAAAATCACAATAATTTCAATGTATGAACGTACGAATAACTAATGGAATAGGAAGCAAATATGACACATTTTTTTGAATAATAATCGTCCTCCTACTTCGTTGAAAATATTGTTAAATTCATAAATGAAAGCGAAGTTATATTTTGAAAATATAAATATGACAGCTTAGTACTCTCCAATATATGTACATTGTACATATGTAAAAATTTTAAATTTTATTTAATATTTACGAATTGCTCTTTTATTCGAAAATAAATGCAAACATTTTTAATCGTATGCATTTTATGAACAAGCAAATGCAAATATTTTATTCCAAACCATTCATTATCATATAAAAATTGCAAATTGTGTATTTTTAGGAAAACTAAAAAAAAATTGTATTTTCAACATCCAACAAATACATCACATTCATATACAAATTTATTGCAACATAAAGTATATAAATGTGCTAAAAATTTAAGATTATGCATACAATATATGTACATACATACATAAATATAGGAAATTTAAATTGAAAAGTTGTTATCGATCAAAGCCATGGGAGTAATATTATACAAAGAGGTGCATTTTTTTTTTTTTTTTTTTTTTTTTTTTTGGCGTGTGAGGTAGGGTTCAAAATGCCTTCGCACTTACAGTGACCGTCATCAACTGCGTCGAGTGGTGCTTCCACTAAAACAATCCCTCCTCCTCTTCTGGGGATACTCCCTTCCCGGGACGGCTATCTGCATTACTTCGGGAAGGGCCCAGAACGACGTCCCGTTAGGGACCGTTGTCTACTCTCCCACGTCTGGGTACGCCATATTTGAAGCCAGCTTCATGCTATTGGCTCGTCTTCTCATGTATCATTTCGTTGTATTGTGTCAAGGTCGACCTTCTTCCTGCGGAGTACACATTCAACGTATCTTCTTACAGCGCTCCATTTCGTCTCGCTTTCGAGCATTGCGTCAACAATGTTGTCGGGTGTAAATTCGCCAATTTGCTCTATCAACATGTTCTTCTCGTCTTGCCATTTGATGCAATGGAAGAATGTGTGTTCAGCGTCGTCACTCATTTCCTCGCAATAAATGCAGCCAGGATCAATCACCTTGCCCATGCGGTATAGATATTTTCGGAAATAACCATGACCCGAAAGAAACTGGGTCAGAAAATAGTTAATTTCCCCAAAATTTCTCCGTATCCATGTCTCTATAGACGGAATAAGTCTATGAGTCCATCTTCCGCTTGTTTCCTCGCTCCATCTACTTTGCCATCGCCGTAGTGTTTGAGATCTGAGATCTGCGCTACTAATGGCGAGATTTTCTCTCTTTGTTTTCCACGATCTTCTTCGCTCAAATGCCAGTAGATCAATAGGTATCTCACCGACGATCACGAGGACCGCGGCGCCCGATACGGTGCGGTAGGCCGATGCAACTCTTAGTGCTGCTGTTCGTTGCACTGCTGCTAGTACTTTCCGCTTAGATTTAATCTCCAGCGCTTCTCCCCATATCTCGCTTCCATACAGCATTATCGAGTTTGTCGCCGCCATAATCACTTTTCGTTTGGCCTGTGTTGTTCCGCCAATATTTGCCATCAGTCTGCTTAACATGCCCGTTAGTTTCGCTGCCTTGGTAGCTGCATGCTGTATTTGGGCCCAATAATTAAGTCTACAGTCGAGTCTCAGGCCCAAATATCTGACTGCTCTTTTTGTAACTAGTGACACATCACCTATCTGCATACTTATCTCGAGTGGAATGCGAGCCATTGTCATCAGTATGACCTCAGTCTTGTTTTTTGCGAGCTCTAGACCGTGGTCCTCGAGCCATATCTGAGTCCTTATCATAACCTGGTTCAGTTTTCTCCTTGCATCCTCAATGTCGCGCGCTGAAATGACCGACACTATATCATCCGCGTATCCCACGAGGTATGTGTCCTCTGGCATATCTATACCTAAGATATCGTCGTAGCTCAGGTTCCAGAGATCAGGACCGAGAATGGATCCCTGAGCTGCACCAGACGTAATCTCTACGGCTTTTCGGCCATCGGGTGTATCGTAGAGAAGCTTGCGATCCTTCAAATAGCTGCGTAATATTCTCAGAAGGTATGGAGGAATACGAAATCTTTCACGTAGTGCCTTAATGATATCCTCCCATCGTAGGCTGTTGAAAGCATTCCGCACGTCGAGCGTGGCAAGGACAACAATGCGCTTCGGATAGTAACGTCTAAGTCTTGTCCGTTCAACGCATTCTACTACGTCCGCTATGGCACCAAGCGTTGACCTACCTGGTCGGAAGCCGTATTGCCTGTCCGATAATCCACCAGCTGTCTCAATGGCCGCTGCCAGTCTGCGCTGGAGGAGTTTCTCCAATAATTTACCGGCACTATCCAGCATACAAAGAGGGCGATATGATGATGGATGTGTCGGATCTCCTTTTCCTTTGCTGATCAGAGTTAATTTCTGTAGCTTCCATTGATTAGGGAAGACACCTTGGGCAATGCAGGCATTGTACACTTCAAGAAGTGCATTTGGTCGATTTTCAGCAACTAATTTAAGTACTTCGGCCGGTACTCCGTCTGGTCCAGGAGCCTTGTTTTCTTTGAGACTTTTCGCCGCTGTTGTCAATTCTTCCTCCGTAAAGGGTATTGGTGTGTCAGCTGTCGGAGGTTCACGTTCCTCACGCAGTGGTGGGTGCACGGGGAACAAGTTCCTCACTATATTGTCGACGGCTTCGCCGTCAAGATGCGGCACGGCAGAGTTAGCGCCCAACTTTCTGGTCACAATTTTATAAGCGAGACCCCAGGGGTTCGTGTTCAATTCATTACGGAGCTCCTCCCATTTCGCCTTTTTGGCGGCTATGATTGCCTGTTTCAGTGCCCTTCGGGCCCGTTTGAAATCTTCAGCCTCATGTACTGCATGACCATCTCTTCTAGCTCTAGTGTATCTTCTTCTGCGCTGGAGGCAGGTTCGTCTGAGTTCAGCGATTTCAGGTGTCCACCAATATACAGATTGCCTTCTGGGATGTTGCGATACGCGAGACATTGAAGCGTTGCAACTACGAATTATGCGCTGCATAGTTTCGTTAGCCAGTGTGATAGCATCACTACCGGTTTGTGAAAGTGAGGTCTCATCAAATCTCTACAAGAATGCCGCGCTATTTAGACTTGCGACGTTCCATTTTCGCGTTCCCCTGGTCCTGGCTGTTGGGATAAGATTCGCTCGTTCCGCGACTCGAAAACTAATGTAGTGGTGGTCACTTCCATTGTAGTCTTCAAGAACTTTCCATTCCGCTATTTTACAAAGAGGTGCATAGAGCATATACATATGTATATTGTTACGAAAATGGAAATGGTGTTACATCGTTTAACATTAAAATGATAAACAAAAGCTACAAAAACAAAAACAATGAACTTGTTTACATGATAAACAAGTAAAGAAAATGCGGCAACAAACAATGTAAACAAAATACACAAACAACAATGAAACAACGATGTTTACATTTATGGAGATCTCGAGAAGGCGAAGCCACGAACATTCGACTTCAAGGTCATTCATCAGACTGTTAATGTTGGCATACAAAAGGCAAGACAAAGCAGGCAACGGAGTCAGTAAAAATTCAGTCAGTCTTGTGTGAAGACGCGTTGCGTGTGAAGAGAATAATCATGGTTTGAAGATCTCTGTTATAAAGATCTGCCGAACAATTGTTAGTGTTTAAGCAAAAGAGTGTAAAGAAGAATAATAAACAAAGGAAATGTTGTTGTTTACATCAAGTTGTGAACAGTGGCACACAGAATTGTGCGACCAATAAATAATTTATTTAAAACTAAACACAAATTTTTATTTATTTTATTTGCAATCTACGAACTCATGTTTTCAACGTTTTCAAAAGGGTAAAAACTTAACAATATGTATCTTGGTAGCATCGCTCGGTCATTTCTTTATCGGAAATAAATGCTTTATTGCGATAGTTTTTTTTTAAAGAGCATTCATTTAAGACATTGAACATCGGAAGGTAGGACTACTCCCATTTTTTCACCGTCTGAATGAATGAATCGAGCCAATTTTTGATACCCTAATCTGAAGTGAAAGATATTCTAGTAAGAGCGTTCTGCATTGATCGCAACAAATTGTAGTCAGAAGTGACAAGATCTGGAATATACGACCAGTGAGGTACGATTTTCGTTGTCGCCATAATCTAGTAGGTAGTGTGTCGGTATATTAGACGTGAGGCCGTGGTTCAAACCCCCCCCCCCCTCCGCGCAGACAGCTGGAAGAAAACGAAATATGAAAAAATATTTCTTCAGCGACTTTCTTTCGGTTGTGGTTGTTGTAGGGCATCGCGTTTCTGTCGCAATTAATAATGCATTGCATAAATGATTTCATTTTTAAAGCAATCAAACATCATTTCTTACATGCAAAGTTATCTTTCAACAACTTTTCGGTTACAATTCATGTATCATCAGATTTCCTTGCTTTTGACTGAATTCTGCTGCTTTGAAACGCTTTGAGATGACTGTTTAACTACCATCTAACAAGTACTTCTTGCGTCTAGCACGAAACTTAAATCTTGATCGTGTAATTTTCTTTCATGTTTTTAAAACATTTTAAAGATTGAGGTCAGCCTTCAGTATGAAAGAAGTAGAAATAGAAACAATTAAAGCGTTAAGAGAATTTTTATTGAAAAAAGAAAAATATAAACATTTCTGAAGTACTAAAATTGGCTTCATATAAATATACACTCATAATGTAATTGGAATAAATAAAACATTCGGATGGCTGCCGGATTTCCACTTGCAAAACGAGTTTCCTCTTAGACCAGGAATCTTTTTGATCCACCCATCCGAATACCGCAGAATGGTCCCTTTATAGAAAAGATATTAAGCATCCAAATTGCTTCACCCTAATATTTCAGTCCCGTTGCTCATTATTTCCCAAATTTGCAGAGTTTACTGTTTCTGTCCAAGAAACGACAGAAGATAGAGCTGTCAACTACTCGATTCATCGGATCACGTTGCCAACTGATGATTATTGCGTCAGATTTGTCATTCATTCTCGTAACGAAAATCATCATAGCTCCGGTTCCCAATAATATATGCAACAGGTTTCAATGCAAAGGACCTCAAGCGTACGTTCTGATGTATCCTGTTATACAAACACATGCCGTACTCTTACCAAAACTCTTAGTGAGAATCTGAATATTCCACTGTGTTATATATTCTACGTTGTACTACCGAATTCATTTTCTGCGATTGCTGAACTCTTTATATTATTTTGTGTACATATTTGGTACAGAACCTACCATCATTTTCAATCAATTAATATTTTTTAATTCATCTGTCGTCGGCCATATAGGAGAGTGTCTCTCGACTTTAGTGCACTTCGAATTGAGACCGTCGTTCAAACCCCAGCTCAGACAACTCGAACAAACCGGAATATGAAAAAATATTTATTCGGCAACGTATTTTCAGTAGTCTTCTGGCAAAAACTCTGAGCGCAAGCTGTTTGGATTCGACTTTAAACTGTAGGTGCCGTCACTCATAAATAAAATTAACATACACAACATGAGTTGTTTGACCAATTAAGTAAGTAAAACTGGTCTACCAATCCGTTAGGCAGGACTAATTCAAATTTAATTTAAATTTAAATTTAACTCAGAACATTATAAATTATCCAAAAACTTTTACTATTTAGTTGCTTGTAACTGTAGTTTCCAAAAAAGATTTATGGATTCAACCACGAATCTCGGTGTTTGTCTTTTGGTGCAAATGAACAAGTAAATTTGTTAAAAAGAAATATTAAAACAATAAAACATTCGGTTTCTGCTTTATAAAAAGCAAAAAGTGAAAAACTATAGAAAACAATTGAACAAATCCATTCAAAAAATTATGTGCAAGCATCGTATATTGCGCTTATGACCACTATATTTTCGTTGTTTTCATTTTAATATTCATTTCCGATTTTAAAACGTTCTCCATTGGTGTCTTCTTTTACCATTTGGTTGTCATTAATTTATTGAATTTTTGCGATTGTTTAAATAACAACAATCCAACGCTCTCGTAAACTATATGTTCTGTGTGTACACATGACTTGTAAGACCACAAAGATTTATGCTGCGGTCAGAGTCCAACATAACGATACAATGAGAAAACATATATATACATATACACACACTTAATGAAATATGAATATACTTCAGCTAGTAGAAATAAATACAGGGTCATTAAAATCGTGAGATTGTATATTTTGTCGGTAGACTTGAACCTATCGATGACATACGAGGAAAGAGTAGTCACCGTAGTCTAGTAGGTAGTATGTTGGCTTATTAGACGGAAGGACACGGGTCAAACCCCAGGGCTGAAATCTCCAATAAAGCTAAATATGAGAAAATATTCCTTCAGCGACTTTCTCTCTGCAGATTTCAGGCAAAAACTCTGAAATCTCAAAACTTTGTATTTCGAAATCGACTGTAAACTGTAGGTCCCACCACTTATGCATAAAAATTAACACGCGCAACATAAGTGGTGTGAGAAGCAGAAGTCGTAGTTCTGATTGATGGCTTGTAATAACTAATTAAGTATGTATGCGCATATTCAGGTTGCCTTTGACTGATAGCATAAATTATGTTGGCTATAGTTTAAGGCTTATTCGTATGTACCTACAACTTAAGAAAACCCTATAAGAAAAAAACCAACTGCTTCAAACCACGAGACGCCGATGTCCAGTTCACAGTACTCCCACGTGAAATAATTATGCCCTCAAATCGCTCAAGCAGAATACGCAGTGTGGCATGAACTGTGTGGTATGTAGCACCATCCTGTTGAAACCACATGTCGTTGGCGTCCAGATCATCCTATGCAGGCTATTTTCGGTAATCATCAACCTATAGTTGACTACGATTGCATGGAAAGAATGGCGCCGCCACCCCAAAGTCCACACCAAATAGTAAATTTTTGGGGATGTATAGGATCGCATGCGTAGTGATATTATCCCAATTTAATCCAGGAAAAGAAGAAGTATTTCTATGAAGATTAGGGTCAAATGCCAACTTCTCAAGATTCTATTCAGCTTATACGAGTTTGTTGTTTTTCGTCAAACATGGTGATTTGAAAATCTGTTAGACTTAAGAAATGACAACTAATTTGATAGATGTAGCTTCAACTAAGTCAAAGTTCGGAAGTCCTCTTTGGAGAACTCTTTAATAATATTTGTACCTGGACCATATCATTAATATGATCTCGTAATACATACCACACTTTTAGCGGATCATTGAAATATTTTTTTATTAAAAGGTTTCGTAAAGCAAAATAAAAAACGTACCAAGTAGCAGGTAGTACGTTGGCTTATTAGACGTGACGCCACGGTTCAAGTCTCAGGTCAGACATCTACAACAAAACGGAATAAAAAAGAAAATTTTTTCGCAGAGATTTCTGGCGAAACTCTGAAAGTAAATAAAATTTTCATGAAAAGGTTCCTCAAAAATCTGTCGTTCGGAATCGACTTTAAACTGTAGGTCCGCCACTCATGTTTAAAATTAACTTATTCACACACACAACGTAAGTGGTGTTAGAAACTAGGTCGTATTTCTGACTGAAGGGTTCTAATGGGCAATTACGTATGTATGTATGTTTCTCCTTTTCCTTATGAAGTTTTATTTCAAAAGATCAAAAACAATTCTTGAGAGTTAAAATTGCGTTTTCTGATACTATTTGATTCCATTTCCAATCAGAATAGGTTAGCCTTTGCCCACTTGTGACAATCTATGACGTAAAGGCTATAATTAATGATATTTTTAGAAGATACTTTGGTGATAACATCCACTTATGATTACCCGTTAGTTACACAGTATATGCTATTCATTACATCCAGAGTGTATTCCTTTTTTCAAGTATTGTTCTTTACAAATAACGACCTGTGGCGACATTGGTTGTGGTGACAATTACTCAAAAAAAGGATGCCAGCGAAATAAGAATTCACAAGACTTTTATAAAAATAGTGAATTGAACAGCTGGCGTTAGAGAAAGGAGTTATTCAATGGAATTAATAGAGAAAATATTTGCGTTTTAATAAAAGGAAAATAATTTTTAAATGACAAAGAAATCAAATGTAAAATTATGGCTTTTCAAACAAAGAAAAACATTTAAACAACGTTGAACAACGATACACACAGAAGGCATTTGAAATGTATAGATAAGGCTATGGTCGAAGCTTGTAATACTTTTTAGTTTAGATCGGTGTGGGAACAAAACAGTAGATGGCTATGTGCTCTATTTTGCCAAAGTGTCAGTCTGTTAACATACATACAAGTTTTACGCTGAACTGAATTCATAATTTGTTTGAAGATTTAATTATCGACCTAAAATGCTCCAGAATATTAGAGGTGCCATCAAAAATTTGCTAAAGTCCGCACATGAATAATAAATTTAAAGCTTAGTTAGAATAAGCCCACATAGCTATTATATGTTAACTTTTGTGTGCTGAATTGTTACAATTTCTATAAAAAAAATCTGTGACAGACTAACTTTACAAGTTTCTTAAGATACTTGCTAGTTAACTACCCAAAAATTAGTTCCCATAGACAGGAGCAGGGAATCAATGAATTTGTAAGCAAAAACATGTGTGAAAGAATTAGAATATCTCCGCCATGGTCTTTAATTAATACTAACTGAAATTGCCCTACTCTTATTAACAAAAGCGTTTGCTTATTCAAATTAAGCTAGTAATATGGAAACAGGTTTGCGATGGTTAAACCTGGACACTATTTGCGTCAACTCTCAACAATTCGATTACTGCTCCCTTCGCTTGACATTGACGTTAGAGACGCTCTTTTTTCAGACTCAGTTATAGCGCGTATCTACAGTGGGACGCTTTTGTTGCGATTATTAGCTTTTGTTGTGATTAATACCACTATTCAAGATCGTATGGATTTATTTGTCTGGAACCAAAATATAAAACGTTTGCTGGTATCTTGACTTAAGCTAAATTCCTCCATGTTGTCCGAAAAAAACGTTTGCCTGTACAAAATAATTTTTTGTTGAGAGTTTTCTACAGCATGATTCATGCATTTCAAAAAATTTGTTCAGAAATTCAACGCGGCCAGAGGACACTATTAAAGTAAATTCAAATTTTATATGATTTGTATACATATGTACATACATACATAACAAGGTTTATCAACTTAAACTTAGAAAATGGCATTATACCAAGTATACTAAAAACTTCGTTAATACGACCCATTTATAAAAGCGGATGTAAGTCAGACTACAACAACTACAGACCGATTGCTATTTTACCAGCTGTTGAGAAAGTCTTAGAAGAAGTCATTGTTAGACGATTAACTTCGTTCCTGAGGAAATATAAAATTATAAATAAAAATCAATTCGGCTTCCAAAAAGGTTTAAATATAAATAAATTATTGGGAAACTTCTCAGATCTCATCAATAGTTGCCTGAGTAAACATTTGCATTGTCTAGTGCTATTCGTCGACTTTAGCAAAGCCTTCGACACACTCATACATAACAAGCTACTACAAATGCTAGAGAGTATTGGAGTTGGAGGAAGCACATTAAACTGGTTTAAGAACTATCTGGATTGTAGAACTTACCGTGTGAGAATATGTGAACAAAAACAGCGAAGAAGTGGCATTAGATTGTGGCGTACCACAGGGCTCTAATCTAGGACCAATACTGTATTTTTTTTTTTTTTTTATGTGTATAATTTTTTATTATTATTACTATTAAAAAAAAAATTCATTACATACATATATTATTAAAAGAATTATTTACATACATCAAAGTTACTCAATACTTAATCTGCTAAGCCATTGGCTTGTCAGCAGCCAACGAAATGATAAATGCTCTCCAAGGCAATACAACTTTTGCCTACGCAGACGATACCGCAATAGTGGTATCAGATAAAAACATCGCATATGCCACGGCAATAATGCAGAAACAACTAAATATAGCAGCGAAATGGTGTCACTACAATGGCTTAATTATTAACGCGACAAAAACGAAAGTAATGCACATAAAACCTCCACACCTTACACCGTCAAATATATACTTGAAATTCCACAACTACGAATGTCTTCACAGAAGGGCCAAAAACCCTAATACAACAGACGATAGGTGTGACACAAGCATATGTACATAGAATTAGTGGAAACGTACAAATACTTAGGAGTATATGTTGATAATAAGTTTAAGTGGAAGACTCATATTATAAATCTACAAAAGAAACTACGCAAATCTGCATATCTTTATCTGCATATGCTTTATCATCTAAGTTAGTGCTCTACATACGATGTTCTAAGGCAAGCGTATCACTCATTGGACGAATCTTATATGTATAAGACACGGTATCACTGCATGGGGAGGTTCAACACATTGCAGAATACTACAAAATACACAAGACCATTTATTAAAAATTCTTGAAAAAAACAACCATTCCTTCAACAATACATATAACAACAATCACCCACTAAATTATGGCAGCAACAACATCCAAAGTAACACAACAATTTACTTCAATACTACACTTAACATACCCAACAACATACGACCAAACGCAATACAACACAATATTTCCGTCAATACAGTCAACAACTCGTCTTCTAATAACAACTCATCATCGCCAACAACCAACAATACAACAGCAAGAACAACAGATACAACAACCAACATAGCAACAAACACAACAGCAAACACTACAACAATGAACACAACAACAACAAACACAACAACAAACACAACTACAAATATAACTACAAGCACAGCAATAAGCAATCAAAAAAATCTTGCCACTAAACTCAACGTTTTAAACATTAAAAGTATATATTATTTCACATTACTTAATGCATTTCATAAAGACGATAGGTTCCTCGATGTCATTGATCACCGTTATAATACAAGACGTTGAGCTCAAGGAAGATATAAAGTAAAGCAATTTTTTAATGAATATGGCTGAAACGAGCTAAGCGTCATGTTACCAACAATTTATAATAAGATACCAACACATATAATAAATGAGAATAATGAATTTAGAAGAAAAAAACTTTTAAAAAAATATTTTTTAAGTTCGCAATGAATGAATTAATGAATGAATTAATAACTTATAAATATAATGTATTAGAAAACCTTAATCCTCTTTTCCTGTTGACAAGCCAATGGCTTAGCGGGTTATATTAACTTTCTTATGTAATATATTAATGATAAATAAATGAATAAATAAATCTAAACAAAAAAAAAAAACATAAGACCCTTCCGTTAAGATAACGACCTAGTTTCTCACACCGTTTCTGTTGTGTGTGTTAATTTATACATAAGTGGCGCGACCTACAGCTTAAAGTCGACTTCGAACGTCAAATTTATGAGAAACTGTTCATGGCAATTTTATTTATTCTCAGAGTTTTTGCAAGAAATCTGCTGAAATATTTTTTCATATTTCATTTTGTTCGAGATTTCTGACCTGTGGTTTGAAACGTGGCTTCACGTCTAAAAAGCCGATATACTACCTACTAGACTATGACGACTTCATGATTTATATGGGCTTTGTATTAAAAATAAACCCAATTGGCAGCTCTGCTTAAGTTTGGCCGGACAAAATATAAAATTATACCAAATCGAGCTGTTCATAAACAAAATTTTCTCTCACTCTCTCTGTCTCAAGAAGACAGCTGACAAACTCCATATAAAGGAATATGTCCTAACAAATATTTTGTCTGAACTACAGTTGTGAATCCAGCTTAACAACTGAATATGGTTTTTTGGTTTCCATGACGATTTCTTGTCTTAATTTGCTTGAAACCAAAATATGGAAGTATTTCTGGTAACCAGACTTAATCTTTGTTTACTTCTTGAGCACATAATTTCTCTCCTGTTCGCCACAACCAACTGCTTGTCGCCATGAAGGACTATCTATTATTCTCATTGAAGAGCGGACCTTGACTTGAAGATGAGGTATTTATGTTACCAGTAAGCTTTATAACGCATAGCATAGTTCTTAAAGCCGATCCAATACATTTCTTGTGTACTTCAAATACGTGCCCCGAACAATCACTGTTGCCAATGATATAATGCAGGTAAGTATAGATCTACAAGCTGTGAAAGCCTAACAGCAGAACTATTTCTAATTCTAATTTGTTATAAAAAAATCGAATCGGTTTTGATCACTTCAGTTGTTTGTAATTTTTTTTCATGTTCTTTTAATGCAAAAATAAATTTTTAAACACACATTATGTGTAAATACTTACATATTTATATCTATATTTGCACAAATCCATACATATCCATACAGCCATAAAGACAAATAAACAAATAATGAAACAAATGTAGTTCATATAAGAACCCTTGTTACTTTAAATAAATGCATACAACATACATTGTGTTAGTAGGATTCCATCCTCCATTACTTTAAAGTTTAAACTTTAAAGTTTAAAGAAACGAATCAGAAAAGAGAGAAAAGAACAGAGCACCAAAGTAAAGAAAAGAAATATAAACTTTTTCTGCGGTTAATACACACAGAAACCAGAGAAAGTAAATCAAAAGTGTACATGGTATGTGTGTGTATACTATCACCTCTCTTCAAACTTTATTTCTTATGAGAGCCTGAGTGTGACTGTGTTCGAGCATGAGGATATTTATTTTACAAATATTATGCCACTGAGACAAAAACCACAAAACTAAAACCCAACTTAAGAGTGTAAAAATTTTTAAAAATAATTTTTTGTTTTTCAAAGAATTGGTTTTTGCCGTTCTATTTCTCTGTGATTTTCATTTAGTTTGAGTGGTTTTCATAGCCACATGAAACTAACAAGATTACATTTTGAAATACAAATTGAATAAAACATTAATTAAAAATTAATTAATTGAACTAATAAACCAATTTTTGAAGTCACATATAAAATAACATAAAGGAAAATTCTTTTTCACAGTAAAACTACACTTTTAAGACACTCTAAATTCATGGCATTGGATTGCATTCCATACATTAGGAATGTTAAATACGTGTGAATATGTTAGGGCCATGATATCTGTTTTATTTCCTTCATCATTTTATTTATTTAATTAGGCTTGTGTCCTTTCAATTTGGTTTTGAATTATTCTTATAAGTGCAAAGGTCTACCGTCACACATTACCGTGTAATATATCCTCTTTAGATCCAGAGCCATTTGATCGGGTAATAACTGAATCTGAGGCTATGTAAAACCGATGGCAACACTAATGGCTTCCTTACTTAATTGGTCACTACAAACCTTTAGTCAGGATTAAGACTTTTCCTCTCACACCACTTATGTTGTGTACATTAATTATATCCATAAGTGGCGGGGCAATAGTTTAAAGTCGTCTTCGAACAACGACTACTAGACTAACGGTAATGACGCTTAGTGAAAATAAAGATTTTAAAGTCTTAGCGTAACTTCTGTTACCCAAGGCTGGCAACCTCACAAGTACTACTGGATAACTTTTGCTGATGATAACATTCTACTTCGATTTGTGCTATAATTCATCATTTACAAGAGTAGCGTTTTAAATATTAGTTTTGTAAAAATCTACGTCTGTCATCGTTACTAGGTATTAACAAGTACAAGTTTTTTTCGCCAGTATTGTCTATGCCAATTTGCCAGCATAGCCAAATGTAGGGTCTTCCAACAGGGACTTCCGAACAGTCGATAATGGCCGTCATGTTAAAGTTACATCTATAAAATTAGTTATCATTTATTCAGCCCGTTCGCAATGAACGGATAGACACGGACCGTAGACAATGAAATGTGTTCGCTGAAGGGGCTCTGTTGGGCTCAGTTGGCAAGAGACCCTGATTCTGATAAAAAAAATCATCTTCACCGATGAGGCCGATTTCGGGATAAATGGTTGCTTGAACACACAATTCTCGAATTTGGAATAACTCTAATCCACTTGAAATCCAAGAGAGTCCAGTGCTTTTCGAAACAGTTATTTGTATGCATTTTGGGCTAGTCGAGTCAGCGGTTTATATTTCTTTGGTAACGAAGCTGTTCAGGCCATCACTGTCAATGGCCAGCGGTATAAGACACCAACGGTATTGGGCTCAACAGGACGTCATATTCCGCTCAAACAATTTGAGGGCATACTCATCTCACATGGAAATGATGTAAACGGGCTACCAAAACCGGGCCATTTAAATCAGTTAAAATTTTTTCTTGTAGTGTTTTCTGAAGTCGCAGTTGAGTGCGAATAAGCCACAAACCACTACGGTTTACAAAGCTTAATTGATAATATATTTGGGCATGATGCCTTATTGCTAAAGTTTGTTGACTATGAAAACTCCTTGAAATGATCCTGGACATGAAATGATTCACGTGAAATGGTCCAGGACATGACCAGGGCAAATCACACGTGCTGTGTGGCACTTGTATAAACCACATTATATAAACCACATATAGTCGATAATGCCGCCACCCGCAAATTCACACCAAATAGTGAATTTCTTGGAATGCATTAGAAGCTCTTGCATATGATGTGGATTAGTATCACCCAAATTCGACAATAGCTAAAGATGATTTTCGATGAAAATTAAGAACAGTTGTCAATTGCTCCGAAGTCCATTCAACAAAAATAATTTGTTTTCTATGATCGTCTACCTTTAGTTCCTGGGTGGTACTTTGTAGAGGTGCAGGCCCAAGTCGCGGCGCAAAATTCATCAAGTTGCAGTATGCGAAGAGCCAAGTTTTTGTGTGAATTGTGAGATCAATTGCGTCAGATTCTATTGCACACCCTTACGAACAGCAGCAATTTTTTCGGCAGATCTTTCTTTTCGGCATTTAGGATATTATTATGTACATGCCTTTTTACTAAAGTCGGCCATCCTAACCTGTGTCGTTAGCTTCATTACAAAGATATTTAGAATAATCGGAATTATTCTGATTGATATTCGCTTGTGACATCTCCTTATTCGATAGACAAAAGTTTATATCTTCACCAAGAATATTATGACAGAGTTTTCAGACCTTGAACCAGAAGAAGTTTTTCCCTTTCGGCTTGCTGCTACTGAAGGTATCTTATTAAACCTAGTCATGGAATGACTCTATTGGCGAGGCGAAATTAAAGATACAAGTTATTAAAAGCTAAAGTACAACACATTCTTTTACGTCGAAAGTCACGGGTTTGCGTTTGTTGTTTTCGCTTTCTATTGGAAAGTATCAGAACTATAATTTTCTCTTTTCTACTACAAAAAAAAAGTAAAAACGTACTTCCATTATTGCGATGGGCCAACATTTTTTATGCTGAATCGTAACATGTAATTATTTTAAATCACGAAACATAATCAGCAACAGCATAACGCAAATGGCATCAACAAATGATATCCAGGATATAATTTTCTTATCATTTATTTAAACTGTCAATTAATGAAGATGTTAAACACCACCTGGTATGTTGTTTAAGTGAATGTAACAAGTGCCATCAATGGTAAAAAGCCGATAATAATGAAGAAAAAAAACAACTTAAACGAAAAAAGCGAAGACATTAAATCAATTTAGTTGTCAAGACACAAAAAGTGAGGAAGAATTTTATAAAAAAATTTTTTTGTATGGCAAGCGGCCACATGCAACATGGTAAAGTAAACGGCATATATGGTAACAAAAAATTTTAAATTACACAAAAATTATACCAGCTAACCAGAAAGCTGATATAAAAAACTGTATCAGCAACAATTGTATTGTCAAATTGATGCAACAGCAACAACATACAGAATATAAAAAATTTCAAGAAAATGTGCCAACAGGACAAAAGAAAGTCAACATATGACAAAGCGTGACTGCTTTTGACTCATGAACAATTCTTTTGACTGGTTTTAAGCATTTTACCACAAACAAATGCACCAAAAATAAAACGACAATCAACAGGAATTGGCAAAGTAAATCAATAAAAATTGTTCATAAAAATGTTTAAATGTTTTAAACAAAATGGAAAAAACGATCTGTATGTCGTTATGGAAGTTGATAATCGTTACCTGTAGACCAACATGAAAGTATTGTTATGAAAATGAAAAAATCTAGATACTGGTGTTTTGCTTTTACATCGTTTAACATTAAAATTATAAACAAAAGCTACAAAAGCAAAACAATGAACTTGTTTACAAATTATCGCACTGCCTAATATAACAACAAACACCAGCATTAAAAAATGGGAACACAAGTAAACAAAAATATGCCAACAAACTACAAGAATAAATGTAAACAAAATACACAAACAACAATAATGAAACAATGATGTTTACATTTATAGAGATCTCGAGAAGGCGAAGCCACGAACATTCTGCTTCAAGAACATTCATCAGACTATTTACTCTGCCATATAAAAGGCAAGGCAAAGCAGGCGAGTAAGTTAGTAAAAGTTCAGTCAGCCTTGTGTGAAGACGCTGTGTGTTTGAAGAGACTAATTGTGGTTTGAAGATCTCTCTGATCAAAGATCAGTCGAACAATTGTCTAGTAATTGTTACTGTTTATGCAAAGGGTGTAAACAGAGGAATAACAAGCAAAGGAATTGTTGTTGTATACATAAAGTTGTGAACAGTGGCATACTGAATTGTGCGAATAATAAAGAATTTTAATTAAAACTAAACACAGATTTATTTTATTTTATGCAATCTACGACCTCATATTATAAACGTTTTTTAAAGGTAAAAACGTAACAGTATATTAACTTTGAGTGCTTCCGAGTGCTACGTACTGGATAGAAAGCTAGTCTGATTAGTTTCTTGCACTCTTCTATGAGTTTGGATTTCTATCGCTTGCTTTTTCGGTTTTACTTTCTATTATCCTAGAATCATACCGTTTGTGTTGGCAGTGAATTGATTTTTTGAACGAGAGTTCAAATTCAAAGATCTCGAGCAAAGCGAAATGTGGCAAAAATATTTCTTTCACCTTTGCCTCTATAACTTTATCTGGTGGTCGATTTTGCTTTTTTTGTCTATAATAGCGAAAAAGTTTGAAAAAGTTAACTTTATTTTATCATTAGGTTGTAATAACAAAAGGAAGTTCACTTTAGCTAAAGTTAGCTTTAACTAAACTGAACTTTAACGGCAGGTTGTAATAATGACCCTTATTGCTGTAATAGCCGCAGTGCAGTTGGTAATGTGTTGACTTATTAGACGTGAGATTAAGCTGCCATGTAAAACGAATAGTTAATATATCCAAATTAATTGAGGCAATTGAAATGAAGTCGTCTTAGTTTAGTAAGTTGACTTATGAGACACCCTACGGTTAAAACCCCAGGTCAGACATCTCGAACAAAACGAAATATGAAAACAAATTATATCTTTGGCGACAACGTCCGCTCAGCAGATTTCTTTCAAAAATTCTGAGAGGGTAATACAATTGCCGCCAAACTGCGACTTTAAACTGTGAATAAAATTAAAACGCACAACATGAGTGATGTGAGAAACTAGGTTGTAATACTAATTGAAGGGTTGCAATGACTAATTAGTTTAAGTAAGTAGCAGCATAATTTTTCTTATTACGTTGGAAACATTTGATTTTGTTTGGTACTCTAATTTAACACTTTTCCTTCGTTATAGTATTTGGGAGAGAAATAAATGGAACCACTTTAATATTTAATTTATTAATGATTTTAATATTTCAAATCAGTTTGAAGAGCTTATCGTGGGCAGAAATATTTGTAATATTGTTTCTTCAGGGATTTCCATTTTAATGCGAATTTTTACTAAAACTGTAGCTGCGTTAGAAGTTCGAACCGATAATCTGATAAATGCAGTGTATTACAAGTGCTCTTCTAATAAAATATACTGATTCCTTTATGTATGCCATCTACTCTCACCTCTGATTAATTAAACTATTTCTTTGAAAAGCATGCCATAATAAACAAACTTTACTCATTCACAATCAAAGTTTTGTTCAATGAAAAGCAGTTCTCTTGCTAAGGATTGGTTGGGCTAAGTGCCAACAATGTATTTTAACGCCATTTAACACTCCGCATTCTTGTTGGTATTTTCTCTTCCTTTATTTTGTTAGCATTTGTTTTAGATTTTTCCTTTTTTATACTCAGTTGTAATGCTTTTTTCTGTGTGATAACTGCTGTGAAGGACAAGACAATAGCCGATGGTGATGGTAACAAACAATGCAACAACCGCAAACACATTAGCAATAATCAAAATCAGAGTTTAGCTGACGTTGTGCAATTTTTGTTAAGCTGAATGCGGAGGAAATCGTTTATTTCTATTGTTTGTAGGCAGTTAACGTACATTATACTATACTATTATTATACTTTTTATACTATACATAAGACTTGGGTGCGTTTGATTCTTTTTTTTTGTTGTTTTTATTTCTGTTTCAATCTTATTGAGTTGTTTTTATCGTATGCAAAGTTCAACGCGTGCATTTGATAATTTTTGGTCATGACATTTCTACATAAATAATAATTTTTCTTTAAGCATTTGTTTGCTCTTTTTGGCAATGGCGTACTTCATATTGATTTACTATTCTGGTGTTAAAAATTGGCAACATCCATAGATGGGTCATTCAAAAACCAAAAAAAAAAAAAAATCGAACCATAAAAATCTCATGATATAATTTTATATATTCTCTTCCATGATATTCATATATTTTCTAAACACTTTAGAATAATGAGTATATGTGACTCACAGACAAGAAGCACTGTCTGCATTTAAGTTTTTAGAAATCTTTTTTTCTACACATTTTTTTCACCCAACTTCTCACATTAGCCAACCCTATTCGAGAACAATATTTCTTTCTGTATCATAAAGTACGGACGTTAGCTTGGATTGGATTGAATAGAATTGAACAGACATTAATGCATTAATCCATATTGCAACAACACAAGAAACAAAAACAATAAAAGAAAGATAGCGTGGCAAAAATTTAAACTTTTAAAACCATAAACTATCCCCACTAATGGCAAGCGTTTGCTGCAAGTCCAGCTACTCAGTGTTGGAGTGCAATACAACATTTGAGTTGCATGTGTTTCAGATTTTTAAGTGTTTCGTTTTGTTTTTCAATTTAAAATTTGTCTTCGTTTTTCTACTATTTGGTCTGTGTTGCCATAAATTTTAGTTTGATGACAATACTTATTGTTTTCGACACAATATATTTTGCTCAAGTAAAAGGAATTGAAAAGTTTTATTGCAGTTTGTTTCAATGTGTATTTCCTTAAAGAGATCTTATTTTAGTTTCGAGTTTCTATAATTTTGTGAAGTTAAATTGAGTAAAATAAATTAAAGGACGCCAGCAAAAAAATTTTGCATCAAATTTGAAAAAGTTGTATTGAATGTGTGGTTGCTACACCTTTTTAGTCAGGATAACAACCTAGCCTCTCGCAACACCCATGTTGAGTGCGTTAATTTTATCCATGAGTGGCGGGATCTACAATTTAAAATCGACTCCGAACGACAGAGTTTTGAAGAACTTTTCAAGGCAATTGTATTTACTCTCAGAGTTTTTGCCAGATGACTGCTAAGAGGAAGTCGCTGAAGGAATATTTGTGGTTTGAACGGCTCAGGTCTACTTAGCTTGCTTGCTAGACTACGACTACTCCAATATTGTATAAATTAATTTAAAGTTTGTTTGCATGTTTCATGGAATTTAATTTAGAATTTAATTCTGAAATCGCAATTAGTTTAATCCGTTAGATGGGAAAAATATGGTTACCCTGGGTCCCAGGTCTTGTGGAAACGAGCCATCGAGGAGAAGAGCTTTTACGCCATTGATAAGGCCAGAAAATATCTGTGGAGTGGATGAAGATATTTGGAAGGTTATACTCAACAAAACGGAAGATTAAAAGAGACAAATGCTCTTTTCAGACCAACTGAGTTTGAGCAATCAAAACTTTTGTTGGGAAATTATAATATTAAGAAATGTGAGTTATCCATCAAACTATTCAGGAATAACCTGAGGTTGGTGGCAGGTCGTTTGACAAGTAACTTTAGACTCAAAGTATGCTCATTTAGAATAGGGGTTGCACCGAACCCAAAATGTAAGTTTTGCAATGATGAGAATTAATTATCAGAACTTATTCTTAGACTTGGAATATATTGACACCGAGCAGCAGCCTGAAGTTTGTGAGGGCAAGCGGCTTGTCGTTGCAAGCTAGAGAGTAGTGGACTAGTCTGTTTGTATAAACAGATGACTTTTAGCTTCTCAAAAATCTGTCGTTCGGAGTCGACTTTAAACTGTAGGTCCCGCCACTCATGTATAAAATTAACGCACACAACATAAGTGGTGTGACAAGCTAGGTCGAAATCCTGACTGAAGGGTTGTAATGACCAATTATGTATGTATTTTGTTTATCATTTTTTATGCTGGTGTTTGTTGGTGTATTTTTGTTTACTTGGTCATCATTTGTTTATGCTTGCGTTTGTTGTTATATTACGCAGTACGATAATTTGTAAACAAGTTCATTGTTTTTGTAGGTTTTGTTTATAATTTTAATGTTAAACTATGTAAAAGCAAAACATCAGTCTCTAGATTTTTCCATTTTCGTAACAATATCCCTGTAAACTTTCCCCTAATAATGTCAATAATTCGGATTTATGCTATAAACACAAAAAACACAACTCAGGAAACACAGCAGTCTCTCAAAAATAGAATACATGGTTCAAAATGGAAGTGATTGTTTAAAGGCAACACGACAACAATCAAATTGTTGCTGCAAAATTGCAGCGTTGCGCTCATTGTGTTTATAGCATTTCGTTAAATTCTTATAATAAATTGCTTTTATTCATAAAGTAGTGGACATTTCGTATCTGCATGTAGGATTTTAATTTTAAATTCAGTAACAGTCATCAATTTAACCCGTAGTAAAAGTTTTATAAATCAAACTATAAAATATCTTTGCAATACTCTTACCACACTATTTACGGTATACGGTCTGTATGTACTTGTATTTATTTACCATTTAATGCATTACTTTATTAAGTTATTCTACTAAAGCCGGCCGCAAACAGCTCTGCCTTTAAATGCTTTTAATTAATTTAATACGAAATACGTTTTTTCAGTTTATGTGTTTGTTTGTTTATACAGAAAATGCATAAATATTTGCGTGCAATTATTTTAATATCGGCAATAAACTTTTAACTTTCAGGATTAACAACTTCATTAATTAAGAGTGATGGTGCACAAACCGTAGAATTTTTTTGGTGGTTTTGATTTAAAGAAAATAAAAAAAGTTTTTACATTTGTATCTCTTTTTTTAATTCTTTTTAACAATTAAAGAAAAAAAATCAAGTTATGAAGCGATTGCACTGTAATATGTAATGCAAAATATTAAATGAGTACTTTAATGTACCACCAAAGCCTAAAGCTTTACTGGAGATATGGTTTTCACACTGATTACACGGTGCGACAGTGAAAATACACCCGAGTAACTACATAGTCTAAGTTTTTCACTAGATTGAGTAGAACTCAAAAATGCTTTTTTTTGTATTTCTTGAACCCTCCAAACTTGTATTATTTGACAAAAAACGGATTTTTTTTTGATCTTTTCACTCAAAATTTTTTATTACCCAAATATTTTTGAACCTATTTTAAAAATCCAAAGTTTTTTAGAAAGGGGAGAGATTAGCCTTTAAAACGGTATACACAACCATTCTGTTCAAATTATATGTTATGAATTTTGATAGGGAAAACTAAGAAAATATGATATTTTTCTTATTTTTTCAAGTGTGGCGATTCTTAATTTTAAAATTTAATTAAAAACTTTAAAACAAGTAAGTGACATTCTTAAAGTGGAGTCCTTTGTGAAGAGATTGACACTTCGTTTGATCTAATCGGACAAAAATTGCCGTAGTTATTATTTAAATAGTATAACAGTCGTGTTATATTTTTTATATATCTGATCTTATCAAATAAACTTTCAGTTCAAAAATTTTGAAAAGTTTTGATGGATCTTGATTGTTTATCGCAAAATGTGTCAATTTCACATTTGCCCGACTACCAGAAGTCGGCTAATATTTGTGTATTTTGCAAATATTATTTTTCGCTTTGCGCAAACATTGGCCAACTTCTGGCCAACGTTTGGATTTTGCACAGAAACATTGATTTAGCAACGGCAGACGTCTGGAAGAATATTATTTTATCAGGAAAAACCAAAATTAATTGTTTGAGATCAGGCCAGGGAAAACTTTTCAAGCAAAATATATCAGATGAGTTTTAAAATTTCTGATGGTATGGGGGTTGCATGGGCTTAGGCTAAGGGCTAATTTAAGCAATATTCACAGTTAGAAGCCTAACCCAAAACATGTTTAAGAAAAAGAAAAAATGATTTGCAGAACGATAGTAAGAAGGTTGTAGTTGTAGTCACTAAGAATCTAACATGTCCAGTGACTTAAATTGATAAATTTTTTTCAATATGGAATGTAAATTAGTTGAGCAATTTTTGGCATTGAAGGTAATTATGTCGGTGATAGATGGGTCAGTTAATCACGGTGTATGCTTCGACATGGCTTACATAGACCCTTTCTGATCACAAAAAAAAATAAGGCAGTATTTGAACTTGTGTCCTACTTATAGGAGCCCGTGTTATTACAAATTCTTACCCAAAGGGGACTCAGGCACAAATTTTAGTTCTTCCTCAAAATATCTTCTGTAAAACTTACATTAATAAGGAGGAAGTTAAGATTATTGATAACATATCCTGATAATATCTTGTGTTGTCCAATGCGGGGGTCCTGTGTGAAATTTTTCTTGTTAAGCTAATGGATGTATTGTTTATTGAAATTATAGAGTTTTGAGGGTTCTTTAGAACTTCTAAAGGTATAAACACATAGACGACAGATAACAGAAAGCTGCCAAGTTTAGAATACACACGTTTATATGAAAACGATTATATTGAAGGCAGAACAGAAAAAGCCAAGACAACAACCTAAGCAGTTTCTGCACAAATTAAACTATTTTCTATTTTTGTGAGCAGCTAAAAGCAAATTAGTGATGCCAATACAACATAAAATCATAACAAAAAAACAGCTAAATATACTTACATTATTGAAGAGAAAGAACAATTCTAAAATTAAGAAATAAAAAGCAATCCATGTATTCATAATAAATAAAATAGAATTATAGATTCAATTTTGTATCTGAATTCATTTGATAAATGATTTGTGTGAGCGGTTTTTTCATAAGTGAGTTTATTTTTGCGTACAAAAAAACCTAATAGTGACAACACTGAAAAATATATTTAAATTTGAAAATTATTGAATTATGAACTTCAATTGTTTTGATTTTGTGTCAGTCGTTTTTTTCTGCTCTGCTCTCAAAAAATTTAAGCAGTCGGCATACGGCAGAAAAAACAGTTGGCAGAATTTTCTGTCGAACTGCCGAACTGTTGTCTGTCGTCTATGTGTTTATACCTTAATTCTTTCAGCCATTATTGAAATATGTTTCTCAACCGTCTGCTAACTTATGCCTGAGCAGCACTCTATCTTTTGGTTTCTTATTTACTGTATTCGTATTACAACCCTTTAGTAAGAACTACAATCTAGCTTCTGACACCACTCATGTTGTCTGTGTTAAACAAATTTGAGAAACTTTTCATGGCAATTTTATCTACTCTAAAATTTTTTTATCTGAAGTCTTCTGAGAGGAAAAAACATTTTTTCACACTTCATTTAGTTTGAAATACTTGAGTCTGGTGTTGAACCAAGTGCTCTCGTCTAATAAATCAACACACTACCTACTAGCCTACAGTGATTTAAATTTTGATTTGAACCAATAAATAGTTTAGATGCAATGGATTTTACTATGTGATAATTTTAAAATTCTTCAAAAAACTTTTAGTTATTTTATTTTATTATTTCTGGTGGAAATTGATCCCACGACCCTCGTTGGCATTACCTGCTGAACTACTACAGCACCAACATTTCTCAAATCTGATATGATTTCATATGCTAATATCAGAAACAATTTGATTTAATGTTTGACTACAACGCATCATGATGACGTCAATATTCTGCTGCATGGGCCAATATTAACAACGAATAGGCGTCCTTTTGTTTGACTTTAAATGTAAGTAAATGTCTCATAGAGATGTCAATAATTTATTGTCATTGAAGTGCAGTTAGTTAACGACGAAATGATAGAAGATAGACACAACTTGACAAACATACTTGCCTTTTCATCTTTTCATGTCTAACACGATTTCGAGGAGCCTAATTTAAATGACATGATATTCTGGCGTTCTTAACAGACTTCTTCTTTATGTATGCATAAATGAATGTAAATGTAAGTAAATATCAGCATGAATACAAAGTTACTGTACTTAATCAGTGATTTATCTGTCCATTATAAATAACGTCCTTTTGTTGGCAAACGAGAATTGCATTTCATTTGTTCAGCTAGAAAATGTTTTTGGTTCAAACCAAGCAAACAAATCGATAAATAAAGAATTTTGTGCTATAAATGCTTTAAAATTTTTTGCAAGAAATTTTATTTGCATCGAACATTTGCACATCCATCCAATTGAGAGTTTTAAAAATGCTGATTTTGATATCAAAGGATTCATTAGAAAGCAAGGAAATTGAATGCCACATAAACTGAAACCGAAAGCATGCTTGAAATGCTGTTTAATCGTTTTGAAAAAGAAATCATTTTTCCCTCGAAATTAATGAATTCATTACGACAGCCACTAGCACCAGGAATCATATGTGAAGCGCAAGCAACTAGTAAATTCTACGGCCAAACAGAATGACCATTTAACCAAGTCAATGCTTTGTATTTGATGGGATCAGAAGAGTGTGATCCAGCTAAAGCTGGCCCAACTATCATGGGATACTTGTATAGACAACAATTAATTCATTTGAAACGAAAAAAAATTCCTTGAATATGCTTTTAGTCACGAAACCGTAATTTTCCATCACGACAACAATCGTCCAAATAATGCGACAGCAATGGTTGACAAATTTTTTCTTACCTGGCCCGTAGCCCGAACGTTTCTCCTTCTGACGGCCATTTGTTTCGATCGATGCAAAACACTGACACTGGAATACCCTTCACTTCGTCCAATTTTGCTATATAGCAAACCTACAAGTGCCGTCAAGGACTCTAGTACAGACATTATTAATACTTCTATGCGATGCATTACATCGAAAAAACATCGAAGGATATTTTTAATGTCCATCACTAAGCGGAACCCTTAATTCGAATTCTAAGGATTTAACAAGAATGAATGAATTTCGCAAAAAAAAAATATTGCATGACATAAAGGCCTTATAAATGCACTACTTCTCACATTTAAGTGTTTTATTTTAAAGATATTCATAGTGTTGCGTTGTATTTCATCTTTCCTGTTACACGGTTATAAGTAAATGTTGTCTACATGTATTTGTTTTAATTTTTTATTCATTCATTTATTTCGTTTGCCTTTACTTAGAGAGGCCAAGTTGGCTCATTTATTGGTAGTGCAAAAGTGAATGTAATGAAAGAAATGTTCATTAATAACTTGGTTCTCCTACTTCATTAATTGTAACCTTCTTGTCCTGTAGTAATTCAACATATTGTTACGTTTTTACCTTTTAAAAATATTTAAAATATGAGCTCGTAGATCGCAAATAAAATAAAAATAAATTTGTGATTAGTTTTAATTAAAATTCTTTATTATTCACACAATTCTGTGTGCCACAGTTCACAATTTGATGTAAACAACAACAATTGCTTCGTTTGTTATTTCTCTGTTTACACCCTATGCGTAAACAATGATAATTACTAGACAATTGTTCGACAGATCTTTGTAACGGAGATCTTCCAATTACGAAAACTCTTTTCAAACGCACCGTGTCTTCAGACAAGACTGACGGAACTTTACTGACTCACTCGCCTACTTTGCCTTGCCTTTTATATGGCAGGGTAAACAGTCTGATGAATGCTTTTGAAGGCGAATGACATCGCCATCTCGAAATCTCTATAAATGTAGAACAACAACATTTTGTTTACATTTATTCTTGTAGCGTTTGTTGTTGAATATTTGCATACTTGTTTAACATTTTTATGCTGGTGTTTGTTGTTGTATTTTTGTTTTCTTGTTTAGCATTTTTGTATGATTGTGTTTGTTGTTGTATTTTTGTTTATAATTTTAAAGCAAAACACTAGTATTTTAATTTTTAATTTTCGTAACAATATATTTTTAATATAAATAAATTGCATACTTATGTACTTCAGTTATTAATTTTAAATGATGCCCATTGACTACGCTCAAATTGGAAAAGAAAAAAAAACTCAATGAGAAGAAAGAAAAATTAAGGGGAAACCATGAAATTATCGAAACGATTATTTTGTTCTTATTTTGTATACTTTTTCTTGAACTCAAATTGTGAATTGAAAAATAGAATAAAAATTATCATTTGATTGAGCAATAAGCAGAAAAAGAAAAAATGTTTCAACTTTACATATAGAAATTGATGATCATCAGCAAAAAACGACAATCATTTTCTCCTTTAAGTGATCGTCATGCACTCAATTTCATGCTTCATGGGATTCTTTTCATTCATTATTGTATGTTCATTCACTAAATTGATATCGAAATTACAATATCTAATAAAATCTTTAACCTTAAGAAATTCTATTTATTTCCGAACAGCACCATTTTCGCTGTTTATATTTGGATGCATTACGTTTCTAGAGCGGAGATCAGATATGCGGGTTCCATATTTTAAATATGAATGTTTCCTTGGTAGCTCATTATGATACGCGTCAAGGAATTTAAATGGATACAAACCTTTACAAATATTTATCACAATAAATATTTTCAGCTTGTGTTTTGGTCGATGGCATGTTGAGGGCCCAACATGGCCCAACATGGACTTCCCAATTTTGACAAATGAAAACAGCCATCTTGTTGAAGCTGCATCTGTCAAACTAGTTGTCAGTTAATAAATCTGTATTGCCAAAACACTACGGTCTAGCACAGACTACGTGTCTGGAGTAATTGGCAACTGACCTTAATTTTCATTGAAATTTTGACAGGTGGCATCATCGATTAATATTTGTTTGAGAACTATGTAAATGGGAAACAATATTGGTTAATAATTAGCTAGATTTCTTAACCTGAATTGAGTGATCTTGGCACCAACGACATGTAGTATCAACATGGCTGCGCTACGAATGTAATAGAATTTTTTCTGTGATCCTAGAAATATTCACACCAAACAGTGACTCTTTCGGAAAGAATGGGATGGTGGATTTCATGTGGTATCGTCCAAAATTCGACAATTTTTTTGTTCAAATTCATCCAGAAATAGTCCCCAAAGCTGATAATGATTTTTCAATGAAAATTATGGTCAATCAAAAGAGAACAATGTACGTCAACCTTTCGTTGACTGGTTCTGAAGACAAAAATTAATTTTTTTGCTTCCGATGCTTCTAAATGAAGTTAAGAAATATTTCAGTCAGTTTTTGCATTTCTATGTCTTAATACCACAAAGAAATCATCAAAAATGTGGCATAAAATTTAGTTGAATTTCATATTTAGGCTGCCAGATTACTGTCTGTTAATTTTCCCGTATTCAAGTGTCCGCAATAAATATTAGAATGCCTTACAAAGAATTTCATACAATTTAGTTTACATATACAGCACACTATACATGACGCTTGAATAAATGTTTATTTTGGTGTAGGCGTCTGATTTACGTATTGTGTACTTATCCCCAGTTTTAAACTTCACGTGTGTTTTATTTTCTCCCAATTTTCTAGTAGTTCTCTATAGAAAGAATATTTTTTCTCACCTTTCGATTCATTCTTTACACATCTTTACATCTCTTTTTTAATTCTGAAGGCTTTAACATTTGCGTAGATGTAAGCTGACTGACATTTAGTTTTTCCATTAACGTGCCTGTTTGAGTTGTAGTGTGAAAAACTTTTTTAATATTTAATAACACGTGTGACAGTAAATATCAGTCACACTTTTCCTTCCATTATCATTTAATAACAACAAACACTTTGTATGATTGAAGTACGAAACAATTTCTAAAGAGAAAAACAAAACATGTTAGATTTTTATTTTCACACTTTCGTACTTTTCATTGCCCCAAAAGCAGGTCATCAACAGGAAATTTCTTATTTGCTGAAGAATAAAGTGAGAAATGTAAATATGTACATGCGAATGCATTTAAATGATGGGAAATAAAACAAAAGAACATTGGAAATCTGAACCATGAATATGAGGTAAAAAGTCGAACTTTAAGGTAAGATTTCGTTGAATGTTAAGCTACTAGATACATGAGTGGCGGGATCTACAATATAAAGTTGACTCCGAACGAAGAATGCTTCTACTACCCAGTGTCTTATTAACACTAGAAAGACGGGAGAATTAATATAACTTAAAAGACGGGTAGGGGTCATTTGACTCCCTTTAAGTTTTTATATCGAGATCGTCAAACAGGTCAATAATGTTATGATCTTTTTTTTTTGAAATCTGTCTTTTAAACGCATCTAGCGTATACAAAATGTTTTGATTTATTACAGGTTCCGTATAGGGGTTTCTTTTCACTGCTTGCGGTTGCTCGTCAATGTGACTGAGTTCAGATGCTACTTGTAAAATAAATTCCCTTCTCCGAATTTTTTTGTCTGTTACTTCTTGGAATAACACCCATGCATTTATTACTGCCTAGTCCAATATGTTAAAAAACTTGTACTGGTCATCTTCTTGAGCTTGACTTTGTGCTATATTTTCTAGCCATTTGGTCAACAACATCAACACCAAATTTAGTTGAATTACAAAAAGTCACGGTATTGGGTTTGCGTTTGCTATTAACTTCATCTATTTCAACCACATCGTGCAAAATACTCAGCAATAAAACATTTTTGTGTCTCTTTGCTTGGTAAACTGTCAGAAGGCACTTATTATTTTCGGTTTTTAGAACTTCATGGGCATGAAATTTTAATTTCAATTTTTTCACATATGGTCGAACATCCCGTCTTGCTTTATTGACTGTCCGTGGAAACCGTTGAGCAGATATTTTGATTTGACATCTACGCAAAGCCAAAATTTTATACCAAATTTGTCGGGTTTATTCGCCATGTATTGTGCAACTTGCTTTTGTAGGAAAGAGTTGTTCGTCGACAGCGATTTTTTCACCTGGTCTATAACAAGATTTGCAATTATCAATAAAAAGGCTCCAAACATCCGAAATTAGGGTTTTCAGTCTAGTAGATCTTTCTTCTCGCACGTCAAAACGAATATATTTCATTATTTCTTTGAATCGGTCTCTAGACATAGTTTGTGAAAAAAGCAACTCCCCATTTTTTTTGCCATAAATCATTTACAGATATGTTTTTTCATCCACAAGTACTCCTAGCGTGCAATACTGAGATGAATTTGTCCAGTTCTTGTAAAGGTATAATCCAGTTTGTATCGCCAAGTTGTTTATGTGCCTCAGCCTTCGTACACTTTTGAATGTGACGCAAAATTGTGTCATCAGTCAGTAGTCGCCAGACTGTTGCAAATTCAGCACCAATTCGTTGTTTTGCGTAATGGGTAGCTCCTGGATGTTCAACCAAAATGTTATGGGCAGCAAGACGACCTGGTGTGGAACTGTTTTGAGAACAAGTCTTCCAAAGTATTCCTCCTGCTGACCGCCTGTCGTGTTCATTTTCTACAATTGATGGAATTTGACATAGGCCGTGTTGTTCTGGAACTGAGTGACGTTGGCTACTAGAGAAAACCAACAAAAATAACGGCATTTTGATAAACAAAAATTTGGTATGCATGTTTTCTTTGTTGCAATTATTTCATGAAAAAAAAAATTGGGAAAAGCAATTGATAAAATAAATAGCGGCAGTCAGATATGTGAAGGGTCAGGTGACCCCTCTCCGTCTTTTTAGGTAGTTGCTTTAATAACTGAAATTTGGAATACCTAAATAAAAAAAAATTACTTTTAAATTAAATGTTATGGAGTATTATTAAAAGTCACGAAGTAAGAAATCTGTGATATAATTCATAAGAGAAATATTAGCAGTTAGATTTGAAAATGGGTCAAATGACCCCTGTCCGTCTTTCTAGTGTTAAATCGTATGAAGAACTTTTAGTCAGTTCCAATTCTATTAAGACAGCAACATTATTCCATACAGTACTTCAGTATTTTTCGAGCTGTGGACACGTCAGTATAACAGCTGTGGTTAGTTCCGAAACCAAATTGCCTCTCAGAGAGCACGCCTTACAAATATTGGGTCATGTACATATAAATTAATTTCTAAAAAACTTTCCTTCAAATCGTTTCATTTATTACAACTAACCTCTACACTGCATTTCTACGAAGTATTTTTCGACTGTGTCCTACAAGTGTTAGGACAACCCTTAAAACCTTTCCTGTATTTCTTCGCTCATTAATGTTTCAGAAGAGTTGTAGTCAAGGGCGGATAATAATATGGTATCATTACTAGTTTTACTTGGCCATAATATTCTGTGCTAAAAGCTAAAGCACATGAGACATTTTTCAAATACTGCAGTTAAACTAATTTCGTCATACTTACGGGATATTTAAGCCAAAATAAGAAGGTAATCAGCTACAGAGCCGACAAATAATAGTGAAGGCCTGGCCAATGTTTTTCTCAACTCAAAATCCACACCAAATAGTTACTTCTTCGGGATATATTGGCCGTTTTTCAACGTCATGTGTGTTGGTATAGTCTCAAACACAATAATGTTATTTGTTCACGTACCCATCCATTTTTGCTTGAGAAGTAGTTTAAAAAATATGTGGTTTATGGGCCAGTGATAGTTGAAAGAAAGATTAACCCCCATGAAAAATCTGACCAGCGAAATCTTTAAGATTTATGCAATCACACCGCTTATTGGTTTGTGCTGGCCGCTGAATGCCTTTAAAGACTGATAAACTCTCCAGATTATACCTCTAAATTACTACGAAGAAAACAACAATAATATGAACAGCTAATAGAGCAGTATTCTTACAAAAGTATACTTACATTGGAAACCTACGTCCATATGGAATTACTTGTAAAAAGTATGGAAATTATTCGACGTGAGCTTACATAGAAACGAAAGTGAACAAGTGCGTTTGTCTATTCCTTTTGTATGAAACTATCTTTTGAGAAGTTTGCTTCTATTTATATCTAAAAAGAAACTATTAAAGGAAATATATTAGAGTGTATGCTTCTATTACTGGCAATTTATCTAAAATACTTCAAAGTAAGTTAAAGGAGTATTCATCCTTATCAAACACAAAATGTTTGCATTTTGATTATGGAAGAGAGGATGTTGTGTGTACAATGTACATATAATGGATTACATAAACTATTATAAAAAGCTAATCTATTCAGAAGTAACTAAAGTATCTGCGCAATATGTTCGGATCAATAGTAATAAAATAAGCAAAAATAAATCCATTATTATTACAGTAAGGTGTTTGTTGAGTATAGTTTAAATGGCCTGAATTAGGCTTGTGTGTTTATAATGAGGTTAGGGTAGGTAAGGCTATGTTAGAGAAGGTGACCATGCAGTTTAAGGATGGAGGTCAATCGGTTCTTTTTATCCATACGTGGCTAGCAGTAGCGATCTAGGATAATTTCGAATTTAACTGAAGCTATCGTAGTACCTAAACCTTTTAACATGTCGAAGACTATGGGCTTTGTACCGGCTATGTCCAGCTCATCAGCAATGTAATTTCCTACGATATCTTCATGTGCCGGAACCAACATAAGAGTTACCTTTGAGTGACCCGAAATTTAATTGGGAAATTCTCGGAACTTATGAACAATGGAATTTAATCACAGCATAGTTGTTCAAATAAATCAGGAGATGTCCAAAATAGACATGGGCTTTGCTTGAAAAAGACTGCAGTAATCAAGCAGCCTCTAGAAAAGTTTAATATCTCAACTCCACTCTGTCTCGGATCTTATAGCCATCGGTACTCAAGGATCTAAACGCCAACCTCCTAGTGTTTACACCAGTAGTGTCTATTTGAAATTCTATAATCGAATATTCTATTCAGAAAGATATTAGGATCGATATATTAATTAACAACAACGGCATTGTTCAGGTCGTCGTCCAAGTCAGTGAATAAATAAAATTTGAGAGTATTGTCTCTGTAGACCTTCCCCTAGAGTAGGAGTGCTACTGGCATGCACGGGAAATTGGTTGGAATTTATTATTGGTTGGTCGAGACTCTTTTCCAGTATTTTAAGGACGAATAAGGTTAGACTGATATGTCTCAGATCATTCGTAGTGGACATCGACTGTCTCTCAACTTCTGGGATAAAAGCAACCTTTGTCTTTTACATAGTAGATACATCTGCATACTTAACACCAGCATAGTAGATTCTCTGCAACCAGTGGATAACCATATCAGATGTCACATGTATGTCTGTGAAGAGGTTACGAAATTTTTTATAGCATTAACTGTACTATTGAGATCGCCGTAGTCTAGTAGGTAACAGAGAACGGTTTGATTGGTTAATTTTTGATTTTGAATACAATCACAAAAACGAACCTCATGTTGACAATATAAATCAATTCCGTAAAGCAATACATGTCAGTATTCACAAAACGGAGTGTTACGAAATATGATTCTTGCAATGTAAACGAATACTCCCGAAAGCAACGAATACTTAACGATTGGTACGAATGGTTAACGATTGGTATGAATGGTTTCAATGCCACAATTAATTTTTTCTAAAATTTGATCTTAGTTCATTTTTTATATTTTGCTTTGCCAAAATATCAAACTTTTAGTGAAGTTTACTGTTAACAAATTGCACATAAAGCAACAACCAAAAAAATATATGTTCTCATTAGGTTTTGTATTGTGTTTGCTTTTGTTTCCTGTTTTCATACACTCAAAGCAACGAATACCGGACGAATGGTGTGAATGTTTTTAGTTTTTTCATGTGGCATTGAATTATTTCGTTGCTTGATGTATAACGACATAACAAAAAGAGAATGTAAAATAGTAAACAGGAATAAGGAGTGAGTAAATAAACAGCAATACACATTTTTGTTATTGTCGAGGAAAAGCAATGCAAAAGCAATGAATTTGCGAATGGTCAGCAAATGTGAATGGTCTCTTTCTGTTCTCTCGTAGGTAGTGTGTTGGCTTATTAGACGTGAGGCTAGCGTTCAAACCCCAGGTCAAAGCGAAATATAATAGTCTCAGTAGATTTCTGACAAAAACTCTGAAAGTACATAAAATTTACCATGAAAAGTTTGGCGTTAGGAGTCGACATTAAACTGTAGGTCCCGCCATAAAATTTGACACACACAACATAAGTGGTGTCAGAAGCTAGGTCGTAACACTGACGGAAGGGTTGTAATGACCGGTTATGTATGTATGTATGTATGATGCCTGATGTCGTGGCTAACTATTACAGAGGATAAGTCATAGCTAATTTACATACTAAGATTGAGTTGCATTGAAATCCAATAAATTATTGTATACTATGTACGTTTTGATAGTTTTGTGCATAGCCTGTTCTTATATGAAATCCATCTAGCAATCTTTCAAGTTCTTTCTTTTCGTATTTAAATTGGAATTAGTTTATTTAACAAATGTAAAATACATACAATACATACAAGTATTTTCGAATAAATTGTATATAAATTGGAATGGAATGCATACGTATATATGTATATGGTATGGTAAGTAAGTACATTAGAAGATAGCTTTATTGCTTACACTACTACATATTGTCCTGTATACATATATAAAAGGTATAAAAAGAGTTTTATTAGTTCTTTACAGAAAATAGAGAAAGACTTCCGTAGTATTTATTTCAGTTTCTTGTCTGAATATTTCTTCTTTTCCATATGAAATATTGAAAGTTTGAAAAAGTTTGTACTCTTCAAATAGAAGAGTATTTTCTTTTTATTATTATTATTGTTTTTTTTATTATTTTTTTTTTTAATTTTTTAATATCATGGGTATACATATGTATGTATGTATGTTGTATCTCAAAATATTTCTTAAGTTGTCATGTTTCACAGCATTTACTTGTCATTTAAAATATTTTCAAGGCAATTTTTCTATTCTTTTCTCTCAGATTTTTATATCGTTTTTATGACAAGAGTTTTGCAAAGAGTATTCGCTTGTTATTTTACTTTAATAAATCAAAATTTTTTATTTGAATCTTCATAGTGATGGACATTAAAATAAAACATCCTTGTTATTTCGATGCAATGCATTGCAAATATGCGTCCATTTTATATCGATTTATCGCAAAATACATTGATGTTTTCTGTCCATCGATTGATTTGCGTAAAAAATAAAAGAAAAGAAAACAGAATGGAACAGAATTGATGCCTAGAGATATTTTTATTCAGCGACAAGACGATTTATTGCACTGCCCTCAACCTACATATATAGGGTATCTCTGTAATGTCTCCCATGATGGACACTTAAATAAAACATGGAAGTTTTCTCGATGCAATGCATTGAAAATATGCGTCAATTTTATATCGATTTATAGCAAAATTCATCGATGTTTTCTGTCCATCGTTTGATTTGCGTAAAAAAATAAAAGAAAAGAAAACATAATTGATGCGTAGAGGTATTGTTATTCAGCGACAAGGCGATTTATTGTATTGCCTTTAACATATTTAGAGTTTCCCTGTAATGACTCCCACAATACCGTGGCCCTGGCAAACTTCAGAAAGTTCTTCTTCTAAATACTCTGAAGCACTTTTTGTTCTAATTACCCAATCAAACACCTTTAACCTCAGACGAAGGCTGACTCTATTCATCTTTTCTTACACCGGATATACTCTATCACCCCACTGAAAGGGTCTGTATTCATCAGTAGCGTGGAAAGAATTTACCTGAAAGATTGTCATTACAGCGATTTCTATGATAATCTCGAGTAAATATTTTAGGAATACTCTTCCTGTCCAAGTTGAATTGGACAAATCTTTCGATGGCATAAACTTGGAAGCAACATACGAATATTTCATTCTGGTACCGAATGCCCTGCTTCTTGTCATGTCCTTTACCAATGGGTATATCAAGGAAAAGTCTCCCTCTTAAAAGCCTATCTAATAACCAAATTATTGCTTCCACTCTTATTACTTGTTATGGCTGTGAATCATTTTCCTGTAAGTAATTATGGGTTAATAGGGAGCAACCATCAACTGCAAAACCAGGTCGATTCATTAGGAAGACCATGCTGTTTGTCTTCTGGTGGGACCAGAAACGTTTGTTATACTACGAGCTCCTAAAACCTGGTGAAAGCGTTAATACAGATCTCTACCGACAACAAATCATCAATTTTAATTAATTTTTAAGCCAGAATGGGCCGTAAGACCTGCACACAAGACAAAACCGGCTTAGAATACAATCAAAACATTTGACTGGGAGCTGCTACCCTACCCGCCGTATGTATCGAAATTGGATCCTGCCGCCTACTATTTGTTTTCAATGATGAGACACGTTGCAGCATTTCGATTCCTAAGACGATATCACAAATTTGGTAACTAATTGGTTTGATTCAAAAGACGAGCAGTTTTATTAGCATGAAATCCACAAATTGCCTGAAAATTGAAAAATGTTTAACCAACAATACTAATACTTTCAATAGACAGTTTCAGCTGTCCCAATTGCGTGGATGTCCCTATGTTCCGGCATTTCAACCAACGGCTCTAAGTGCCATAGAAGTATTTTCTTAGTAAACTTTTGTTCCTGAGTATTATTCCTTTGACTACCGCTAGTGCAATAATTTACAAATAAAATACACATTTTCTGTCGTTTTGACGTGGTGTCATCATATAGGAAGTGAGATTCCATCTTTAGCTTAAATTTCCAATAAGCTGCAACCATTACAATTATTTATATTAAAGTTGCTGTAGTCAAGTAGGTAGTGTGTTGGCTTATTAGACGTGTGACCACGATTCAAACGCAAGGTCAGACATGTTCAACAAAATGAAACAAGAAGAAATATTTCTTCGGCCAATTCCCCTCAGCAGATTTTTGGCAAAAACACTGAGAGGAAATAAGAATTTGCCATGAAAAAGTTTTCCAAAAAAATCCATCATTCGGAGTCGTCTTTAAACTGGTAGATCACGCCACTCACGTATAAAATTAATACACACAACTTATGTGGTGTGAAATGCTAGCTCGCAATCCTAACTAAAGGGTTGTAATAACCAATTATATTATGCATTACAATTATTTACCATTCTTATTGCTGTCGATGAAATTCTTAACCTATTGAGGTAAGGAGACTAGATACATATATGTATAGTTGATGTCTGTTACATGAACAGATCTTAAATCTCTTTGGCTTATAAATTTAAATGGGGAATAGAATCTTTGAAAATCTATTAAAGATATTGTTACGTTTTTACCCTTTTAAAAACGTTAAAAATATGAGTTCGTAGATTGCAAATAAAATAAAAATATGTGTTTAGTTTTAAATCAATTCTTTATTGTTCGGACAATTCTGTGTGCCACCTTTGGAACTTGATTTACACACTAACAATTTGCTTTAGTTTTTATTCTTTCTTTTACACTCGTTCGTTAGAACTTCAAACCACGATTCTCTTCGCACGCAACGCAACGTGTCTTCACACAAGACTGACTGAATTCTTTCTCAATCTCACGTGTCGTCTTCACACACGACTGACTGAATTCTAACTGAATCACCGTTGCCTGCTCTGTCTTGCCTTTTATATGGCTGGATCAATAGTGTGATGAATACTCTCGAAGGAGAATGACTGCCTTCAGGAAATATCTAAAAATGTAAACAAGTTGTTTTCATTATTGTTGTTTGTGTATCTTGTTTACTATTTATCCGCTCTTTTTTTTATACTGCATTTTGCTGTTGCCTTTTTTTTTACTGCACTTTGTTTTTGCTTGTTTACTTCTTTTTCCGCTGCACTTTATTGTTGGCTGTTTACATCTTTATCCCTTATATTTTTTTTTATACTGATGTTGTTGCTATATTTTTGTTTATTCGCTGATCATGAAAACAGGTGCATTATTTTTGTTTTTGGAGCTTTTGTTTATCATTTTTAAGAACACCATTTCCATTTTCGTAACAATATAATATACCTAATCTTATGCTATACGAACAAAATTTTATAATTTTGATATCGCACCCTCAAATTTTTTTAATCTTTGATATTCGCTTCATATCCAGCTTTTATTAAATTTTTCCATTGCATTCCTTACTGTAAGCCTAATTTTAATAATACTTATGGTAGAACAGGGTTTATTTCCAATAAAATATGATAATGGAGGGTCATAGGTCAGCAAAAGTCTTAGTACTCCAATATATTTCCACAAAAAAAGTCCCTACAGTCTTAATACTATAGCACAAAGTCCCGATATGACTTCAAGAGAGTATTTAGGAGATCATTTGAAAGAAGGGTTACGTAATCGGTAAATCTCAAACAAAAGTCAACCGAAAAACTTGCTCATGGTGCCACCAGAAAACACTAAACAAAACTTGTACATTCAATTCCAAATGGGTTAAATGGAGTGCTTAACCTTAAGAGATATTCTACTAAATACAAGGGATAACATTTACATATATTAGGCCTTTGAATTTTAAATTTACTCAGGGTTCTCCTTGGGGGTACCTATGGGGTCCCCTGAAACTTTTCCTTATTTTTCTCTTGTTTTATGAAAAACATTAAAAATTTTTTTGTTTTATAATAAAACAGAAATAAATTAATAAAATAAATATAAAAACCTTAATTTTTTATACAAACTGTTGGTTAAAATTCATGAAATTGTCAAAATATATTGTAGTACTTCGATTTTTGCTGTCCACTGTATATAAGTACATACATATCTATTGTTTTCCATATAAAGACTGGCATTTACAGTTTTTATTTTTTTATCAAATAAGAGTGGCTAACCAAAAAATTCAGTACAAAATCTTTCATATGCTGGCATAACAGCCAATCGTTGCCACACCGTCTGCTACAGCCATTACACCAGATTACATTAGTTTATTGGAGTTTAATACCAATACTGACACTGTCAAAATTATTTCCAATTAACTGAAATGATTATCAATAAAAATATTTATAAATAAAAACAAGAAAAATAAATAAATAAATTCGTTTATGGCAGTCATTATCCTTAAATGGCAGTGAGAATATCAAATTTAAACTGCCACAACTAAAACCAATTGTTTGTTCAGAATTATTTTTTTTTAATTTTTCGTTGCATACTTTTACTGATAGCCTGTACCATTAGCTGTTTCCATAAATATCGTGAATCATATAAACTGCATGCATTCGTATTGCAGCATGCTGGTACAAATATTTATGTACATACAAGTTATTTAAACGTTTAATGTTTTTTAATAAATATTAAAACAAAAGGAAAAATAGCGAAATAATGTTTAACATAAAAGTAATATGAGGTGCATTATGTTTACATATTATATAGGGTCTTTCATTAAGCACTTTCTATTTTTAAATTAAAATGAAACAAAGTGTTTGCGGAATGTCATCGAAATTTGGTATACTTTTGAAAGACCTATTGATGCCATGAAGTGTGGAATAAAATATCGCTCAAATATACTCCACGGCTTCTATTGGTGAAGGGCATCTGAAATATTCAATTTTCTATAACTGCGTGTGATAATTTTATATACATATAGTATGTGTGGAGAGATGTACAGTCTAAAGTTGACTCCGAACGATAGATTTTTGAGAAACTTTTCATGGCAATTTTTTTTCCAGAAATCTGCTGAGAGGAAGTCGCTGAAGAAAATTTTTTTTCGTATTTTCGTTTTGATGTCTGACCTGGGATTTGAACCGTGGCCTTACGTCTAATAAGCCAACACTTTACCTACTAGACTACGGCGACTTCATTGAGTTGAGTAGCAATTTCTAATTTTATTTTATATACATGTATTTCAAAATACATATCGTATTTTATAATTTATTTTACATACATACATACGTACATACATATCCAATTAGTCATTACAATCCTTCAATCAGGATTACAACCTAGCTTCTCATACCACTTATGCGTGTGATAATTTTATACAGGTGTGGCGAGATGTACAGTAAAAAGTCGACTCCGAACGACAGATCCTTAAGAAACAATTCATGGCAGTTTTTATTTACACTCAGAGTTTTTGCCAGAAATCTGCTGAGAGAAAATCGTTGAAGAAATAAATTTTTATATTTCGTTTTGTTGGAATTGTCTGATCTATGGTTTGAACAGTGGTCTCACGTCTAATAGGCTAACACACTACATACTAGACTACTATTATAGCAAAATCTGTTTGTTTTTACATATTATGAACGATTATTTTATATGTACAATTTTTACAAGTTCATATAGACACTCACCCACTAACAGATTCGTATTTACAAATTATAGCCCTGTCTACATGTGTAATGTTCTTATCTGTCTACATACTATGCAATAAACATATTTTATACGTTGTGTTGTACATGAATGTCTTTATGTACATAAAATTTTTCGTAGTTATAATGGGTGCTTTTTTAAGAGCTATAGGAAAAATTTTCAAAAAAAAACACATAAAATTCAGAAAAATGCATGAAATCTTTATTTGAATCGATAGTACGGTTCATATAATTTAATGTTTGAAGATTATTTCATGCAAATGTTGACCGCGACTGCGTCTCAAATGGTCCATCCGCTTAGTCCAATTTTGGCATACTCTTTCCAACATTTCGGCCGGTATCTCACGAATAAATGCTTCAATGTTGTCTTCTAATGCGTCAATTGAAGCGGGCTTGCCTGTATAGACATGAGCTTTAACATAGCCCCACAAAAAATAGTCTAAAGGCGTTAAATCGCACGATCTAGGCGGCCAATTGACCGGTCCCGAACGTGAAATAAAATGTTCACCGAACTCACCTCTCAATAAGTCCATTGTTACGCGTGCGGTGTGGCATGTGGCACCGTCTTGTTGAAACCACATGTCGTGCAAGTCAAGCTCTTGCATTTTGGGCAAAAAAAAGTTGGATATCATCTCACGGTAGCGCTCACCATTCACAGTTACGTTACGATTCGCAGCATCTTTGAAGAAGTACGGTCCAATGATGCCAAATTCAATGATTTGCAAGCGTTGTTCGTTTGTAAGACGATTCATGGTTAAATTATAGACCAAACTGAAGATGTTTGGCAGTGAAACAAAACACGAAACGTGCGTGAGCTGTTTAAACCAGTGTTGCCAAAAAGATAATAGCTAAAAAATCACCCGTTAGTATATTTTTGTTGCTCTCATATAATATTCGTACAATATGTATTGTTAAAATTCATTTTAAAATTTTATTAAATCGAGAAAACAAAATTACAATGCATTCATGTGAATGTCTGTCTCAAACACTGTAAATGCAACACAAATACATATATAAGTGAACAATGTATGAAATAATTTATGAAATTTTATGAACGAATTGTATGCAAAAGCACTTACAATGTATGCACTTTGTAACTACTATTGTTGATGTTGTAATATTTATAAATGTATTGCAATCAATTATTGTAAATTAAAAAAAAAATAAACAAAACCACAGTTCAGAAATCAGAAGTTATAAATAAATAATTGCACAAAGTAAAGGGTTTGGATAAATTACTTACTCCGTCCTGAATACATAGCTGCCAGATAAATGAAGCATCAAATCGTCAAATATTTGAAAAAAAATCGTCAAAATCGTCAAAGACGTTCATTGAAATCGTAAAAAAATCGTCAGAAAATATAAATAAATAAATTGAAAGGTTTTAAAATCAAAAATATATAAATTCAATGTTAAGCAGCAATAATATTGCATCATCTATACCCATGTGTGGTGTAAATATTAGAGAGTCAGAAGATCTTGACGTTATGGGCATGCAAATTCAATGTGATGTTGGCTAGAACTGATACATTTTTCAGTGCCTCGGTTTCTTAAGACGGTGCAATAAGTACTTCACTGCATCTGATCTACTTACCATTTACACCATTTATAACCGACCGAGAATGGAATACAACTCTCATGTATGGGTTGGCCCTTAACGTCTATTTTGAGGCTTCTCGACCGTTTACAGGAGACGACGTAGTAGCTCGTTAATCACGATAGTGTGTCCAACTCCATTGATTCATTGGAGCATCGTTGCAATGTGGCTTGTGTTTCAATGTTCTTTTGCTACTACAACGGATATTGCTCGAGCGAAATAAGGAGACTTGTTTATGAAAATCATGTATTCCTACACAGAAAGAAAAACGGCGTGCTAAAATCAACTTTTCTATTCTCAATTTAAGCCAAAAAACGTGCTTGAAAAATTAAGCCCGTTTGGCTTAAAACAAGCAAAAAACGGGATTGATGTGAAAAACTAAGCCTTATATTACTAAAATCAACACTAAAAAGCTCAAATCTATCTAAAAAAGAGTAATTTTGACTTATTTGTTATTTGAGTTATGGAATTGTGGATTTTAAGTTCAAAAGTAAAAATTTTAATAATTCTCATTTAGTTCATGTGTTTTATACAATATATATCCAACAAAATGTCGTATTTTTCGCAAGTTGCATTTCTTTGGTAGATGATTTGGATTATTCCGGTCGATGACTTGCATTTTTTTGTGTAGATGACTTGCATTTTTTTCAAATCAATCGATTTTAGGATTAAATCAAGTACGAGTTCGAGCTTAAATCAAGTTCAAAATTCTTGAAACAAGCTCGTTTTTGGATAAATTTAGGTTTAAATCAAGTATAATTTAGGGCTTAATCAAGTTCATTGTGCTCGAATAAAGTACGATTTGCCTCAATTCGATCCCATTTATAAGTTAATCTAGCCTAAATCAACTTTATAATTCTTGAAACAAGTGCGCTTAAGGATTACTTCAACTTCTGATTCTCTTGAATCAAGTACGAATTCGATCTTAAATCAAGAAAAAATATGCTTAAACCAAATACATGATGAGATCACTTTGATCCCAAAAAGGCTTAAATCGCGCTAAAATCAACACTTTTGTACTTGGCTGATTCGGGCTTGATTCAACTCTTTTGTACTTGATTCAAGCCAAACCGTACTTACCGTACTATTGTGACCGATATGGATTGATTCAAGCCCGGATGGCTTGATTCTTTTTTTCAGTGTACGTAACGCTCGTCTTTCTCGGCCAGCAAATCCGTATGTGGTCGGTTTGCCAGTATATCGCACCCTGCATTACAGACAAAGTTCGTTTGTTAGACGGACTATTCATATGTGGAACTCCCTTCCTGCGGAGATCTTTCCTGTTACTTATGGTATAAAAATGTTATAAAAATATTCAAACCTAGTGTCCATAAACACTGCTCCCTCTTTCCTCCTTCTTATAATATATTTTCCTAGTTCCAAACACGATGCCATCCCCTGAGTGTTGGTCGTATGAAAAAATATAATGGCAGATAGAACCTATAATCGAATTTTTAAAATTGTTTGCAACGGCAAATCATAATTTATTCTCAAAAGAAAAAAAAGAAGAAAATTATGTACATTTTTAATTGGTAAAAATCGTCAAAATAAGGGCATAAATCGTCATGTCGTCAATATGATATTTTTGGAGCACCAAATCCTGCACCTGAATAGAATATGCAGTCTAGCTTAACACTTCAAACATTTAAACCAACTCCATGGACCAGGTTGTGAGATTTCATTGAAATTTGTTAGGCATTGGAAGGACCTATTGCAACCATTATGAGCGTAATATAATGTCTTTCAAATATCTGCCTCGACGTCTTTGTGCAAGACGCTTGCAGAATGTCCAGTTTTTCAATACACTGGCACATAAATCAGATTGAATTTGACCGATGCCATGGGTCTGTCGGCTTTCAAGACTGCTGTGGTTTGTAGCTTTTTCGCATAAGCCTGTTGCTTAAGAAAATCACACAAGTTAAAGTCTGATGGAGTCCAATCACACGAACTCGATACCCTGTTTACATCAGCTCGTGTGATGACCATGCTCCCAAATTGCTCATTATGAATATCTTATATGACATGAGCTGTGTGGCACATAGCATCATCCAATTGATAACGTTCGACCTATTGTTCTCGCCAGTGACAGTAAAGACCTTGACATCATCGTTCTCAAAGAAATATGGAACGATAATATCGCCAAACTAAAATCCACATCGAACAGTGACTTTTTCGCAATGCTTTAGAAGCTCATGGGTCTCATGTGAATTAGTATCGTCTCAAACTCAATAATTTTGGTTGCTAACGCCTTCCACAACAAATTGGCCTCATCATTGAAGATGAGTTTTCGATGAACATTAGGATGAGTTTCAGGTACTGCAGAGCCCATTCAGCGAACACACTTTACTGTCTATGATTTTTTACCTTTGTTCGAGTGTTAGTTGAATTTTGTGTGGAAGCAGGCCCAATTCACGGCGTCATGACGAGTAGTTGAGGTCTTGTGATCGACACGAAATCGAGTTTCTTGGATTCTCCAGGACATTTTCACGAACAGCGGAGATGTTTTCGACAGAACTTGCAATTTCGTTGTTGAAGATGATTTTTCAGTGCAAATTAGGGTCAGTTGGACATTCAATGAATACAGATTTTTGTTGAGAAGCTTTTTCTGAGTAATTTTATTTACTTTCAGAGTTTTTGCCAGAAATCTTCTGAGAGTCGCCGTAGAAAATTTTTTTTCATATTTTGGTTTGTTGGAGATGTCTGATCTGGGGTTTGAACAGTGGCCTCACTGCCTGCTAGACTCCGGTATAGGGTCCAGCCAGGCTGGCAGACTTGGCTGGATTGTCCAGTTTTTTGATGCTTGTCCAGCTAAAATTTAATTTGTCCAGCTAAATAGAAATTTTTTTAGTACACTGCAATAACTTGGGCAATAATTTTCATGTTAACTTTGGCAAATCATGTTAGCCAACACTGATTGTACATTTGTTATACTTAAATAAAAATTATATTTTAATAAAAATTATTTACACAAAACCAAAATTAACATTTTCTCAGTATTTTTTTATGTCCAGCTTTTTTTGTTTTGTCCAGCTTTTTAAAACCCAATGTCCAGCTTTTTGCGAATCGGAATCTGGCAACCCTACTCCAGCACGATCTACTTCCTCTGGAATACGGCGACTTAGATATATTTGTGCAAACTGAACTTAAAAATTTTTTTAAATCTAAATTACCTCAATTGCTGAATTCTACACAAGTTGGTTAACAGTTTAATTTTATCTTGCTGAAGGAAGTCAAGTTTCTTGGAAAGCCAACTACTTTAAGCTAATAAATCTTCGATTTTGTTTTAATTGATTGGTAATGGAATACTCGTACTTTTACAGTAGAAATGTAAGTTTTTTGTAATAAGTTTTATGTAACTTTTTTAACGTTTTTACATTAACTACGCAAAAATTGTTAATGTTCTGATAGAAATTTTTGTAGTGGATCTATACTAAATATGACTGGATTCAAAGATATCTAACTAGGCTTTGTACAAAAGGACCAAAAACCACTTACCGCTGAAATTTTGTTTTAAAGAGCAAATTCTTATTCATTTAATTGAAGTTTTTACCCAAAAAAAAAGACTTTTCTTTCCACTTTCCAATGGCATCACTTTCATTTCCCTTCTTATATTCAACAGTAACTTTTTTAAAAGTTCAACATGAAATACGATAGCGTGTCGAACTATCTTTTACTTCCTCATAGTCTTTATATATTGTGTCTAATATTCTGTAACCATATTTTTCTTTCTTTTTTCTTTTTGCATTGAAATACTCTACGGACATCTTATTATTATTCCTTCTTTGTATACAGCATTTATCTCTTTTGTGTCCAAAACGACGGAAAACAGTGAAAATAAATAACATCTGAGGAGAAAAACGGTTGTATTAAATTATGTTTATCATAAATAACATTATCTTAGAAACGAAAAAAAAGAACAGAAACTTGCGAAAATTATTAGCGAACATTATTCATAAATACCATCAATAAATCTTTTTTAAACATTGGAATAGAATTGAAAGAAATTATACAAAAAAATAGAAAAAGAAGAAAAATGTTGAAAGGAAATGGTCTTCTGGTCTTCGAACAGGGACTTTCAAATTTTTATAGTTGTTAACGGCCATTTTGTTGAAGCGGTATCTGCCACATAAATTGTCATTTATTTAGTCAGTTTTGATAAATCACCATACACGAAATAAGCATTCAACAACACGTACTAATAAAAATAAAGAAAAAAAGTTCTATCAAAATGATTGTACCTTTTTGGCAACATTCTGCCTCTTTTGTTCATTTCACAATCGCCAAAATGGTTCTACCGAGAGAACTATTCGCAATGTGGTGAATTAATCCGAATACACTGATTCAGTATACCATCGACTAACATCCACATGACTAGAACAATGTCTCTTCATTTCGTAGATCACAACCTGGTGTATTTTACATCGAAACTTGGGCCTACACCCGTATTAATGTCAATTGACATTCAAACTAAAGGCAAGATAATTATTGGGCAATTCACACAAGACGTTGTATCGTTGTATTGAGTGTATTGTTGGACGATTATACAACAGTGTATGCTTGTTGTTGATAAATTTCATGTAAAAATCCGATACACTTATACACATTTATTTCATATGTTTTTAAAAGTTGTATTAGTTTCCTGCTATCAAATTGTGTGAATGAAAAAAATGTGTATATGTTTTCATATGTTTTTCAAATATTGTGTTGGTTTCGTGCTATCAAATTGTTTGAATGCCAAAAAATACATTTGTAATACGAAATACACAATACAGCATAGCAGTGAGCGTTCACAAAGAACCAAGTGTGTCCAATACAACATACACGATACAAAGTCGTGTGAATTGCCCATATGTTTTTAAATTTTAAATCACCACAGCGCTAGCAATTCTGGAGCTGTCAAAAAAGTCAACAATATCTGGTTTGGTTGCGTACATCAAAATATGTTTTCACGATGGGAAATCCGTCAAACTGCCGAAAATACGGTATCTTACAATCAAAAACAGTTGGAGTGTGCGAACAGTCAAAAAAGTTTGAAGACCTTTAATCGGAAACATTACTTGATCAAGGTTGGTATCAGATGCGTAATCATTAGACGTGACTTTAGCAGCCATTAAGAAAGCATTTAATAGTAGCAGGATGCATTCAAAAGCAGGGAAGTTTAGTATCATGTTGAACGACGTTGAAAGAAAGAAAACATATGTATGTGTCGTACAGGCAACGAAAAAAAACGTACGGTCAAGCAGAATAACCATTGCATCAAGGTAATGATCTGAATGTGGTGGGATCAGATGGGTGTGATCCATTATAAGGTGCTAAAACCAAAAGGGAAACCTGTACATACATAAATTCATTTGAAGCGATTAATCGATGAATCGTAATTTACCACGATAAAAACGCTTAAAAACTATTTGTAAAACAGAACATAAAGATTATTAGTTCAAGCACCGTATATCCAAAACGTGTCTCTTTTTGATTAAAATGAACACAGAACTCTCTGACCGGAAGCGATTTGGTTTAGAACTTTTCACTTGACGCATGTTGTGTGTGTTATTATTATTAATCAACACTTTAGCGTCAGATTTTTTAAGGTACTGCTGAGAGGAGATAAAAATAAATTTTTTATATTTCTTTCAAGACGTCAGAGCTTTGAATCCATGCGCAGACGTATAGTAAGTCAACATACATACTTTCTAATAGAACATGCCAACTTTGAATTTCTTTTAAAGACCACTACTCAGAGGATAGCCCACATTCAAGCAGTGCATCGAATTAGGAAAGTAGGTTATGTGAAAAAGGATAAAGGGAGGTTTAGGGTTTAATCTTTTATATTATAAATGGCAGGAAAGACCTCTGCAGGTTGGAAGTTCCACATACTGATAGTCCGGCTAAAGATCAGATTCTGTCTGTTATGCAGTGTGCGATACATTGGCCAATCGACCCCAACAGGATGTGTGCTACGAGAAAGGCATATCTCGCTAGATCTAGGTTGTAGTAGCGATAGAACAGTGAAACACAAGCCACATTGCTATGATGTCCCAATGAATCAATAGAGTTGGATACACTACCGCCTTGGCCCTCTTCTGTACGCGGTCAAGAAGCCACAAAATAGACTTTAAGGCACCTACCCATACATGAGAGTTGTATTCCATTCTCGATCGGATATGTATACAAAAGTGGTGTAAATAGTGAGGAGATCGGATGAAGTGAAGTATTTTTTGCACCTTCTTAAGAAATCGAGGCACTTGAATGCTGGTTGCAGCGAATATCACACAGAATTTTCATGCCCACAACATTAATTTAATTCATATTTACACCACCCAGATGAGAAATGTTGTTGCTGCGCTTATGTATTAATAAACAGCATTGCGTTTTACGCGTGTTAAAACCAATTGTTGCACTTTGTTAATATTTCTTGGATATAATTTTTTCGAAAACTGACATCATCCTATCCTTCAATCATGTTCGAAATGCTACATTCCAGATGAGTGACCCAATTGTAAAGTAATGTGTAGGGTGTTAAACTTCAAAATAAAAAGAATTCGTATTACGTGGTTATCAATCTTTAAGGCGGCAACTGTGATGATAAATTCAATTGCAGACCATTTAAAGCATTTTCTTCTAGAATTTTATTGCTTTTTCACTGATAATAGCGTCACTGTGTGATTGTAAAGAAAGAAATTCTTATAATAAATAAACAAATTCATCTATTGATAGAACAACTCAAAAAGGAAAAAAAATAGAGTAGAAAACTCGATTATTGTTTCTAAAAAGCTGTTAAGTTTAACGCTAGATTTTCAATATGATTTATGATCACAGTTCAGATAGATTATCAGGCAGGGTATTTAACATTCTGATGTTTGGTGATGAACTAAGTGAATGAGAGCCGGTATGAATAACTTGACTGTCTTATTTGCTTGCAACAAACTATTGAACACAATAACTACGGCAACAACAAAGGCATTTAAAAATACATGATAGTTTAACCGTAACATTCATCAATCATTTATAGAGTAAAAAAGAATATGAAAAATTATCTGTATTATATCAGAATGCATAAATAGCCGCTTAAAAATAATAGAAATGAATGATGGAAAATTTAAAACTGTTGTACTTCCACATATTTTGTACGACGCTGCTATTTATTAGGCACAGTTTTGAGACTAAAAACAGCACCAAGAGCCTTCAAATTAAATACAAAAATAATTGCTGCGTTGTGCTATTATTAACTCAAAAGCCAATATGCAATACCACGAATACGATTTATAGTTTTTACGATGAATACATTTTTTATTATCGGGATTAAAATTACAAAGTCTCCCCTTTACAGTAGTTCCACCTTAAAGAAACAGATTATAACTGCCTGTTCTCATATACACTCCCATATGCGTCACCAGTCCTCCGTCACCAGTTTTCCTTATCTTGCTTTAGGTAGCTTAACTTATACTGTAAGTATTCCCACAGATCCAGAGTAATTGGTCATTATCTTCATTAAATTTTAATATAAAAATCGAATCACTCCCAAATCAACAGCAATATTCGTATTCGTTGTGGTAATGCCACAATCACCTTTCCCAGGAAAATTTCACTCAGATGCAGTAGAATATATTCTTTCAGTAGATATAGGGATAGAAACCAATTAGGCGTATGGATTACATATTTATAAAAAGGCTTTATGGGTGATGCTTATTAGACTTTAGGATAATTAATATATCTCCTGATTACTTGGATAATTAAATCTACCTTTCCCAGGCTGTAAGTATCCATAAGAACTTATATCAAGTGGAACCTAGTTCTTAGAGGTCTATAAATTATTATGCTAATGATTAGCTCTCTGGAATCATTTCTTAAACCCTAAATGAAAACTTTCATCTACTTCTGAGACTACCTCTAAGACTTTGTTAACTTTCAATTGAGACTGCACTCATTTCTTCACTGTAACTGTGTAAGGAATTCCAATCCTTTTATATATCATATCTATCTTCGTTTAAAAATTTACTGAAAATTTTAACAAATTTCTCAAAAATTTTGTTGTGATAGCCAGTGTATTTCACTTACAATACGATAACTATATAGGAATATAAAAACAATATTTTTGGCTAACAGTCAAGATATGAATTGCCAAAGTGAATTTTGTATTCAATCAAATTCAAGCTCAAGTTTATTCCAGTTCGAGAACTTGGAGGCTAAAACAAAGTGTATGTGAGATATCATCGACATTTTTTATTCGTTTGAAAGACCTATTGATGTCATAATGTGGATAGTGTAACATCAATAATACATCGGCCTTGCCTTACCTGCTTGAAGCACATCCGAATTATACAATCTTCTAATACTCTGGCGCATATATCAGACTGATTTGACCAAAGGCATGGGTTACATTGGCTTTGAGGACCGTTATCATTTGTAGCAGTTTTGCACACACCTGCAAATTAGGGAAACCGCAAAGAATATACTACATATCATAATTCATTGTCATCGTCCTTAAAAAAACATGGATCAAAAACAGCGCCTGTCAAAAATCCATACCAAAATCCATAACCAAACTGAAATTCATGTGGATTGGTTTACGTCCCCATTAATTCAGAAATGGGCCTTATCACTGAAGATGATTTTTGAATGAAAATTAGAATCAGTTACCAAAACCCATTTCGATAAAACCTTTTTGTTATTTGCATCTGTTGTTGAAATGATCCATGGTAATTTGGCAATCAATAATGTATCACTCGTCAAAGATAGGATGGCCAGCCCATCATTTTTAATGGTGATCACTTTAGGTCGATGATAACCAACTTTCGTTTTAATTCAATTCGGTGATCTGAACACTAACGACATGTAGTTTCAACAGAATAGGAGCTGCGTACTACAAAACACATGCCATATTTGATATTCTCCACGGCATAACAGTTTTTCTTGTGAAATTGTCTTAAGTTGCAGGCATATACGAATAAGCCACAAATCATAGCGGTTCAGGCAACATAATCCATGCCCTTGAACAAATTCAGCCTGATTAATGAGCCAGAAACATGGGCAATTGAACATTCCGATGCGTTCAAACTATAGAAATCGTAAATTACATTTGAACGATGTTATATGCCACGAATGAACGTAAGACGTAGTCTAGTAGATAGTATGTTGGCTTATTAGACGTGAGGCCACGGTTCAAAGCCCAGGTCAGATATTTCCAACAAAACAAATGTGAAAAATATTTCTTCTCAGCAGATTTCTTGAAAAAACTATGAGAGTAAATAAAATTGCCATGAAAAGTTTCTCAAAAATCTGTCATTCGGAATTGACTTTAAACTGTAGGTCCCGCCACTCATGTATAAAACAGACACAACATAAGTGGGTGTGAGAAGCTAGGTCGCAATCCTGACTGAGGGGTTGTAATGACCAATTATGTATGTATGTATGTACATTAAATAAGTGAATGTACACGTAAATTTTTTAAATGTTTCTCAGATCATTATTGGTAATGTTGGTTTGGAAAAACAATTTTCTGAGGAGAAAAACTTGATGGCGGCAAATATTATATCAAGATATCTATTTCTGAATATGGTATAGCGTAAATTTTTAGAACCACACTTGGAGGAACTGTAGCACTTTGTGAAGTAGCCGTAGTTTAGTTATTAGACGTAAATCCACGCTTCGAACATGTCATCGAACATCTAGAACGAAATAAAATATGAAATTCCTCTCAGCATTTTTCTGGTAAATCTCTTAGAGTAAATAAAATTGCCTTAAAAGTGTTGACTTTAGGTTCTGCTTGTAGGTCTTTTCAATTATGGATAAAAATTGGCACAGACAACATAAGTGGTGTGAGAAGCTAGGTCGTAATCCTGACTGAATGGCTATAATGACCAATGTTGTATGTATCTCCGACGAATAATGGCATCAAGTGAACAAAAAATTTAGAAGATACCTGAGCACACACTTTATTTAAATTTAAATTTCGTAAGCGCTTAATGAAAAGCACTGTTAAGTTAAAGATTTCTTTATAATTTTAGGTGAATTATCGGTTTAAATAATTTACCAGCCCCAGTTGTATACTTCCATGTCTCCTGCTCTTAATAAATAATTTAATTTAAAAAAACATTTCAATGATAATCTTCTTCTTCGCTTTGTTCTTCTTCCACTTATACAGTAAATAATTAACGTCTGAACCTAATTGTACGTCTTCAGTTGAAATCGTCCTTCCAATTAAGTTGCCATTAATTTGCATAAGCCCTCCATTTGGCAGGTTGCCCTCTCTTTACTGCTGTTTGTTATCTTCTCTTCTTAAATATATTCCACACAAAGTTTTAAATAAAAGCACAATTGCTTAAATACCCAAAGGAGTGTGTGTGTATTATTGCATTTATGCATTTAAAGGTTTTGTAAAATATTTATAAGCATTCAAAGAAAAACACTGTCTGTGTGAATGCATATGTAAAGGGTCCGCCAAATAACTTTTTTTTTTGAAAATGCTTTTAAAAAAAACTACTGAATATTTTTTCAAATTTCTTTTTTTTATTTGAAAGTACAATCCTTCCGGTTAATAATGGAAAATAATTTCATTCAAATGGCTGCCTCGGCTGTCCATGCAGTAGCCTACACGATCGGTCCAATATTTAAGCACATTATCTATTGTGTGCAGCTGTATTTCACCAATGGCTTCACGAATATTGTCCTTTAAAGCGTCAATTGTCTCTGGCTTCTCGGCGTAGCACTTACCTTTGACAGCACCCCACAAATAATAGTCCAACGGTGTCAAATCGCAGCTCCGAGGTGGCCAAACGTCATCAGCTCTGCGGCTGATAATGCGATCTTCAAAAACAGGGCGCAAAACATCGAGTGTAGCTTCGGCTGTGTGGCACGTAGCGCCGTCCTGTTGTAACCAAATGTTGCCAATATCCTCCTATTCAATTTTTGTGAACAAAAATTCGTTCAACATGGCCCGATAACGATCGCCATTGACTGTAACGGCCACTCCTTGCTCATTTTCGAAGAAAAATGGCCCAATTATACCTCTGGACCAAAAAAATGCGTCAGCTTTTCAATGTATGCTTGTCGGTTTTCTGTGCCCCAAATGCGACAATTTTGCTTGTTTACATACTCGCCAAGATCAAAATGAGCTCCATCTGAAATGATGATTTTTTGGACCGATCGTGTAGGCTACTGCATGGCCAGCCGAGGCAGCCATTTGAATGAAATTATTTTCCATTATTAACCGGAAGGATTGTACTTTCAAATAAAGAAAGAAATTTGAGAAAATATTCAGTAGTTTTTTTTAAATCATTTTCAAAAAAAATAAAGTTATTTGGCGGACCCTTTATAAGCAATCGTATGATTACACAGATTCAAATTGTATCAAGAAACTCATTAATTATCAAAAATAGCTGCTACTCTGCCAAAGGACGAATGTATATACATATGTATGCCTATATATGTCACACAGAACATGTATGCAAATGACATGACGGCAGCATATGAAACGAATGATAATATGCATAATTTATTTGTTGGTCATTTTACAATTTCTGCAACTGAAAGGCTATGCAGAGAGATACCGAAAAGAAATACAAATGGTTTGATAAACGCAAGGAAAACTGTCAAAAAGGTAAGATGCTGATGGTCAGTTGCAGTATAAGCGACAATTTTATAGCCGACAATTATACGAAATAATTTAAAGCGAATGAATGTAATTAATTTGAATGGAATTGTGTCTTAAATTGTATATTCACTAACAGATTAAACGTAAAAGGTAATGAATACAACCAAATATTTTAAATGTTTATAAATAATGCTACTGGGTTATTTGTCGAAACACGAAACAAGGGGATGCCATAAAACTTAGTTGTAACTTAAGGAATAATATTGATACGAAAATGGAAATGGTGTTTTGCTTTTACATCGTTTAACATTAAAATTATAAACAAAAGGTACAAAAACAAAAATAATGAACTTGTTTACATGATAAACAAGTGAATAAAAATATACCAACAAAACTCCAGTATAAAAAAGTGGTAAACAACCAAACAAAAGGGCAAGAATAAATGTAAACAGAAATACAACAACAAACAAGAATAAATATAAACAACATGTTTACATTTATTGTTTATTTAATTTTTATTTTTTATTTATTATGTAAAAAACATGTTTACATTTATAGAGATTTCGAGAAGGCGACGTCATTAGCCTTCAAGAGCATTCATCAGGCTGTTTACCCTGTGATATAAAAGGCAAGGCAAAGCAGGCAACGAGTCAGAAAAAGTTCAGTCAGTTTTGTGTGAAGACGCGTGGTTTGAAGATCTCGGTTATAAAGATCTGTCGAACAAGTGACTAGTAATTGTTAGTGTTTATGCAAAAGAGTGCAAAGAGGAATAACAAACAAAGCAATTGTTGTAAGTTGTGAACAGTGACACACAGAATTGTGCGAATAATAAACAATTTTAATTAAAACTAAACACAAATTTATTTTTATTTGCAATCTACGAGCTCATATTTTAATCGTTTTTAAAAGGTAAAAACGTAACAACATCCTTAAGGACCTATTTTTATACGTGCAATTTCCTAAATTTTACAAACCACCCTACGAACACGTTTAATGATTAAGATAGGGCGGCCTCCACGAAATTCAGCATTTTATCAATTTCAGCTTTAGGGTTTTCAGTTTTCGGTACCCAATACCTCATTAAGACGGCAAAACAACCCTTTAGTCAGGCTTACGATCTAGATTCTCACACCACCCATGTTATGTGCGTTAATTTAATCATAAGCGGCGGGACCTACAGTTTAAAATCGCGTACGAAATACAGATTTTTAGAAAACTTTTCATGGCAATTTTATTACTCTAAGAGTTTTTGCCAGAAGACTACTAAGAGACACAATCGCTGATGAAATATTTTTTCGTTGTATTTCCCAGTGTGAGGTAAGCCCCCTTGTCATGATTCCTTAGCTCCGGATGAAACGGGCCAGTTCCCTTAAAGGCACGTTCGACACCATGCTCAGATCTTCAAACGTTCTGTCATCAAAAAACCGATGACATCTGCTCTGTTATACCAAATCCGTGTCCTCTTCTTCACTCCTCCACTTGTCAGTGAAACTGACAATAGCGCAGTATTCCGTTAGAATTCCTATTAGAATGCGAACCATTCTCTTGTTGAACTTAACTAGTCCGCTGGTTCCGCCACTGCCCACTGCTGGATACAGCATTTTTGAAATTCATCTGCTTCATGCTGATTTTCACAATTTGGAAAAGTATTCTTGTAGAGGTGCATATATCCCCTCCATCGACTCATCCTCAGATATCTCTGATCTCTTCAGTGCCAGTTCGTACGCGTTTTTGTTTCCCTTTGGAGACTTAATATGAATGAATCGAGAGTCAGGGAGGTTTTGAATTATATAAACGAGATTTAAAGCCAATCAATTACTGTAAGTCGATTTCTCAAAGGACACGTCCATTGGTGGTCAATTGCTCAATGAAACTAACATTTCTTCCTAAGCCGCTCTTCCTCCATTCACAACTACATTCATCCTAGCAGTGCTCCTTTTTTTTTGAAACCATTCAGTGAGTTTTATTGGCACTATAACTCAATGAGACGAATCTTAGTGCCCCGATTGGCTAGTGTGCCGGTGCCGTGATTCAATTTCCACCAGAGGCCCTGGGTGTTTTGTGATTGTCTAAGTGTTAACATTAATTATACATGTTTAACTAAGAATTATTACAAAGCAATTCTCGAAGAAAAAGTGGTCATTAAAAAAGAAAACAAAAACATTTTTCAAAAATAAAATTTGTCTCACTCCTACTACATGAATAGGAGCCATCCTTTGAATGTTGGCCATAAAAAAATTTGTTTATTCGAAAGGATTTATTGCGGTAGTATTCGTGATTCCAAAACATATTGTGATACAGACTTCTGTATAATTCTGGTTGTCCTTTTAAATTATATTTTATATATAGTTGTTTTCTTTCTATTTTCATTCACGTTCAAGACCATTTGTCTAGCATTACCGTTGTTGTTTTATTATTCCGATATCTGATAACAAGAAGAAACTACAAAAGAAATTGATGCATTATTGAAAGCTCCGTGATCCCAATGTTTAATGTTTCAAATAAGAAACATACATACGAGTACATATGCTCTACTTCGAACAGCAAACAATTGTTACAAAATCCCTTCTACCAGATGATGGCTGGATTGAATAGTGGAATAGCACTGCACCAGCTTCAAATTTTTTTGTCTGCCTCAATTGCTATCATTACCAGTAGATTGAGCATTGCTTGTAGCGTAATGTCAGCGTAATAGTATGTATCAACTCAATAATGGGTCAGTAGTTGCACAATGCTTGCTATTTGCGTTATACTCGTAAAGTAATATTGATTGTCGTTTACTTATGTAGCAAACCACACAGTCATAACATGATATTCAAATCGTTGCAATAAAGGTCAGGATAGATAGGGATGTGTGTTGTTGAAAAATCTTTTATTTTTGTGCTTTACTTTTGTTGCGACAATCAATTCTCTTTCAATATCTTTTGACTGCCTGTGCACACAAAAGTGCAGGTTTGCCTTAGTATATGGCATCATATTGATGTGAGTTTATTGATACTGGTAGTCCTGAGGACGATAGCGAAATACACTTTGCAGAGTTAAGACGCTGCGGTAATTTTTTTCTTTATAATTCGTTTGTTTTTAATACTCTTTTTTCTTCTTTTCTTTTGAATCTTTAACGTTCGATATCAGGAGGACTATTAAGATATGTATGTTGTGACACTTGCAATGAATGATAAAGAAAATTATAAAAATGTATTTATGTAAATATGTTACATACATACAGTATATATGTATAGTACTTCAAATTAATTAAAAGCCACTTGTTGAAGATCAAATGAACACGATAAGTGGTCTGATATATTTCTATAAACTTCTTTTCCATTTAAATTGAGGTTTTATGTTTAAATGTCAATTACACTATGACCCAAATAGTGATACGGATCAGAAATCAGCAATGAATCGTTTTTTCACTATTCATAAGCACTCATGAAATTTTGAATATAAGTGAGTCAACAATATTGAAATTTAACTACTCTGATTCATTCTCAATAGGCAATTGAGTAGCAGAGACCTGTCTCGTACGACTAAACTAATACTCTACAAGACGCTCATACTACCCGTGCTTCTTTATGGCGCAGAGGCATGGACCCTATTAAGCACTGATACAGCAGCCTTGAGAGTATTGAAGAGAAAAGTCCTACGTAAGATCTTCGGTCCAGTGCGAGTTGGTGATGATTTCCGCATCCGATCCAACAGTGAGCTGTATGAGCTCCTCAACGACATAGACGTTGTACAGCGTATTAGTATCCAGCGGCTGCACTGTCTCGGCCATGTCGTTCGAATGGAGGATGCGGGGATCTGCGGAAGTCGGCGAAGAGGACGACATTGTATCCGTTGGAAGGAACAAATCAAGGAGCCCTGTCATCGGTTGGTGTGACCAACTGGCGTAGGCGCGCAAGAAGCAGAGGCGCCTGGAAGGATGTGTTGCGGCAGACCGAAATCCGTTAATCGGGTTGTTAATGGCCAATTAAGTAAAGTAATTAAGTGATTCATTCGTACTCACTACAGCGTTGATTTATAAGTACAGGTTGCAATGAGCATGCGTACAACATTGACATCAAACTCATACCATTCGAAATATGTTTGCTTCATAAACCTACTCATTCAGATTCATAACTTTAGACAAATACTTAAAATACTTATAAATAATTCGAGTGACTCGAATCATTCATTAAAATTTACAGTCTTAGTTATTGTTACATTTACAAAAAAAGAAAGAAGACACATAAGCAAAAAAGACAGAGCAGCAAGCAGAGCAAACACACAACATTTTTGTGAGTATTTTAGTGTTTGTAAGGAAATCATACTTATTTTGTGAACGTTGAGCTATGGAGAGTCGAAATCAACAACATCATACGTGTTGTTTAGTATGAATATGATGAGTACTGCAAACTTTGAATATGAGTAGAGGTTCCATGATATTAAAATAAGTATGAATGCGTATAAGTATCAGAAATAATGAGTATAATTCGATTCAACTCATCTTTTTGAATACCCATTGCTGATCTCTGTTCACAGCATATAGTTGTTATTGCCCTGTTAGAAATGGTATGCAAATATGCTTCACATGCTTAGTGGTCAGTTCATTGCACACTGTTTCTACACTGAATGTCTTTTCTCCTAACGGGCTGGTTGTGTTAAGATTTTTAGCGAAAAAAACAGCAAACAACCAAAAACAACAAACAAGTGAGTCAGAACTTTCATGGATAAGGAGCAACAAAACAAACAAAAACACTATAAACGAATTGCATACAATGGACTATTGTTGCAAATTGTTGCATGACTCAACAAGATGTGGCAAGAAGCAAGCCAAACGAAAACATCAGTAACAGCTAAGTACAGGATGGTTGCGTAAAAATTTTCTGCCAACTTGATTTGATTTCAAACAGTTTTCAGAAGTAAATACACTCAACCACACCCGCACATATACACATTCTTACTTAAACCAACAATAAAATCAGAAAAAAAAATGCCAACAAACAAAGAATACGGAATGATGGAAAATTTGATGGGTGACTGAATGAAGGAGCAAGAAAAATCAACGAAAAAACTGAATGTGAAAATTAAACATGTCAGTAAGAGCAATTGACGTTAAAGAAAATTCAACGGACAGGGGAAGAAATGCAATTTGGCCGTAGAATTTTTTGTATTTTGTGTGCAAGTATTTAAAACAAACTATTTATTTTGTATTATCCCACAGCAATAATGTAATTCCAAACGAATAGGCAAAACTTCATATCAGAATTATTCTATCGTATCAAGGAAATTATTTGACCCGCGGCTATTAAGAACATATTTATGACACTTGACTTGAAGCTCCATATTTTCCAATAAAAGCCAGCATTCACTTGTTTGCTTTCAACATAACCGTGCCACAATGATTATTGCTGCCATTATTGCGGCATGCTTGACACGCGTGGCTAGAGTTGTTGTCTAATATTATTGTAGTTGTTTCTGTCTCTAAAGTTCACTTGATCAGGCATTAATTCCATTGAGATTTTGCGATAGAATTGCTGCTCTACAAAACAATTTACATTTGACTCTGTAGTATTATGGATGGTTATTGTTTTTCTGTTTAATTTGTGTTTAATAGTCGGCATAGATTACTTTGGAGAAAGAAAAAAGTAAAAAATATTGTTTAACTATGTGTACAAAAACAAATGTGTGTCACAGTTAATAGAAAATAAACTCAAATAAATTATTTCAAGTCAAGTTTCAAGTCATAAATTCCATCGCATTTAAATTTTTAATTTCATTCTCCTTGTTGTTGAACTACACAATGCACTTAATTTGTGTTTAATTTTTGTATGATATTGTTACGAAAATGAAAAATCAAGATACTAGTGTTTTGCTTTTACAACGCTTAACATTAAAATTATAAACAAAAGCCACAAAAACAGAACAGTGCAGTAAACAAACCTCTTTACAAATTATATAACAACAAACGCCACCATAAAAAAATGGTAAACAAGTAAAAAAAATACACCTACAACATTACAATAATAAATGTAAACAATGATGTTTAAATTTATAGAGATTTCGATAAGGCGAATTCATGAACTTTCGTCTTCAAGCCTGTTTAGTTTGCAATATAAAAGGCAAGGCCAAGTACGCGTCTGGGTTAGTGAAATTCAGTCAGTCTTGTGTGAAGACGCGATGCGTTTGAATAGAGTAATGGTGGTTTAAAGATCTCCGTTACGAAGATCTGTCGCATAATTGTCTAGAATTGTTATTGTTTATGCAAAGGGTACAAAACAGAGGAATAACAAAGAAAAGCAATTGTTGTTGTTTACATCAAGTTGTTAACCGTGGCACACAGAATTGTGAGAATAATAAAGAATTTTAATTAAAACTAAACACAAGTTTATTTTTATTTTATTTGCAATCTACGAGCTCATTTTTTAAACATTTTTAAAAGGTAAAAACGTAACAATATGAATGCCGGTTTTAATTGTAACTACGCAGAGTATGCTTGAGTTATCCCAACTATACTCGTTGGTTTCTTCTAGATCGAATAATGTTGCGTTTCGTTAAAAGAACAGTTTTGCAGAATTATTTTCAAATTAATGTCATGCAAAGGGTATAATCCGCTACAAAAGATAAAAAATTAAAAATATTTGAAATCAGCTGCTCAATCTCTTCTCTGGAATATCTACATTCAAAAAAAGGCAATGGTGTAATTACCTCTTCCATTATGCCGCTCTTCTTTTATTTTATTTAAAAAATTAATATAATAATACATAAAGGATATAAAATAATACGAAAGGATTTAACATGATATTGGATGACGAGGTCGTTAATTAAAATATTCTTGGTACAGCTGAAATCATGCGTAAATTGTTGTGAAAACCGAAACGTTAAGCATAAATGTTCATCAAAACAAAAAAAGAGGATATTGTGGAAATTTTCAAATCAGAAATCTCATTAACATCGACAAGTCTTAGAATATAAGCATCAGAGACCAGCAATGAGTATTCAAAACGATGAGTAGGTTCGAGTTATACTCATAATATCTGATACTTATACGCATTCATACTTATTTTAATATCATACTCATACTACTGATATTCAAAGTTTGAAGTACTCATCGTACTCATACTTAACAATATGCATGATGTTGTTGATTTTGACTCTCCTTTACTCAACATTTACAAGAATCGCAAAATAAGTATGATTCGCGTACGAATACTACAATACTCACTGGAAGTTTTTGTGTTTGCTTTGCTTGCTGTCTTTGTCTTTTCTTTCTTCTTTTTTTGTAAATGCAACAACAACTAAGATTGTAAATTTTGATGAATGATTTGAATCATTTATGAGTGTTATAAGTATTTTTCTAAATTTATGAATCTGAATGAGTAAGCTTATGAATCACACATATTTCGAATGTTATGAGCAGCGTTGCCGTTTTGGGCTTTTCATACCAAATTTGGTAGGATTTTTTTAATTTGGTAGGATGGTAGGTAAGTAGGTTGGATCAAAAAGTATTTTTTTTAGTTTAAAAATGTTATTAGAAATGAATTTTATAAATTATTTTTGTTATATTGTTGTGTTTTGTTGCTTATTAATACATGTACAATTATATGTAATACCCCTGTTGGAAAAATAGTTAACTTTAAACTAACTTTAAGCTAACTATTTCGCAACTAGTGCTGACTACCACTTGGATTACTTTTCAATGGCAGCAACTAACTATTTTAACATTGTGATGTCCTAGGCAGTAGTCAGTTGTTCTCTGCATTACTTTTCAACTAACTTAAAGTTAACTATTTATAAGTTAGCTTTAAGTCGACTAGTTATAAGTTAGCTTTTAGTTGACTTTTTGTAGTCAGGTTTTTAATGACTTTTTGTAGCTATGTAGCTGTAATTTAACCTCTACGTCTTATATTTTTTAGGAATGAATAATGTTTTGTTTTAGTTTTTAAAAATAAATTTATTAGTACATATCAGAGATCAGCAACGAGTATTCAAAACGATGAGTAGATTCGAGTCATACTTATAATTTCTGATACTTATACGCATTCATACTTATTTTAATATCATACTCATACTACTCATATTCAAATTTAGAAATACTCATCGTACTCATACTTAGCAATACACACGATGTTGTTGATTACGACTCTCCATGATTAAACATATACACGAAGCACAAAATAAGTATGATTCGAGTACGAACAACACAATACTCGCTAGAAGGTGGTGTGTGTGCTTTGCTTGCTGTTTTTGTCTTTTCTTTTTTCTTCTTTTATAAATGCAACAACAACTAGAGTGACTCGAATCATTCGTAAGTATTATAAGTATTTTTCTAAATTTATGAATCTGAATGAGTAGGAGTATGAATCAAACAATGAATCGAATGTTGTGAGTTTGATGTCAACGTTGTACTCATACTCATTGCAACCTATACTTATAAATCAATGTTGTAGCGAGTACGAATGAATCAGAGTAGTTGAATTTCAATACTCTTGACTCACTCATACTCAAAATTTCATGAGTACTTATGAGTAGCGAAAATACGATTCATTGCTGATCTCTGGTACATTTAATAATATTAATTAGTAATCAAATTATAAAATTAATTAATTAAATATATTAATATCGGTCCATAATGTTTCCAACAAAAACCAACTTGCCAGCGCCAGAAGCTGCTATAGCTCCCCAAACCATAACGCTCCCACCGGCATGCTTTACAGTTGGCAATAAGTTTTCGATCTGCATAGTCGTATTTCTTTTCCTCCATATTTTTGCACGACCATCACTCCCGAATATGTTGAACTTTGATTCATCTGTATAAACCTTGGACCAGAAATCCATCCATACTGTCAATATGCGCACGTGTAAACTCAAATCGAAGATGGCGGTTTTTTTTCTGATATCAGAGGCTTTTTAAACAACAAAATTCAAATATGAAAGTTAGTAAATAAAAGCTAACTTAAAATTGGTTATTTTTGTAGTCAGCTACTCATTCTCCTACAGGGACTTTTTAATAAAAAAAGTCATACTTTTTCTCAAGAAAATATATATGTTTACATTATTTAAAAAACTGGTAGTTTTTCAAGGATTTTGGTAGGTTTTGACAAAAATTTGGTAGGATTAAAATTTGTTCAGTGGCAACGCTGGTTATGAGTTTAAAGTCAACGTTGTACTCATACTCATTGCAACCTGTACGTATAAATCAACGTTGTAGTGAGTACGAATGAATCAGAGTAGTTGAATTTCAATACTGTTGACTCAATCATACTCAAAATTTCATGAGTACTTATGAGTAGCGAAAAAACGATACATTGCTGTTCTCTGATATGCTATTAGCAATTTTGTGTTGTTATTGAAACATAAAAACTTAAGGGTGTGAGGTAAACAAAAATCTATTAATAATACTGTGATGTTTACAACACATGTTAGTTTATTTTATAATTTTGGTACATAAATATGGTATGAAAGTGTGTAAAAATTAAATTTTTTTTATTATTTTATTCAATTTGAATACCAAAACAAAACTGTTTATAATTCAAATCAATTTAATTAATTTGAAATTTTAATTAAAATTTAAAATTAGCTTATTTAATTTAATATTATAATGGTATATAACTACGGTGACCATCCGTCCGCCCACTATTATAGCGGACAGTCCGCTATTTTAACCTCCTGTCCGCTATTTTTTTTTGCGTCCGCTATTTGGCCGCTATTTTACCACACGTAACTTCTAAAAAGTATTTATTTACCTAAATGTCTTCCCGAAAATCCCAATTGGGACTAGAAACTTTAGAAACTCTTCTGACCATAAAATGCAATTTTTAAATGGACTGTTCGGAATTTGAAACATTTTTATCTAACAGGCTCAATACTTTAAAAAAATACATTCTGTAGAGAAATACCAGAAGTAAATTTAAACACATATGTAAGTATATCCATATGTATGTATAGTATATATGTATAAATTTAAGTTTGTGTATATTATTTGTACCTATTTATGTCTGTAGTTTAAAAGTCTTTATATAAAATATTAATTATAATAAATGAATTTTTTCGTTTTTCAATTTTATATATTTTATATATATTTTTTCTCTTGGAAATAATGGTCACCGTATATACATATTTATAACGCACATAAACCTGAATATCGTTAGTCTCATTCGCAAAGGTGTTAAGTCCCTTTTTTTCAAATTTTACAGGAGACACAAAAAACATTGTTTTTTCAGTTTTTAAAATTTCTAAACTGTTTAAACGCAATTATTTTTACAAAATAATAATAATATTAATATTAATAACTAATAATGTTAATTATTATTATTAATTAATTAATAATATTAATATTAATATTTTTCGTAGTTTTGTGGACTTAGCGTTTTTGCAAACCACAAAATTACAACAACTTTGAACTATATAATGACATGTTTTTTTGTTGTAAAATATGTATTATGTATAATGTTACCGTTTTGCATTAAAATCTCAATTTTGGAAAAAAGTGGACTTAACACCTTTGCGAATGAGACTAACGATATAAAAGTTTTTTGGTATAGAAAATATAGAATAAATGTAATTAAAATTTATTCAACTCTTTCTTTATAAATAATAAATGATTTATTTTTACAATTATAAATTAAAATAAATAAAAATATTGTTACGTTTTTACCTTTTAAAAACGTTAAAAATATGAGTTCGTAGATTGCAAATAAAATAAAAATAAATCAGTGTTTATTTTTTAATTAATTCTTTATTTTCTGCACAACTTTCGTGCCACTGTTCGAACTTATTCTACGCATACAATGATAACTTCCACAATATGTGCTTGTTCGTGATGTTTCTCTGCTTATAACCTTTTTTGTAAGCAACAACAACACTTGTTAGTTATTCTTCTTTGCTCACAACCAGCGTTGCCACTGAACAAATTTTAATCCTACCAAATTTTTGTAAAAACCTACCAAAATCGTTGAAAACCTACCAGTTTTTTAAATAATGTAAATATATATTTATTTTTTGAGAAAAAGTATGACTTTGTTATTAAAAAAGTATTACATATAATTGTACATGTATTAATAAGCAACAAAACACAACAATATAACAAAAATTATTTATAAAATTCATTTCTAATAACATTTTTAAACTAAAAAAATACTTTTTGATCCAACCTACCAAAAATTAATTTTTAATTTTTTTTTTATTAATTAATTAAAAAAATCCTACCAAATTTGGTAGGAAAAGCCCAAAACGGCAACGCTGCTCACAACCTTTTTTGTAAGCACCACACTAACAATTGTTTTCTTCACGCAACTTGTCTGCACACAAGTCTGACTGGATTATAACTCGATCTCGTATCTTCACACACCACTGGTTGAATTCTCACTCAATTCAACGCGACGTCGTCACACGACTAACTTCACTCGAACTCCGAGAATAACGTGTCTTCATACACGGCTGACTGAATTCTAACTGAATCAACGTTGCTCGCTTTATCTTGCCTTTTATATCACTGGATCAACAGTGTGATGAATGCCCTTGAAGGATGATGACGACCTTTGGGAACAATCCAAAAATGTAAACAACTTGTTTCCATTTTTGTTGTTCGTGTATCTTATTTACTTTCGTCCAGGCAGAGTTGTTGTTGTTTTGTTTGTTTGTCTTTCTGCTATATTTTTTTATACACGGACGTTGTTGCTAAATTTTTTTGTTTATTCATCGGTCTGTTGTTTTTGTTGCTATATGCTTACTCATTCGTTGATCACGTGAACAACTGCATTGTTTTGTTTTTGGAGCTTTTGTTTATCATTTTATGTGTGATCAAGTCCATTGTGTTGTTTTTGGAGCTTTTGCTTATTATTTTAACAACACCATTTCCATTTTCGTAACAATATTTTATGTGGTCAGAACTGACGAATAATTCGGTACGTGGTCCAAATTAAGGTTCTCACAGTCATATTTTCCTATCCATGAACTTGTTGACATATACAGTTGCTGTTTGAGAAATAAAATGAAATTATTTGTAAATCGATTAAATGTCTAGTTCAGGATATTTTTCTGGTAATAGTTTATGGGGACATCTGTTCTGGAGTGGTGAAGCAATTGGAAGACAATTAGAAGGTTGTAAGTTAAGATAGTTTAAATAATGCTGCAACATGGATCAGTATTTGTCGATACTTCAAAGTCCCGGAAGAAATCATCTATATACTGGATGTTGTTGGATTTGGTATAACGTAAAGTTGCTCAGAAAGCACTACTAAATTGCCTTCTGCAGCCAAATTACCTAGAGCACAACTAAACAGCAGCTATCGGTGTCAAATACCTCTATGGGTTAAAAGCTACGTAATAGTTCAAGTTCCTAAAGTGTATGTAAATTAGAGTTAGATGGCAACTGCTCCAGAACTCATTCAGCTTTCATTATGGCCATGTACTTACAGTTCCAACAAACAAAACTGTGGATTGTGGAGCTATGAATATCGCATCAATTATTCTCAATAAAATTCATTGTAAATTTGAAGTCATCGTATTCTATTAAGTAGTTGTGTAGCTACTTCTTTGATGATATTGCTGGAATTCGGTTAGTATAGGGACTGCGCTCATCTGTGGTGTAACAACGGGCAGCTGTGTATGGTCAAGTGTGCTTTGGTAATCAAGACCACCACTTCGACCTGACCTAACCTGGTAAGTAGTGTGTTGACTTATTAAACGGGAGCCCGTGGTTTAACCTCGGGCTAAGACATCTTGAACAAAAAGAAATTTGAAAAAATATTTCTTTTGTGACTTCCATCAGTCATCTGGTAAAAATTCTGAGAGTAAATAAAACTACGACTTTAAACTGCAGGTCCCACCACCCATAGATAAAACTGACACACACAACATGGGTGGTGTGAGAAGCTCGGTCGTAAGTCTATCTAAAGGGTTGAAATGAGTAACTAAGTAAGAGTAAGTAAGTAAATTTCCCAATTATTATCGATACATGGTATTCCATTTTAATTATGCAATGTCTTTCCATTGCGAATCTTTCCCACACCAATTTGTGGGAGAACTCTGTGGTTGTGTGTATAGTAATGGTATAATACCAAATTTATAATATGCATGTGGGTGTGTGTTTCTACATAGTATGTGTGTTACATACACCCGCATATTTCAGTAATTCTTATGTCATAATTTAAGCCAGACAACCAACCATTGTAAGCTTAATAATGAAACTCTATACTCGTACACTTGTATAGTCTAGTAAATGAATACCGCAGTTAATATGATGGGATGTAATGAAGATATTGCTTGTATGTCTTTCAGTCGACTACAGTGGGATTCAAATCGAAGGAAAGTTATACAACGAAAGAAGTGTGCTCGAAACGAATGAATGTGTTCTACTTCATGACTGAAAATGTTAATAAAAAATCGATCAAATTCGTTAATATCTTTCATTGTCAAATAGAATCTGGCCCTGAAATGTTTAAAGTGACCTTCAATCTCGGTGCTTATTGACATTGTAATCAAATATCGTAGTTTTTTTGATGCAACCTGAAACCAAAACATACATATATTAAAAACAAATAGGGATCTCCTTTCTTAAAGAATTATACATCAATCACAATACCTTATGCTGTCATCGTTTTTGCTACAATCTCTTGGGAGACTGGCAAATTTGTCGACAACTCTTTATTTCGATTAAAGTAGCCAAGGGAACATTGTTTCAATAAACACCGTGATCTAGAAGCTGCATACTCTCCTAAATTGTTGACTGTTTTGTGGTATACAAACGGGCCATGAACGGATCTTGTTACAGGAGCAGGAATTTTTGGTTCTGGAATGAAATATTCCGAGGCCATGGAGAAACTCCCGTGTTATATTTTAAGCGGTAGTCTATCCAAGCGAAAGATGTGCTCAGTTTAAATTCGAAGGGAGGGACAAAAGGCAAGACATAGCAAAGCCATCTGACAGTCAAGCCATCATTCGTGCAGGCGACACTTAGAGATTAAATCAAAGATAGTATGGAACTGTTTGGAGAAGCTGAATCATCTAATTTGGAAAAATGAGGTTGCCATCTGATGAGTCCCACGTCATGTAGGAATCCTCGGCAATGAGTAAGCAGTCGGGATTCGATTCCGAGGAGAAGAGCTTACTCGCCGATGATTGTACCAGAACCCTTCTGTGGAGTAAGTACAAGTGTTTGGAAAGGTAGGATCAACGAGAGGGAAGATAAATAAAAGTAAAGACGCTTCTCAGATAATGTGGGAAAATTACAATAAAAAGGTTGTGGGCCCTCTTTCTTTGTTAATGCCTACCTATTGCGAAGTACAGATTTAAGTTTTTTGGCTTTCCATTCCATTTCAGCTTAACGGAGTTATCATCCAATGATATCAACGACAGAGCTTAGTTCATTAAACTTTCAGGCTGGTTTCCAGCATAGGGGAGTCGTGCTTTAGAATGCAGTCCCTCCACTGACTAATTTCTTCGCTGAGTTTGATGGAATTCGGTCACTTACCTGTGGCATCACAAGAGTGAGCTTTGATATTAAAGCTATCACACTAACCTAACTACAATAACAGAAGATTTGGGAAATACATCGGACAATCAATAAATAACCTGAGTTTGATAACCAATCTTTCGACAGAACACTGTCTCACTCAGGATACACTTATTCAGAAGAGGGTTTATCTCAAGCCCAACATGTAGATTCTGCCACGATGAGAATAAATAATCCGAACGTATCCTTGGAACCTATGGGACATTGATCCATCCCTGAAGTAAACACTTGGTATCGCAGGGTATTGTTCCTGCTGACACTGAGCGCCAAATTTGTCAGGGCAACAGAATTGGAGAAGACATTTTACGGATATCCTATAAAATAGTACTAAAGCACGAATATAATAATATTCTCCTCAGAACATCTGCGGATTTCTGGTTAAATTTGTTTAACCGGCCATTATTCTATATTCAGTTCATGACTACGTGTGAAAAAAGATGGCAGTTTGCCCATAAAGTTTATTTTCGGAATAACAGTAATAGGATCAGTTAGGGTATTAAAGAAAGGAAAAGTAATAGTTGTTCGTATAATATTGTTACGTTTTTACCTTTTAAAAACGTTTAAAATATAAGTTTGTAGATTGCAAATAAAATAAAAATAAATTTGTGTTTAGTTTTAGATAAATTCTTTATTGTTCGCACAATTCTGTGTGCCACTGTTCAGAACTTGATGTAAACAACAACAATTGATTTGTTTGTTATTCGTCTTTATACTCTTTTGCGTAAACAATAACAATTGTTGGACAGATCTCTATAACGGAGATCTTAAAAAATCGATTATTCTCTACAAACACCGCTCGTCTTCACACAAGACGGACTGAGTTTTTACTGACTGGTTACCTGCTTTACCTTGCCTTTAATAATGGCAACGTAACAGTTTGATGAATGATATTGAAGTCGAATGTTCTTGGCTTCTCCTTCTCGAGATCACTATAAATGTAAACATCGTTGTTTCGTTATTGTTGTATGTGTATTTTTTTTTTTATAATTATTCTTGCAGTGTTTGTTTTTGCATTTTTGTTTACTTGTTTATCATGTAAATAAGTTCATTGTTTTTGTTTTTGTAGCTTTTGTTTACAATTTAAACGATGTGAAAGCAAAACACCATTTACATTTTCGTAACAATATTTTGCGTAATAGACCAGATGTTTCAACGTATACACCATGCTAGTCACGGATTTTTATTTATTTATTTATTAATTACAATACAATTACAAATTATATTCTAATTATATACGAGCTGAGTAACTAAGACCATGTCCTCGGTGTAGTGTCAGACCAGAGTCTCTGGTGGGAATCGAACCCACGACATTCACGCTAATAGTCTAGCACACTACCCACTACACTACCAGGTCACTCAATTACGAATTTTTTCTAAAATTTTTCCAAAGAGTCACAATCATTTAATGTACTTTCCTTTTTCAAGTCACCCCTAGAGTAGATTTTCAATTTTTATTTTACATTCTTATTTAAATTTAGAAAGTTGTTCGTCGTGTTTAGAGAACTTCAAAGATATTAGAATTGAATTTGACGAAATTAAAGTTTATTTCGTTTCACTGTACATCAACGTAAAGTTATTGTGTCTTTTTGTTATTCATGTGTGTATAGAATACTGTGTGCATAGTGATAGTTTTTGTTGCCATTGAATCATCTCTTCTTACAATGCCTTAAAGCTTCTTAAATAAAGTTCATTAGCTTCACTTTGGTTTACTTTGAACCAAGTAAAGCATCAAACTTTATGTAAAAGGATGAACTAAATTTTATAACAGCTTGAAGAAAATTTTACTGAGAAAATGTATTAATTTTCTACTATTTTAACAAACTTTTTAAAGCAAATCATTTGCGTTTAAACAAACTAAACAAAAATTAAAATAATTTAAGTCTTAGGCATCAAAGTAATTACAATACAATGCATAGGGTGGTGCTCCAAACAAATTATGCCATATGGAAAGCCAAATTTATTTGCTACTTAAAAGGTTTTCAGTCATGAAAATCTGTGAACCAGTATCACAATATTCGAGACGCCATTCACAGGATTACTTACTGCCACGTATGATGAAGAGTTATTTTAAGATATTTAATATTTATAAGCAATAAAAGGTACTTTTTGTTAAATATTTAGTTTAATAAGCGCAAAAGCTTAAAAAGCTTATCTTAAACCTTAATAAGGTTCACATATGTGAAAGAGAGAGAAAAAGAGAGATAGAAAGTATGGCATTTCCTGAATATGCGTGAGGGAACTGAACTAATATTTACACCAAAAGCCTGTATTTAAAGCAATCCTTTATGCTTTAAGCACAATAAACGCAACGTAAGCTGCATGCGTAGTAATTATAATAAAGACAGGTAGTGTGTTGGCTTATTAGGCGTGATGCCACGGTTTAAATCCCAGGTCAGACATCTACAACAAAACAAAATATGACAAAATATTTCTTCAGCGACTTTCTTTCAGATTTCTGGCAAAACTCCTGAGAGGAAAATAAAATTGCCTTGAAAAGTTTATTAAAATCTGTCGTTCAGAGTCACTTTGAAACTACAGGTCCCACCACTTATATATGAAATTAACACACACAACATAAGTAGTGTGAGAAGCTGGATCGTAATCATAACTGAAGGCTTTTAATGACCAATTATGGGTGTATGTAAAGGCAGCGGCAGCAAAGCTTCAAACATTTTTTTGCGTTATATTTCATACATCGCGTTTTTAAAACCTCTATTGCATGCATGTTATTGTATTGACAGCAATAATCCTCTTATTAACAGTGCAAATCCTCTCACTGTAAGCAATAATTCCCTCATTGAAACGAATAAAAATACGGTAGAAAAATAGAATAAAAGCAAAGCAGCAGCATCTTTGCTTGTTGTCGCACTGCCTTTAAAGTAATCACTTCTATGTACAGCCATGTATTCTGTTTTTGAGAGATTGTTGAATTTGCTGCGTTGCGTTCATTGTGTTTATAGCTCTAGGCATTAGATTCTAGATTACTACTGCCATTTCGAGCAATTATTTTTATGTTGGCTTATTTCCAATTCAAACCCTTAAGATCCCTTTTATTTTTTTAAGTTACACTGTGTGGTTACTGCAAAACTGTTTATCTCCCTCGTTGTTTTTATATAGAAAATAATACAGAAAAAAAGAAATAAGAACTTCCAAAAATTATTTCTAGTAAATTAAACAAAAATAGTAGCCCAATTCACGATCTAGTGTAAATGGTCTTGCATCATTGCATTTGCAAAATGGTTTAGTATATTTTTACACTACAATAACAAAATATACAGAAATACTCTTGCTACAGTTTATAAAATAAACAATACTCAAAACCATAGTTTATATTTACTCAACATTTTGCAACACTTAAGCAAACTGACAGCTGAAAATTTATTTATTAAAAATAATAAATTTCGTTGGCAAATGGAGACCCAAAATATAAAAAATAGAATAAAAATGAATGAAATTTTAAATAGAATTGTTCATACCCTCGATGAACATAATCTCTTCGGCAGCCTCGTCTATTAAAGAGTCCAATATTTGTTCCTTCAAACTTCCATTAGACATTTTTATAAATTGTTAACAAATATCATAAAATTATAATCAAATATTTATTTTTTATTTTTGACAATCAGCTGTGTATTTGTGTACAATTAGTATTGCAAATGCAACCAGTAAAATTTGTTCACAATTAATAGGAAATATTTACAATTGCATAAATACAATTGCAAAAATACACGAGATTGTGAATTGGGCTAGTATTTAAATAAATCCCATAAATAACATCTTCCCTCTATTCATCCAAATAGTACAAAAAGACAATAAAATTAAATGAATTATTAGGTCAGACAAAAGCCAACACTTCTATTGCATATAAAAAAAACGGAAACTCTAGCAGCAAGAAGAGAAAATTATAATAAATTTTTGTTTCAATACGACGCCAATGTAATGGCAAAATCTCAACTAAACCAACTAAAAGAATAAAAATCTCGAAAACACTCAATGTCTAATGCAACTATGAAATGTAGATGCAACAACGGAAAGCTTTTTTGAAAATTTATTGGACAATCTACACTCGATTGTAGGCAGCTTCTTTAACGCATAGAAGTGCTAGAGTTCAAACGAATTGGCAGTAGAAGTTTTAGACTATGCATGAACAGATATTGGCTAACAATTCCATTGAAACTGAGTATGGAATAATTAAACACACAGATTCTATTAAAACAACACAATGTAATCGCGTAAAATGTCTGAAACCATTTGCAACATTCCAATTTAAAGATTTAAGTTGAAAAACTAAAATTCTATCCTCTAAGTGTAAACAGTACTGCGAGGATTGTTGCCTAAATATCAGCCAAAAGTAATTCGATTTCATCAATAGAACACATATTTGAAAGATAACAGTTCGCGTTGGTGCGTCGCATCAAAATTACATCAAACACAGAACTTTATTGAGTAGGCTCTCTGTTTCAATGATTCCAAAATACCACTTAGGCCTTTGAAATCTGTTGAGAGGTTCAGGCCTGATCTTATTTCATCATTTTCTATCCGACTTGCACGAGATGCGTTTTTGACAGGGTGCGATATCTTCTTATACAAGTTTTGTTTTGTTTAAATTTAAACCTAAGAAACGCTTAATGAAAGACCCGGTAGTTCTACAACATAACCATACATACATAATTGGTCATTATAACCCTTCAGTCAGGATAACGACCTAGCTCCTCACACAACTTATATTGTGTGTGTTAATTTCATGCAAGAGTGAAGGGACATACAGCTAAGAGTCGACTCGGAACGACAAATGTTTTGACAATTTTATTTAATTTCAGAATTTTTGCCAGAAATCTGCGAAGAGGAAGTTGCCGATGAAATTTGTTTTTTTATATTTCGATTTGTTCGAAAAGACTTATTCGCATTCGTACGATAATTTTATTCATCGTTCTGAAGTATTGGCAGTTATTATGAGAATTTCTTTTTATTATTGAATCACCGTAGTCTAGTAGGTAGTGTGTTGGCTTATTAGACTTGAAGCCACGGTTCAAAACCCAGGCCAGACGTCTAGAACAAAACGAAATATGAAAAGATATTTCTTTTGCGACTTTCTCTCAGCAGATTACTGGCAAATACTCTGGGAGTAAATAAAATTGCTATGAAAAGTTTCTCAAAATTCTGTCATTCGAAATCGACTTTTAAACTGTACGTCACGCCACTCATGTATAAAATTAACGCACACAACATATTTGATATGGGCAGTTAGGTCGTAATCCTAACTAAAGGGTTGTAATGACCAATTATGTATGTAGATATGTATTCGTTAACCTTGAGAGATATGTATTATAGCTTTTGCCAGTAAAAAAAAAAAATTGAAAAAAAATGACAAGTTTAATGAAAGTAAAAAAAAACTGAAATTAAATCAAACTGTGAAAACACCATCAATTCAAAGGCGTACACACAAAGCTATCCAGTTGCACATTTCAGACCACACAAATATGACAGCAAAAATCAGAGTAAAACACAACAGAAATTCGAATACGAAAACAAATATGAGATGAAGGCAAATATTGATTTCATTTAAACTGAACTTTAAAACATCGTTTGGTACAGGCCCTGTAAGTGTAATACATTCTACTTTCGAATTTCGTGGCACAGCATGCTACCAGTTGAGGCTTTTCGAAAGGGATAAACAATGATGATGGCGCCAAAACTTCTGTGACTTACTTGTTGCTTTTGTATATTTTCCTGTTTCTTTGGATGTTTCTGTAGAAAGAATAAAATGAATTGTCCGTAAATGGCGTAGTATTTGCTTAACAACTAAAGGAATGCCATCATGGGGCTTATGTTTTATTTTTTCGTGAATTTTATTTTCATTTTAGATTTTTTTTTTTGAAATGTTTTATCATCATTTTTGTGCACAGGGCCAAAGTACACACATATGTAGTGCAGGATTCATGTTGTATGTTTGCTCACACAAGTTGTGCTTTTAAAAATTGAAACTCTTGGCCATATTTTAATTAATTTTCTTTTTGCTATAGAGTTCTTAATATTAAGTTGTAATTTTAATGCATATGTTTTCCGATGGATAATGTTTATTTGTTATTTTTCCCCCACTTCTAATTTCATGTATTAACAATAATAAACAACCGTACAAATAGACTTTATAAAAAATATGGTTGGTCGTTTTGGTTAACTTTTGTTATTGACAAATATAAGAAATAAAGTTAACAAATGATTTTATGGAGATACATACATCATTGATATTATGACTTGCCTTCAAACCCTTGAATAAACTGGTTGTGTAAGTTGCAGTCAAACTGTGAATTGCATTGAAGCTACAGTGTGTGCCATACACTGACAATATTAAACAAATTGAACCGCTAAAGACCAACAAGAGTTGAAGTATAAAAGACTCATGCTCATGTGTCAATGTCAATTGATAGTTTCTCTTAAAATTGTATTTAATTTTGATTATCTCTTATATTCATAAGAACACCCTACAATCAGTTTTTGTTAAACACTTAAATTTCAAAAGAGTGAAAGTAATAATCTTCTGTGGAAGATCTTGATCGAAATTCATTAGGATTTATTAACTATTTAGTGGTAATGCGCCAAAGATAAAGAATATAAATCTTATTAGAACTCAAAATCGGCCGTAAAAATTAACTCCATTAATTAATGCGTCAAAATATTAGTTTGGGAAAATTCTGTAAAGTATAGGGCGGACCATCAATCGTTTTAAATTTAAACCATCGGTTATTTCGAATCTGGTAATACTTATGTCGTTCTGTTCTGTCATAAAATTCAGAACTGAACGTGATGAATCGACTTACGCTTGAGCAACGTTAGGATTAATTGGGCCAACCAGAAAATGCACGATGATGTCGATATTGCCAAAAAAAAAAACCATCTTTTCAGATGAAGCTCAGTTTCATCTTGGTGGGAACGTTAACAAGCAAAATTGTAGTATTTGGGGCTCAGAAAACCCACACGGGGTATTAACCGATTTGTTAAGCGTAGGCATCATTGGTCCATATTTCTTGGAAAACGAGAACGGCGCAACCCATTACAATAAAAATGGGGACACCTATCTCATCATGATAACCGATTTTTTTGTACCCGCACTTTATGGTATTTATGTGAACGATGTTTGGTATCAACAGGATGGTGCAACTTGCCACAATCGATTTATTGCGTCAAATGTTTGATGTCAATTGGTCGCTAAGAAGCTGCGATTTGACACTGTTGGACTATTTTCTGTGGGGCGCCGTTAAAGAAAAGTGTATGCCCACAAACCAGAGACAATTGAGCATTAGAAGGCCAACATTCGTGATGCCATTACCGAGATACGACCCCATACTCTCGAGAAAGTGCACGAAAATTGGTCCGATCGGATGAGGTACTGTGAAGCCAGCCGCGGTAGCCATATGAATGAAATAGTATTTCATTTCTAACCGGGAAAATTGTACTTCACAACAAAAAAATAGGTTAGAGGACGTGTACTTGTCCGTTAAGACAAGTACAATACCCGGAGGTCGAAATTGACCCATTGTAAATAAAACAAAAAAATAAATTTGGTAAAATTTCAAACTGTTTTTGTTTTATTGAATTCATAAAATTAGACTTTTAAGTTTCCCACCCTATAAAAAAAAATATTTAATAAACTTTCGTAATTCTTACAAAACATGTAAGTCGTTAATGACCGTCTCTTAATTTTAGAATGCCCTTTCATTTGTTGCTCACTTTGTGGTCACATTTTGCCACTAACGTTGCAAAAACAAATTAAAAAAGAAAAGAAATTCTCTTTGTCGGCAAATGCCATTCCATGTCAGACTATACTTAAAGGGAAATGAAAACGTACGTCTTCAACTACATATTCTTTGTTTTACCAGTCAGTTGGTCATTATTTGTTAAACAGAGTGGACTCTACACAAGGCTATGCCACACACAGTTGCATTAAGCTCTCCCTTTCTTTATATTCTTTAACGTTGCAGCGGATTCTATTACTACTAATGGCTTTATTCTATATAAACTTGTTTGCTTGTTTGTCATGGTAATTACTTCACATATTAGAACCCTTTTAAGCTGAATTTTCTGTGAACATTTTCAACATTTTAGGAGTCAAAGTAATGTTATAAACACAATAAACGCAACGCAGCAAGCACAATAATTTTGCAATTGCATCGTAAGGTAAGTTGCATGCGCAATAATTATAATAAAGGCAGCAGCAGCAAACCGTAAACAAAACAAATAAAAATTGAACAGTTCATGAAGTCTTTATCAACGGTGCCGCTAAAACATTCTTTGGCGTTGTATTTCATACATCACGTTATTAAAACCTCTATTTGATGCATGTTATTGTATTGACAGCATCATTCCTCGCAATGCCATCATAATTTCTCTCACTGTAGGCACTAATTCTCTCATTGGTGCAAATAAAAATAGAAATTAGTTTAAAAGCAAAGCAGCAAAATCGTTGTTTGTTGTCACGCTGCTTTTAAAATAATCACTTCTATGTACACCCGTGTATTCTAGTTTTGAGAGATTGTTGAGTTTGCTGCGTTGCGTTTAGATCCTAGATTACTGCTGCCATTTCAAGCAATTCTTCTTATTGGGCTTATTTCCAATTCAAACCCTTAAGATCCGTTCTATTTTTTAACGTTACACTGCGTGTTTACTGCAAAACTGTTTATCTTCCACACATTTATTATATTTTTGAGAGATTGATGCGTTTGTCGCGTTGCATCCATTGTGTTTATGGTATAACAATTATTGCTGGTGCTGAAAATCAGCAGCTTTTATAGGATTCGAAATACTTTTTTGTTAAACATTTTTGCCATTTCAATAGTTATTACATATTTAGTGAACATGAAACATATTTTTATAGTGACCCTAAGCTCAAACGGCACGCTAATGCTTGGAGTATTTACATGCAACAAATAAAACTGTTTTGCTTTAGATTTTCCAATTTCCTAATGATTTAAATGTAAATGCTGTTGATTCATATGCAGTTAGTGGAATTCAAAATTTGAATGCCAGTAAAGATATTTTAAAGCCATCAAAGCCAGTTTTTCGTAGACTAAACTCCCGTTTAATCGCAACTTATTGAGAGTGTCCTTGCTACCCTTTAGTCAAGATTACGACCTAGCTTCCCGCACCACCAATGTTTTGTCCATTAGTGGCGGCAAATACAATTTAAAGTCGACTCTGATCGACAGATTTTTGAGAAAGTTTTCATGGCAAATTTATTTTACTCACAGAGTTTTTGCCAGAAGACTGCTGAGACGAAGTCGTCGAAGGATTACTTTTTTTTCATCTTTCGTTTTATTCGAGATGTATGAGCTGGAGATAGGCCTATGGGTCGCGTGTAAAAAGCCAACTCACTACTTACTACACTAAAGCTATTTTATTTAAACTCACTAAGTAAGAAGTAGCGGCTAAGTCTTCAATGTCGTTTGGGATACTTGTTTTAAAACCGACACACAGTCAAAGAAAAAAGTCTACATACATCTCTGAAAGTTGACTTTTTTCGCGGTGATTTTTATCGAATTGGAAAAGGTGTTATAGCGTTATTTAATTCAATTACAATTAAGAAAGTTTGAAGACGAAAACGAATAAATAAACTTTTTTTCGGTGATTTTTATCGAATTGGAAAAGGTGTTATAGCGTTGTTTAATTTAGTTACAATTAAGAATGTTTGAAGACGAAAACGAATAAAAAAAGATATCGCCTAGAAATTAGTAAAAAATTACAAAAACAAAAATACACTGGAAAAAAGTCTACACACACCGCTGTATGATTGACTCAATTCCCATCAAGCATAGTGCACTGCCTAGATTTTTATTTCAGTTTCCAAATCTTCAAGTACTTATAGCCATTTGCTGTTTTCTATATTCTGTATACACAACACATTTATTAAGTTAGATTAGATTTAATTGACTACAGCCTAAATGGACATAGCTTAGATAAGTTCTATAAGGTACTATGTAGCAACCAGATTATCTACACCATGAAATTGTCAGAACTCCTGGTAGGCCTTTCTCAAACATCCCGGAAGTTAATGTTTTCATACCGTTTTTGGCTGTGAATAAAGTCTTTGTGTCCTAGAATTATTTTTCTTACGTACTCAAACGCTAGATAGTAGGGCCTCGGTTCAAACCAGGTCAGATATCAAAACGAAATCTGAAAAAATATTTCTTCGGCGACTTTCTCTCAGCAGATTTCTGGCAAAAACTCTGAGAGTAAATAAAATTGCCATGAAAAGTGTCTCAAAAATCTATCGTTCGGCTTCAGATCTGCAGCACCTAAGAACATGTAAATTCAGTTAAGCAACTTTAATTGGATTTAAAAAAGATTCATTCAAGAACTATATGGCTTCATACTTAATTTGAATTTATTTATTTGATAAAATGTTTAAATTCAAATAATTATGTGCGCTTAAAACGTCATTAAACTCTAACAGGAGTTTTTTTTTATTATTCCGCATGTCTGATGTGTCATGCTGCACACAAATTTTTTGATCAACTAAACTTAATGCATGTCATACCGCATGCATGCGATCATTATTTAAATGTGAAATATTTGCGATTATTTTGTGCATTTCAAATGCTTATTTATTATCTTTCATGCTGCATGCATGTGCCACCAAATTTCATAATTAACAAAATGTAAATGCCATGAAAATGTTGACGTAGGGTTGGTGCCAATGCAAAGCTTTGGCTTGCGGACTAAAGCGTACCTTTATAATTTTATTAGCTGTAAAAGGTATTTCTTATACCACTAATACGGGGAATATATTGTTAAGAAAATTAAAAAATCTAGATACTGGTGTTTTGCTTTTACATCGCTTAACATTAAAATTATAAACAAAAGCTTCAAAAACAAAACAATGAACTTGTTTACAAATTGTCGCATTACGTAGTATAACAACAAACATAAGCATAAAAAATGGTAAACTAGTAAACGAAAATACAACAACAAGCACCACAAGATTAAAAGTAAGCAAAATACACATACAACAATAATGAAAAAACGATGTTTACATTTATAGAGTTCTCGAGAAGACGAAGCCACGAACATTCGCCTTCAAGAAGATTCATCAGACTGTTTACGTTGCCATATAAAAGGCAAGGCAAAGCAGGCGACGGAGTCAGTAAAAGTTCAGTCAGTCTTGTGTGAAGACGCAGTCTGTTTGAAGAGAGTAATCGTGGTTTGAAGATTTGTGTTACAAAGTTCTGTCGAACAATTGTCTAGTAATTGTTATTGTTTATGCACAGGGTGTAAACAGAGGAATTACAAACAAAGCAATTGTTATTGTTACATCAAGTTGTGAACAGTGGCACACAGAATTGTGCGAATAATAAAGAATTTTAATTAAAACTAAACCCAAAATTATTTTTATTTTATTTGCAATCTTCGATCTCATATTTTAAACATTTTTAAAAGGTAAAAACGTAACAACATTTTCTACGTTTAACTATTTGGAAAATAAATTATGTTGTGGAAGAAGTGCATGTAGTGTTCATAATCATTATTGTATCTCTTTGTTAGAAATAGGAAAGACTGCATCTAACATATGAATACCAGAACGCGTTTTCTCTGAAATCGTTAGTTGACCCACCACTCATTTACAACTATTGGAGGTAAAGTAAATGAAAGACGAGTACTTTGTAAAATAAGCAATTGTCAGCCACAAGTCTCTTAAAATTCAATGGTTCTCTAACGAATTAATATATGGCGATACATTCTCCCATTATGAAGTACCTTTGTCTTCTGTATATGCGATACACTGGAATTGTATACCATTATTGATCGGTTGTGAAGTCGCCGTAGTCTAGTGGGTAGTGTGCTGGCTTATTAGACGTGAGACCACGGTTTAGACCAGGTCAGACAGCTCGATTGAAAAGTTATATGAAAATATATAATATTTCTTCGGCAACTTCCTCTCAGCAAATTTTCTTTCAAAAACGCCAAGTATAAATAAAATTTTCTTGAAAAGTTTCTCAACAAATCTGTCCTTCGGATATGACTTTAAACAGTAGGGTCGCACCACTCATGGACAAAATTTTAGACACACAACCTAAGTGATGTGAGAGAGGCGAGGTCATAATTCCGTCTGAAGGGTTGTAATGACCAATTAGATATGTATGTCTTAATTGGATAAAGAAAAACAAATTTAGTGTCTCATAAATAAAGATCACATTGATTCTCATACTCAAAAAATCTACATTAAAATTGATCCAGTTTTACACAACTTTGTTTTACAGAGAATTTTTAGTAATCCAGTAGGTAGTGTATCAGCTTATTCGACTAGAACCCGTGGTTCAAAACCCAGCTTAGACATCTCAAGCAAACCGAAATATGAATGAAAATATTTCTTTCGGCGACTTCCTCTTAGCAGCCTTCTGGCAAAAACATTGAGAGGAAATAAAATTTGCCACGTTAAGTTTTTCAAATCTGTCATTCGAAGTCGACATTAAACTGTAGGTCCCACCACTCATGGATATAATTACTACACACATCATTCATGGTGTGAGAATCTAGGCTGTAGTCCTAGCTGAAGGGTTGTAATAAACAATTAAGTAAGTAAATAAGTATGTATTTTGAAGTAAAAGTAAATTTAAAAAAAATTGAATTTATTTCTGTTAAATCATGCAATGTGTAGGCCTGATGCTTTTTTGCACCAGTGCATGCTGACTGACTGATAAGTGCATCCACTCATTTAAATACATACTTTTTTTGTTGTTCTTATAAGCACGTGCAACAATTTCTCATGATTTTTTTTATTCTTCCATTCATCTTACGTTAGTCTCTTTCATATTTTCATTTCCTTAATATACTCTGTGACAATTACTATATGAATGATTTTTTGAAGAGCCAATTCCAATAGAATGGAAGACACATTCACTATAAAGTTTTTTTCACTTTTTCTCATAATAATAAATGTACATATGGCACATATGTATTTGACTGTCAGCTGACAGCTTATTTTTTTAAGATTTGCCTTATTTATACTCGTAACAAGTTTAAGGTTTCAGATTTTGTTGTCATCGTAAAGGAGAACAAATAAAAATGCACTCAGCTGCAGATGTATCTGCATCAGCAGCTAATATGTCTCCAAAAGGAGATGAATGAATGGATGGATGTATGTATGTTAGTCTGTTTATCGTAGAGACCTGTAAGGTGTCTATAAAATTTGTTTTTCATGAATTCCATATGATGGGAAAAAATAAAATAAGAATGTTTGTTTAGTAGATACATACACACCATATATGGACATTAGAGTAATAATAGATACGTAGCCAAAAAGTAAGTATAAATTTTGGTCAAGTAAACATTTTGAAAAACCAACAAATTTTAATTAAAGAGCATTTAAATCATAAAAAATATGTCCTCTACTGCAAAAATACTCTGGCATTATATAAAATATTTGAATGGTTTTTGAGCAAATATTTGGACAGTTTTTTTTGAAAATTTATGTGAAAACATGTTTTCTTTTTATATTCAAGTTATCAAAATTTGTTCTTTTGTGGTGTATGATTACTTCCTTGTGTAGGATAAAATACTTAACATATGCAGTTAAGAAGCAATCTTGGCTCGTTTAAAAATGATGTCATAATATTGGCAAATATTTTATATTCGTTAATAAGGCTGTTTTTGCTTGTACCCAAAAATGCCCTTGAACTCCTCAGTGATCATAGTACTGTTGACCTGAATACTCAAACAATACATAAGATCAAAAGCTCTTACTTCCCGTAGGAAAAGAAAGAGGTTTAGCACGAGAGCGCTGCTCGTATAAAGCTTTCTCACGCCTTAGTGCTGTGGCACACGATGATCTCGCCTGCTTGTGCAATAAATCAATTTATGCGTAGTTGTTATTGCGTCAATTTCTGTAAGATTCTTCTCTGGATCTGACTGCAAGTTCGCACGTCTTATTAAACCAAAATTTGTGTTTTGGTTTATTCGAAATAGTTTTTGTATGAATAAAACTTTTCATTCCTAGCTATATTATCTTTTCAATCATTATTGTCATGGCATCAACATTCTGATCGAATGAAAAGAAGAAGTGAGAATTATTACTAAAAAGCAATTTTCGAAAAAGGTGACGAAGGTGTATACAGTGGTCATTAAAAAAAATAGTCACTATCCTCTCTTTCCTATCTCCTATAAACTATTTTTCCTGTATTCCAAGATTTAAGAACTGAAAAATAAATTTTGATATCTTTTCTTCTGTCATTACGAATGTTTTAATTGTGTGGCAACCACTCTTAATAAAATTGTGCCGAAGTAGCAAACAATCCTATTCAAATTGTGTAATTACAGACCTTCTTCCATTTTATCTCCTTTAATATCATCCTAATTGATGGAGTATTTACCTGAGTGTATTTATTATAGATTTTCTTGTTTAAATAATAAATTAAATAGAGAAATCTAGACTATATTGAATTCAGAAAGTTATTGTTTTTAAGTGCTTTTCCGGGCTCATATAGGGTAAAACATCCTTGGATTAAATTTTTTCGTCAAGTCTAAAATTTTTTTGGAAATCAAAACAATTTTATTTTTTTTTTTAATTCAAATAGAAAGTATTTCATTCCTCCAATGAACACTTCGTATTACTTGCACAGAATTATACAAATACAAATAACTAGGCGTATAGCTTATAACATAGTATATATACACATATCATACACTGACATACATATATAAGGTGCATAGCATATATATACATATTATAGGTAAGTTCAGTAAATAAATCTGATGCTCTCCATCTACCATATATTTACGCTTAATAAATATTCACAACTAACCATTTGATACGAGCACCATAGTGATGACTAAAATTAGAAAAAAAAAATTGTATTTACTTCGTTGTGTTATATTCTGTAGATATTTGTTTTTCCAGTTTATCTAACACGTGCTGTCATATTGTTACTTGGCTAATTGCATTTAATTATTTAAAACTGCCACTGCAGTAGAAATTGTACTCGGAATTTTTATTTTTAGTCGGAATAGTCAAAATACGTTTCGAACAATTTGTAAATTTACCACAAGAATCAGCTGCTAGTACACATTTGAACATTTTGGTTAAGTTTTGGTTTTGGTTTATAACAACAATATTATTATCAGCAGGAGAGTTATAAAACTAATTTAAATTTGCGTTTAATTTACAATTGCATGTAATAGGTTTATATGTATTTAAATTTCGCTTTTGTGTAGTACTATCGCATCTTCAGTGACGAGGACCATTTCTGGATGAATGGTATGGTAGCAAACAGAAGTGTCAATTTTGGGACGATACCAATCTACATGCGATCCAAGAGTGTCCAATACACCCCCAAAAATCCACGGTTTGGTAGCGATTTCAGACTGGACCGATGACGCCGTTTATACTTCTTTGAGAACAATGTTCACTATCACTGTCAACGACGGGCACCATAAGTCGATGATTAACAGCTCCTGTGAATGAATTGGATACTAACGAATGCGGTTTCAAGAGGACAACTCATTACACATTGGATATTCTGCAAGAGCGATTAGGGAGCATTGTCATCTAACGTGGAGGTGATGGGTTCTGTTTACCCATATTGAACGATTTGATCCCCTTAGACTTTCTATTGTGAAAAAAGCCCAGGATTTTATACCTAAACAAATGAATTACAAAGAAACTTGTTGTATATTAGGAAACATCTTGTTTTTACCAAATATTATGTCCTGCTTGTAAAGAAAAATCAGTTCAATAGAATGTAAATATTAAATGCGATGGTGTTAAACTAGTACCTGATATGTGACACTAAAGTCATTATATTGGTGCTTCAAGTGCAAAAAATTTCAATTGAAATATAAAATTTTATCAATCTAAACCAACTAAATCGATTTTCAACTACCACAGACATGCAATTTTATTATAATATTTCACCCCTATACTTCATTTGTTTTTAGATATTTTTACAAGTTCTTTTCATTACAATAAAAACAAAAACAAATTATTGTAATAATAATAGTCACAATAAAAATGCATTTGTTATATTGTTAGCAGAAATAGTTACAAACAAAAAGAGATAGGGAAATATAAATGACTTTACCTAGATTAACTATACCACAATTAACAATAACGACTTGTTTTATTTTGATGTTTGTGAAGTGACATTGCAAAAGTACACAAATTGACACAATGCAACTTTTTTGTTTTCTTGCTAAATAAAATTAATAATCCATCAGTCTAACGGGATTTAAAAGTGCAATCGGCATCTTTGGCCAGGCCATCACGGTTAATGGTGAACACTGTAGATCGATTATTGCAAACTTCACAAATGACCTGCATGTTCAAAATGTCGATAATTTTCAACTTCTTTTGGTCTGAATTGGATGACCTGGACACGAACGATGTATAGTTTAAACTGAACGGCGGTATATGCCACACAGCTTTTGCCACATTGGTCAGATCAAGTGAACTAGCCACCGAGATCATGAGATTTAACCCTGTCAGAAGCTTTGAGGATAAGCAGCAACACAACGGTCTTCAAAACCAACATAACTCATGCCATCGGTCAAATTTTGACAATTTATGCATCTTAAAAATTTATCATTTTGAATGCGCTCCATCCGGAGATGGATGTTATATGCCACATGTAATGGCATCAATAGGTTTATCAAGCGAATAAAAAATATCAATGGTATATCATATACACTTTATTTTAGTTAAATTAAAAGCTTAATACTCTCAAAATTCTGTTCCGCCTTCTATGAAAATACTTGGCGCCAATTGTCTACTTGTCATTGCCTATGGCAAAACCTAAGCTTAAATGGCTTATAATTTATACCGAAGTTCTATGCTCTAACACCCATGGTATTGTTCTGCTTGGCCAAAGCAAAGAAAAAATTAATATTTTTAGTGAGTTTTTAGAGGGTCATTGGGCAACAAAAAAAAATGTGGCACTTACATAATGAACTAACCATTAATTGTGGTTATTAGATCCCACAATAAACAAAACAAACATTTGGATTATAGCCTTCCCCCTTTTTGCCTATTTCTATGACTGTTTGTGTGTGTGGTAGTCTTCTATGCTTTGTAATAATTTTAGTAAATTTATTGCCATTGTTATATAATGATGCGAATGATGCATTAGTCATACAGACAGTCAGTTAAACTTCTGTCTCAAAATTCATATTTTATGCAATAAATAATAAATAAATAGTGTTGGGTTCTATTACTAATAGATTAGTAGGGTGGTATACATTTTTAAATTTCGAAAAATTTGCTTTGCTTAAGTAAAACTTATAAAATATTTGGAACATATTAACGTATATTGATGTAAGTTTTTATTTTTATTTTATTTAATTAATGAATAAATTATCTCCTAGGAAATTGCGAACAAATTTATTTAGTGACCAGTACCATTGGTTTCTTGAATAGCAATGAGAATGAGTTTTACTGTTCTGAATATTTTCCAGCCAGTTAAAGAAATTTTTTTATTATTTTTGTTGTTGTTGACAGAAATTTTTAAGAGTTGCACACCGAGTTTTCTCAAAAAGAATTCTTTACAAGTTATTCGAAATTGGGAGAGTTAAAAATAAATTCAGATGTAAATAGTTATTCTCTATTCAGTTTGAAAAGTAAAATTAAATAAAAAATATTTTTTAATTACTTAATTGGTCACCCAAAACCCATGATGTGTGTGTTTATATTTTTTATAAGTAGATAGACTTTTTGCGAGAAGTCGGTAGAAGTTAAAATACATAATAGAGTAGGACGAGTTCTAATAAAACACACACAGAGCTATACATAATTGGTCATAACAACCCTTTAGACTGGATTACGATCTAGCTTCTCACACCCCACTTATGTTGTGTGTATTAATTTTATGCATAAGAAGCAGGACCCACAGTTTAATGTCGACTCAGAAAACAGATTTTTTCTAAACTTTTCATAGCAATTTTATTAACTCACAGAGTTCTTTTTTGCCAGAAATCTGCTGAGAGGGAGTCGCCGAAGAAATATTTTTCCATATTTCGTTTTTTTGGAGATCTAGGTTTGAAATCTTGTCTCAGGTCCAATAAGCCAACACACTACCTGCTAGACTGCGATGACTAATTTAACACACATGGAGCTATAATGACGATTAAACGTTAATTTCATTGTAATGCTTGGTCATTGCAATGTCAATTCAAATGATCGCCTGTGGATTTTTTGCAGTCGACCGTTTCGAAGTAATTTTAAACCTTTATTTATGCTCATCTTGTGCGGTATCTTAACGACTATTGCTTTTCAAAAGCTTTAATATTAGTTGATTATCCGCGGAAACAAGGTTTTCGATGTATCCCCACAAAAAACTCTTACGGAAACTGTAAACGTTTAATGCAATCAACAAAAAATCGGTTTAATTGTGTATAGTAGCCCCGTTATGTTAAAATCGTATATCATCCTTTTTTCACTGCTCAGTTACAGGCCAAAACAGCCGTTTATAATACGGCCATCACGCTCTGAATGTTTCATACATTGCCATTTTCGATAAAATAAGAGCCATTGATACTTGTATACAATAATACCTACGATACAGATACTTTTAGCATTTCTGTCATCACGTCTGGATTCAGCGACTGAGAAATGAGCTTCATCGCTGAATTCTCATTTTTCTCAGTAATATAAATCAATAATAAAAACCCATCCCTATAGTACCCAATCAACATTTTTACGCCTCTATGAATTGCCATGTTTTTGAGACAAACAAAAATTTATTTTGTATACCAGCATCTGGAGACCCTGTAGGAGACAGTAAAAAAACTTTTATTAGGAATAAACAGCTGAAGTAAGTCATAATTTAAATTTCAGGAATCAAACGTGAAGTTGTATACAAAAATCACAGGGTCGACCTACTGTACTTCACTTCATAGGAGATTATCGACTTTTGAAAGTCCATGAAACACTGAGGTAAAATGGTAAACATTTTTTTTGAAACTTGGTTCATTATCCCAATAGTTCTTACAGAAAAAAAAAAAACCTTCTCTCTAAAAATTTAGAATTTTAATAATTTTTTTTACAGAACAAATTGTTGAAACATTCCTCAATCTAATAGAGAACTTTTAAAGATTGTTAAACAAAAACACGAAATTAATACAGTAGTTTTGATTTAGCTGCCTTTTATTTACGTGCGCATTGCCTTTACCTGCACAAAAATTTTGTTTCGTGTCTTTATTTCTACAAATTCTATACAAAATTCTTTTTTAAGCGCACTTTATATACCTGCACATTTAATATATGTATGTGCTTTATATTTTTTTGAACTTTAAAACTTTTTTCATAGCAAAAATTAAAGTTAGCTGCGTCGAACAAAAAAGAAATCTTTATAAAAATTTTTATTTAAAAAAACGAAAATCTCAATTAATTTTGTCGTTGAATAAATCGCTTCTATTACGGTGTTATGTATGTTAAGTATTTTATTGTTGATCTTACATAACATTTAAATTTAGTTATTTGCTTTAGCTGGGCTTTGAGAGAGTAATCTATAATTATTCCATACCTGCTCAATTAGGCAGGTAAAAACATTTAATTTAGCTGCATTTTTGGCTTATCTGCACAAAAATTCTTGCAAAAGTTAGTTGTGCAGGTAAGTCAAAACTACTGTATCACCCTCCTAATATTTGTTTACACTGCAGTATTCAATGCCTTAGAAAGCTTTAATTTTATGCCTGTTAGAAATTTATGACGTTTGCGTGTCAACTGTTAATGTGGCGCAAATATGTCATCATAACTTGTACATTCATTCATACGTTCAAAAGCTTATTCATTGATTTGCAGCTCTTTAAGCAGTGGATATAAATAAAATGTAGAATTTCTGTTAAAACCTCAACTAACTGCAGACGACACACGTTTTGAAATGTTAAAGGCTTTCTAAAATATTTCAATAATATTTCATTCACAATAATGTCAATACTGAAAATAGTTTGCCAGGAACCTACTTTGAACCTCTGTTTGTACGCCCAGCAGCTGCTAACAACACAAAGCTAAACTTGGGCAAGAAACAAATTGAAAAACCTTTAATCGAAATTTAAAAATGGGAGAGCGAAAGTGTTGACATTTGGTGAGTAAATAGGTGTGGGAACGTGTGAGTACGTATTGACCCGAAACTAAATTCTTTTAAAATCTGTCACCACTCGCGTAAGGCAAACCAAGTAAAACAACTGCATTTGCTGTTAAAAATTTATGGGTCCACATGCAATTATTGAAACGCAAATATATTGCTGTATATTGCATGTGTGATCAAACTAATAGTTGCATATATATAAACGTCATAAGTGGTATAATTGGCCAGTGACACAAAAATGAAGTAAAATGAAATTTCAGTTCTTTTAAGCTTTGATCGCAAATGTTATTTTCATTTCAGTAAAGTTCTCAGTCTATTCCAGCAAATAATAGCTCTGCCAATCGTTTTATATCCTTTACAATCCTATCAACTGGTTATGCGTTATGAAATACAAAGTCGTTCTTTTTTGCAACGTTTAAATTTCACTTTATATTGGCATACTACGGCACCTAATTGCATTTTGTTGTGACGTAAGGCAATATGGCTAACGCAACAAAGGCCTCACGATTGTGCTAAAAAAAAAAAAAAAAAAAAAAAACAATAACAATGCTATTCGACCGTTAGAGGGTATTGTAACTGTTTCGTAGAATTCCTCGTTTCCATTTCAACTTTTTGATTTCATTGTATACTATACAGTTGGTGACAAGAAACAATGAATTTTTGCTAACGATACACTTAACATGTTGACAAAACAGAAAATTGAAACAGTAGTGCTTTATGGTTTAAAATTGAATATAATAGAAAATAGCACAATGGAAATCTAATATATCACGATACATACATATGTCTTTTGGGATACCTACCAGAGATCAACAATGAACCGTTTTTTCACTACTAATAACAATACAATATTGAAATTTAACTACTCTGATTCAATCGTACTCACTACAACGTTAATTTATGAGTACAGGTTGCAATGAGTATGCGTACAACGTTAACATCAAACTCATACCATTCGAAATATGTTTGATTCATATCATATTTTGTACAATGGGTCAATTCGACCTCCGGGTACTGCACTTGTCTTAATTGACAAGTACACGTCCTCTAACCTTGATTCATAAGCCTACTCATTTAGATTCATAGCTTTAGAAAAAAACTTATAATACTTGTAAATGATTCGAGTGACTCGAATCATTCATAAAAATTTACAGTCTTAGTTGTTGTTGCATTTCCAAAAAAAGAAAAAAGACACATAAGCAAAAAAGACAGAGCAGTAAGCAGAGCAAACACACAACCATTTAGTGAGTATTTTAGTATTCGTATGCGAATTATACTTATTTTGTGATTCTTGTAAATATTGAGTTATGGAGAGTCGAAATCAACAACATCATACGTGTTGCTAAGAGTGAATATGATGAGTACTTCAAATTTTTAATATGAGTAGAGGTTCCATGATATTAAAATATGAATGAATGCGTATATGTATCAGAAATTATGAGTATGAGTCGATTCTTCTCATCTTTTTGAATAATCATTGCTGATCTCTGATACCTACCCATAAGGATCACTAATATGCATTAGAAAGCTATGCGATTTAAGAATAAAAGTGAGTTGATCCTCTTCTTATGAATACGAGTCCAGCAGAGTCTAGCAATATGGCACGTATATTCCTGTTTTCAGTGGGATTAAACGTCCATGCAAAACGAATGGTTAATATATCCAAACTAATTGAGGCAGTTGAAATGAAGTCGCCTTAGTTTAGTAGGTAGTGTGTTGGCTTATTAGACGTAAGGCCAAGGTTCAAACCCCATGTCTAACATCAAAACGAAAATATGAAAGAATATTTTTTCGGTGACTTTCTGCTTTAGTTTCTCAAAAATCTGTCGTTCGGAGTCGACTTTAAAACTGTAGGTCCCGCCACTCATGTATAAAAATAACACACACAACATCATAAGTGGTGTGTGAAACTAGGTCCATAATCCTGACTGAAGGGTTGTAAAGATCCTAGCGGGGTATTTGACTTATGGGACGTGATCCAACGGTTCATACCTAAACGAAATATAAAAAAAAAATTTCGGTGACTTCTCAGTAGATTTCTGGCAACAACTTCGAGAGAAAATCAAATTGCCATGAAAAAGTTTCACAAAAATCTGTTGTTCGGAGTCTACTTTAAACTATAGGTCCCGTCACTCATGTATAAAATTAACACACACAATGTAAGTGGTGTGAGAAGCGAGGTCGTAATCCTGACTAAAGGGTTGTAATGACTAATGTATGTATATATGTATAGGCACAGCAGTGTTTTCCAGTCAAGGGTATTTTGAAACGGCGGAATGCTTGTTGGGTAGCGGAATTTTCTCTGAAAATCTCTTGATTTACTTGGACAGCCAAACTACAATTAAATTTCTAACGCAGTCCTTAACGAACGTATTTTCGACAGGTCCATCCTTTTCCGTGAATGCCAAGGTTAGACTAATTTCGGTAATTCAGTTAAAAAGTAACTCTTATATGGGTTCCGGAATATGGGAATATCGTTGGATACTGTATTGTTGATGTGCTGCACATGGCAGGCAATCTGCGACAAGGCATAGATAGGTATCACAATATTCGGCGATATACGAAAATTGTTCAATCAAATTTATGTACCACATTACAAAGTGATTTTGAAAAACAGAACGAATATGTGACACAACTAAATTGAGAGATTTAGTTTCAACAAGATGGCAATTATAAGCTGTTAAAAGTCGAAAATTCGTTAAAAGAACAGTTTTTATTTCAATCGAACAACGTTTGATCCAACTCCGCTGTAATTGTTTTTGTAAAAAAATCTTAACGATATTGACTATGGCACTCATATAGAAATTTTATTTCAAAAGGTAGAACAAACTTAATAAAAAGACAAAAAAAAAAAAAATTAAACAAATTTTCATTTCAATGATTTTAAAATCACGCACGACAATGGTCATTGAACGGAAATCAATTGAAAACAAAAAGAATAATAAAAAGTAACACTGACCGTAAAAGGAGTTGAATCTGCACAAAGTTAAAACGAAGAGAAAAGTTTACTGAGATAGCAAGTTATCAGATATACAGTGGACAGCAAAAGTCATAGTACTCGAATATATTTTGACAAAAAAAGTACCACAGGCTTAATACTCTTGCACAAAGTCCCGATATGACTTCAAGAGAGTATTTAGGAGATCATTTGAAAGAACGGTTACGTAATCGCTAAATCTCAAACAAAAGTCAACCGAAAAACTTGCTCGTAGTGCCACCAGAACACTAAACAAAACTTGTACATTCAATTCCAAATGGGTTAAATGGAGAGCTTGACCTTAAGGGATATTCTACTAACATTTTCACGGGATAACATTTTCATATATGTATAAGACCTTTGAATTTTAAATTCACTCTGGGTTCTTCTTGTGGTACCTATGGAGTCATCTGAAACTTTTCCTTATTTTTCTCTTGTTTTATGAAAAACATTAAAAAAATTTTTGTTTTATAATAAAACAGAAATAAATTAATAAAATAAATATAAAAACCTTAATTTTGTATACAAACTGTTGGTTAAAATTCATGAAATTGTTAAAATATATTGGAGTACTAAGACTTTTGCTGTCCACTGTATCTGAGTGCCATAAAAGCCCAAATAAAGGATTCAAATGTCATATGTGGACAAGTTGTTATATAAATTATTTAATTTATTACAATAATATTTGATTTAAAAAAAAATTGAATTAGAAGCAGTTTATTCAAAGTTTAAGAATCTCTTTTTTTTTTTTGTTCAATAAAATAGTTCTTGTATTGAATCTCTGCCGCTGAGTAATTCTGTGTACATGTTGGTACAATTTTTTTGTGAATTTTTCAGTGTTTAAATTTAGATAAATCTCTAGTTTGCATTTGCCTGTTAACGCATATTTATCGTATTTCGAAAAACCGCTTTTATATCCGCTTTATTCTTATTTTATCTTCACCCCGTCTATCCTACAAAATTCCAAATCGTTTTCTGGTATTAGCGACGGGTTCTAAACTGTGGTGTCGCGTATTTTGACTGGGATTTATTTTGTTTTAAACTTTTATTTTTATTTTCCAGGCACATGTTCAGTAGCATCAAAGGTTTTGTATGGATTTATGCTATGTTTGCGTAAAATTTAAACGTTAGTGGTATGGAATTTACAAAACACCACTGAAAAGATTTGGAAATTTGTTGCTGTTTTATTTTTATTCGTCAACGTGGATTTAGTGTAAATTTGTATTTTTTTTATATAACTTGAAACCAAAAATTTAAGAATAGTGGAATTGGCAAAGGCATCAAAAAAGCTAAAATGAATGATATCTTCAATTAAATCTTATTTTATTTATTAACTATAATACAATTACAAATTATATTTAATTATTTACGAGCTGAGTAACCTACACCTTATGCTTGGTGTAGTGTAACCCACAAGAGCATCTGGTGGGAATTGAACGAACGACCCTCACGCTAGTAGTTTAGCACAGTAACCCCTAGACTACCAGGGCATCCATCTTAAATGAAATTATAGAGAAAATTGTGAACAAAATTAAATAAAAAATAATATAAGGTCTTCCAACAGGGACTTCCAAAATTTGGCAGTTGATAACAGCCATTTTGTTGAAGCTACATTGGTCATTTCAATTGTCATTTGTTTGTCATTTTTATTGACAAATCACCAGCGATGTCTGTTGGTTGAATCAGCTCTGAAACAACTGGCAACTGACCCTAATATTCAGCGAAAATTTATTTTCAGCGCTGAGATATATTTCAGGATGAATTGGTACATGAACAAACAAAAATTGTCGACTTTGGGACGATAGCACTCCACCTGAGATCCACGATCCACGGCCCAACGGCAAGTTGCATAAGTCGACAATTTCCAATTTCCTTTAATCTCAATCGGATGACGTGGATTCGAACGACATGTGTTTTTAATAGGACAATGCTACGTGTCACACAGCTCATACCACATTGAATTTTCTGCATGATCGATGTGAGAGCACTGTCATCTTGAGTAGGGGTAGCGAGATCGTTAGAATAAAATATTCAAATAAAGATTTAAGAATTGTAAAGGCGAGACTCAATTAAGTAGTATACATTAAGTACTGACCCGAGAATAACAATAGTCAACCGCATAGAATTAATAGATCTCAAGCTGAACAGTTTTACGGCCTTGGGTCAAAACAGTGTACTACAATACTTAATTAATTGCTCATTACAGCTCTTTAGTTAGGATTACAACCTAGCTTCTTATACCATGCATGTTGTCTGTTAATGGCTATAAGGAATGCCACTGTGCGAATCCATTATCAGAGTATAACGAATGAAGATATTTTCTTACAGAAAAGGGGCCATTACATCCCTACAGATGTACATCGCACAGGGTTGAGTGCGTCCTAAATGCGCAATTCTCTAAGGCTCATAAATCAGGCTGAATTTGAAATCTAGGATGATGGCTTTAACGACCGCTAAGGTTTGTGGCTTATCCACACGATCTGTGTGGTCAGTTCTCATTGCTTCAATGTGGAATGAGCTGTGTGGCCCTTTACGCTGTTCCGTTGAAACCACATGCCATACGCGTCATGATAGTCTAATTTAGGTCAAAAGAAGTTGGTAATCATCGACATACAGTGCTTGCCGTTGACTGTTATGGCCTGGCCAATGTGGTTCTCAAAGAAGTGAGGATCGATAACACTGCCAGCTTAAAATCCTCAGCAAATAGTGACTTTTTCGTGTTGCATAGGACGCACTTGGATATCATGTGGATTGGTGTTGTACCAAATCGGACAATTTGCTAATTGCCAACGCAATTACATATTTAATTAAGAATTCCCCAAAATCGACTACGTCCAGTTTGTCTTGATAAGATTTAAGATATTTTGTAGTGAATGATTAAAGACGTTGAATAAAATTTAATAACCTTAAAACACTCTAAATGATCGTTTTATTAATATTGTTGAACCCAATTTAAATGTTAAATTATTTGTAATGAATTCAAATATTTAATCGTGCTCGACATCTTCAACGACAGAACATTTGTCCTCCATTAAAATGACTATGACTCACAAAGATTTACGATAACAACTCTCCACCTGTGTACATCAATTTCAGAAATATTGGAAAATCGTTTGTATTAAATAGGGAGGGATATATTGAGGAAAAAAGAAAGAAAGAAAGAAACTTAAATGATGACAGAATTTTCAAACAAAACCAGCATGTGTATATATTTGTATTTGTACGCTTTACAAATAAATGCAATTTGTTATTACATTTTTAAATCATGAGACAGACGTCTGAAAATAAACATAATCACTTAACAATAAATGGACAAACTGCCACAAAAAAAAACAATCTTAAAAACAATATTTGAGGCAAGAATAGAAAAATGAAATAAAAAGAAATAAAATAGCAAAAAAAAAAATTAATAAAATATGAAACAAAATTACAATAAAATCCACTTTAAAAATAATGGCATATCAGCGTTTATATTTTTCTTGTAGACGTAATGAACTGATGCCTAAAAAAATTTCTGAAAAAAAGATAAAAACGCAAGCAAAATTAGAAACATACCTGTGAAAACAACTTGCAAAGAACAATTTGTAAAGAAATAAAAAAACTAATAAATACTCCCAACTTTGAGCGTTGGACACAACATTTAGCAAACGATTTAAACAAATTGAGAAATATTTACCGGCGACTTGATATTTGTTTTAAATTTTGATTTTAATATCAGAACATTTAAAAACAAAAAAATGTGTTTAAACTGTCAGAATATTGAAAAACTAAAACCTTTACCATGACAAACACAAATTCTCTTTCAAATTGCAATTAAACTTTAAGGCTACAAGATCATACTGTTGCCATTGACTTACAACCACTTAAAGATACATAACAAAGATTTTAATTTTGGATATCTTTTTTTTTGGTTATTCACACTTCAACCTACTAATGTAACATATTTTTCTAACTTCCTTTTAGCATTCCTTTGCCCTTTTTAAATATTTGGTCAATTCACACGACTTTGTATCGTGTATGTTGTATTGAATAAACTTGGTGGTTTGTGAACGTTCAATGCTTTGCTGTATTGTGTATTTCATACTCCAAATGTATTTTTTTGGCATTCAAACAATTTGATAGCACGAAACCAACACAACTTTTTAAAAACATATGAAAAATTTCTGTATAAGTGTATCAGATTTTTACATGAAAATTATCAACAACAAGCATACGCTGTTGTATAATCGTCCAACAATACACTCAATACAACCATACAACGATACAACGGCTTGTGTGAATTGACCAATTATGTTCTTGAGCACTTCCATATCATACACTTAAGAACAATTTTAATCCGATTAATATAAAGAATGAAGTCGCCGTAGTCTAGTAGGTAGTGTGTTGGCTTATTAGACTGAAGGCCCGAGTTCGAATCCCAGGTCAGACATCAAAACGAAAATATGAAAATATTTCTTCGGCGACTTCCTCTCAGCAGATTTCTGGCAAAAACTCTGAGAGTAAATAAAATTGCCATGAAAAGCTTCTCAAAAAAACTGTCGTTCGGAGTCGACTTTAAACTGTAGGTCCCGCCACTCATGTATAAAATTAACGCACACAACATAAGTGGTGTGAGAAGCTAGGTCGTAATCCTGACTGAAGGGTTGTAATGACCAATTATGTATGTATGTAATATAAAGAATTTTCCTTTAAATTAATAGGCTTGCATTGACTCAACTAGCCATTACAACAATTTAGTCTATAGATTATAACCTACCTTCCCAGACCATCCATGTTGCGTGCGTTAATTTTATATATAACACGTGGAACCTACAGTTCAACGTCAACTCTGAACTACAGTTTTTATAAACTTCTCATGACAATTTTTGTTACTCTCAAAGTTTTCGCAGAAGATTGCTGAGAGGAAGTCGCAGATATACATATTTTTTTTGCATATTTCGCTTTGCATCGTTACGTTTGAACACTGGTTTGAACCACGGCCTCAGTCAACACACTACCTACGAGGTAACGATAACCATTTTTAAATCTAAACAAAAAACTTAACACCGAGACACATAGGTTCGCCGTCAATTCTTGCAAAACATAATCCCTAAAACGTAAATAGAATTTACAATCACATTTTGAGTTTCATGACCCATTTTGAACTGATGATTCAGTTTGTTAATTACTAAACCTGCTCAGACTCATACATCCTAACATTTTTCTAATTTTTAGAATTTTTTTTTTTTGTAAATAACACAACATAACATAAATTACACCTTGGCTTCTTTACGAGTCTAGTGGGTAGTGTGCTAGACCATTAGCGTTAGGGTCGTGGTCTCTATTTTCACTCAGCTCGTTATAAGAAAATTTAATTTGTAATTGTATTGTTATTAAAACTTAAATAAATGTATTAATAAATTAATAAATTACACTAGCAGTAGAGTTGAATTAATTAGGCGTTATAAAATTTATTTTCGTATGTGACTTATTTTTCAATAAAAGAAAATATTCGATGTACTTTTTATTTGTATTTGTAAAGGCTAGTTAGGGCGAATTAAAATTTGACCGTGTTACCTCACAACGTATGAGTAATATTAATTAAACCTGTTAGGTAACTGATACGTCTAGACAAAAGGAGTTACACTGGCTAACGCTGATAACCATAGCTGCCAGATAAATGAAGCATCAAATCGTCAAATATTTGAGAAAAATCGTCAAAATCGTCAAAGACGTTCCTTGAAATCGTAAAAAAATCGTCAGAAATAATAAATAAATAAATTGAAAGGTTTTTAAAAACAAAAACATATAAAGTCAATGTTAAGTAGCAATAATATTGCATCATCTAACCCATGTGTGGTGTAAATATTATGGAGTCAGAAGATCTTGACGTTATGAGCATGAAAATTCAGTGCGATGTTCGCTAGAACTGACACATTTTTCAGTGCCTTGGTTTCTTAAGACGGTGCAATAAATACTTCACTTCATCTGATCTACTTACCACTTACACCATTTATAACCGACCGAGAATGGAATACAACTCTCATGTATGGGTTGGCCCTTAACGTCTATTTTGAGGCTTCTCGACCATTTACAGGAGAGGCCGTAGTAGCTCGTTACTCACGATAGTGTGTCCATCTCCATTGACTCATTGGAGCATCGTTGCAATGTGGCTTGTGTTTCACTGTTCTATCGCTACTACAACGGATATTGCTTGAGCGAAATAAGGGAACTTGTTTATGAAAATCATGTATTTCTACGTAACACTCGTCTCTCTCGGCCAGCACATCCATATGTGGTCGATTGGTACAGACAAAGTTCGTTTGATAGACGGACTATTCGTATGTGGAGCTTCCTTCCTACAGAGATCTTTCCTATTACTTATGGTATTAAAATGGTATAAAAATGTTGTAAAAATATTCAAACCTAGTGTCCATAATCACTGCTCCCTCTTTCCTCCTTCTTATAATATACATATTTTCCTAGTTCAGAACACAATGCCAGCCCTTGAGTGTTGGTCGTATGAAAAAATAATGGCACGTTCTTCCGATGGTAATATTAGAAATTTTTAAAATTGTCTGCAACGGCAAATGATAGTTTATGCTCAACTACGAATGTAATTTAGGATTTTTTTTTTTTGGGCTTTTAAGGGATTAAAAAGGCATAAAATACACAGATCATCACAGGTATTCGAAAATAACTTAAAAATATAATACTTTACTCGTTGTTATTACTAGCATAAATTTCCAACAGTAACAACTGCAAAGCAAATACAAAGCTTAAGGAGGCTTTTAATGTACAAAAGTAAAGAAAATGATGTAAAATAAGGGCATAAATCGTCATTTCAAAATGATGTTTTTGGAGCTCAAAATCGTCAAAATGACGATAAATCGTCAAATCTGGCAGCTATGCTGATAACACAAGAAAAGTGTTATTGTTTTAGGGTGGTCTCTCAATGTAGGGTTGTTAAACTCACGTCGTTTAAGACAAATTGAAGAAAGATAATCTTGTTTATGGGCCGATTTGATAAAAAATTATATTAGTTCGATTAAGAAGTGGTTTATTTAATTTTGACGCTGGCCACAAATGCAGTTTGTGAAAGACGTACCACACTCTGATCGATGGTCTCAACTGTCTGTAACTGGTACAGCAAGAGAAGCACAAAACCTTTTGGGAAATAGGGAAATCACAAAATATCGCGCATCATGGTCCTTGGCAAACTGCAGAAAGCTTGATGTATAGGTATCACATGGAATTGAACAAAGAAATTTGTTTGCTCAGATTTCCAGCAGCAAAAATCTGCTGATCCCCAGTGAACCCAACTAAAACCTTAAACAACTTCATAATATTCATTACTTTTTAGCTACAGATGAGACTCTATTTGTGTTCATAAAAATGAAACAAATACAGAAAAAACATCGCCTTTCAAACGATGTTCTCTTTATTCTTTCCAACAATAGTTCCTATAAAACACTTGGGTCATACCGTAACATAGTGAACAAAACCACCCACAAAACCAATAGAAAAGAAAACTAGAAAAAAAACAAATTTACATCTGTTCTTAAAAACACCGCATACAAGTGCAAAACCAAACACCAGCATTACTAACAAAAAAAGGCATCGTTCAATTGTGCTACACTTGACAGCCAGAAGAACAACATTTTTCCAACAATATCAGCCGTCAGTCAGTACGATGCACATCATGCAACCTATAGAAAAAATATGTGTACAGATGCATTCTAAACAACAACCACAACAAAAAATAACAACAAAACCAAGCACATTGACAACTACAATAATACCAAATTACAAAAGCTGACAACATGTGCATGTGCACAGTAACAATGAAAATGTCAGCCAAGTCAGTAAAATTATACAATATTTTAACGCGCATGAAAAGTCTAGCGAAAAAAATTTATTTAAAAAATTCTACGAAATTTATAACGGCAAACTACCACCCACCACTAACGAATCATGACAAGAGGCTTACCTCACACGTGGTAACACAAGGGGCCATATAGCCACCGAGTAAACTTGCCTGTGAACGATTATAACGGCAAACTAAATACTAAAGCTTAACTAGTCTAGCTATGTTAATCGCTGCCCGGGAGAGTGTGCGAAAAATTCCCGTCGCTCACAAAAACTCGGTCTTTGGCAGACTATAACTTGGAGAACTTTCCGACGTAATTTAAGACTGCATCAGTAAAAATTTTAACTAACCCAGGAACTAAAGGTAAACGACTATAAACAACGACGTGTGTTCGCTGTATAGGCTCTGGAGCATTTAAAAATTGATCTTAATTTTCATCAAAATTTTATATTGTCTTTAGAGAAGAGGCCTATTTCCAGATGAACAAACAAAATTTTCTAATTTAAAACGATTCCAATCTACGCTAGATACATCATAGGCAATGAGGCTCATCCCGTAAAACTTTGTTGTAAATTTTGGGCTGGCGACATCATCGGTCTAAATTTCTTTGAGAACGACGGTGACCATTACTGTCTTCGTCGAGCATTATAGGTTGATGATTAGCAACTTCATTTGGCCTAAATTGGATAATCTGGACACCAATACAAGGTTTTCTTAACAGAGCGGAGTTAGGTGTCACACAACACATGTCAGATTGGAAATTTCGCACATTAGATTTTTTTCTTCTGAGGTTTTTTAGATCGCAGATGTATACGAATAACCCAAACACAGCGGTCCTTAAAGCCAACATAATCCAAGCCATCTATCAAATTCGGCCAGAGTCATGGAAAAATTGAATATTTTGTATATAATATATAAATATGTATGTTTAACTTATAATGGCATCAATTTAAAAAATTTTGAGCAGTTCTTTTTACACTCGATTTGCTATTTTTGCAATACCATAAAAATGTTGTCAAAAATGCAAGTTTTTGAAGTTTATAGTGGAAATCGATTACAACAATTTAATTAAATATATTTAACTGAGTCATATTCTATGTATTTAAAATTCTTTTTATTGTGGAAAAAGTGAATAACATAATGGCTTGTTCATTATAACCCAACTTTATTGTATAGCATAATTTCAAAGTATAATAAAAACATAACCTTTTAGGCAATGTAAAGACATACGAGTATTTCGGAATTGTATGCACTAAAGGAAAATCTTTTTTTTTTTGGTTTTCAAATGCTTACAAAACGCAATTCGTTCGACGGTTTACCATTTATTGGCTTTGACTTGCAGCCTCTTGTATTTACTTTTTCGTACGCAAAAACAAAAGCGAGGAACTTTACTAAAGTATAGACGTTTTTCTTCAGGGTTTGTTTAACTTGACTTGGTTTGTTACAATTTTATGTTGAGCTTCATGCATAAACTTTGTTTGCTTGCTTATCTATGATTTTATTTTCGCGAAAAAAGTTTTAGGGCCATTATTACAACTTACCGTTAACTAAAGGGAGGATTTTAGCGGGCAGATAAATTGTTTTTCATTATTATGAGTATCCAATAAGATAGAAGTGATCGTTAAGCTAAAGGGAAGATCATCCTACCTTTAACATTTAAAGGTCACTTTATGTTTGAACTTGCCATATCATATACTATTTTCGATATGGCAACTTCAAATTTAAACAAAATGAGCATATACAGGTAACCCTCCTACAACGCGGTTAATTGGTTCCTGAAAAACTCCGCGTTGTAGGAAAATCGCGTTGTAGGAAACTTTTTTTCCTCCATTTTTCCTTTTCTTATACAATATCACGCAAGTAACATGTTAAAGTTTTCTCAGCCGAATTAATTATATTAGACCTTTCATCGAAAAAAAAAATTTATTTTTTCAAAGATATTTTTCTATTTGTCTATTTCAACATAATAACATAAATTAATTCATTTAATTAACCAGCAAAAAGCAATTCATTTATTTAAATAACATAAAACTAAGGAAAATAAAATCTGGGAAAAATAGACACGGAAATTCCATAGTGCATACAAACATAATAATAATAATAGATATACATACACAAGTAATTTTTGATAATTGTGTGTTTATAGAATAGTTTATAGAATATGCATTTAAAAAATGCTTAAAAATCGCGTTGTAGGATTCGCGTTATAGGAAACATTCCGCAATTCGCAAACCGCGTTGTAGCGAAATCGCGCTATAGAAGTACCGCGTTGTAGGAGGGTTACCTGTACAACAATAAAACGAAGTCCGCTGTTGCCACTTTGTTAAAAAAAAAACTTGTTTAATTGAGCAGTTTTATCGACTTTGTTCCGGCACTGCCATATTTTAATTTTATTTTACCTGTAAGTTGTAATAAGGGAAATAAGTTAAAGGTAACTTTACAGTTCCCTTTAGCTAAAGGTACCTTTAACTAAACCCAAGTTTAACGGCAAGTTGTAAGAATGGCCCTTAGCAATTCAAATATATTCAGAGCAGAAAATTCAATTTAACATGATCTTTGAATGTCTTTTAAGGAGAAAAATATGCTGGTTTTAGTTGTTATTTACGATTATTTTTTCTTCGAATGTTTTTAATGTTTTCATAGAGACAAAGTGAGGAACAGAAACAGAAAATATAAACAAATTGACTCAAAAATGTATCTTATGATCAAACGAGTTAAATTTTTTTGAAAGTCAACCATCAAGCCCATAAACATATTGCGTGTTATCGCAATGGAATGGTGTTCATCCCCACTGCATCTGTCATAGAATTTGAGAAAGTCTTCGAAAAATTGAATTACGGTGTCATCTGGTGTGTACTGACATGTAAGAAATTTCTTTGAAAATTGGAACGCCTTATTGGGAGACACCTAAAGTGCCGAATTAAACATGGGAAACTACTACTAAGTAGGACGATGGAAGTCAATACGACTTCCCAGCAGCGAATTGTAATACACACAAACGAAATAGATGACGTCACCCAATGCTGTAATATTGAGAGATTAACAATCGCTTAAAGTCAGATATTTTGGTACCTCGTACTAAAAAATGAAGTCGCCGTAGTCTAGCAGGTAGTGTGTTGGCTTATTATACGTAAGGCCACGGTTCAAGCCCCAGGTCAGACATCAAAACGAAATTTCAGCAGATTTCTGACAAAAACTCTGAGAGTAAATAAAATTGCCATGAAAAGTTTCTCAAAAATATCTCTTTCGGAATCGACTTTAAACTGTAGGTCCCGCCATTCATGTATGAAATTAACGCAAACAACATAAGTGGTGTGAGAGGCTAGGGGGCTTCATCCCCTCCAATACAATCCATCTGAGAAGGTCCCTGAAGGTCAGGCGGTGCCACCAACCAGCTGCGAAAAAAGATAGAAATCAACGATTAGCAAGGTTCCCCACCACTACAGCGCATACACGAAGAGCGTTGTTCCTAGGGAACGATAGATGGTAGCCCCATTGTTCTAGAACTTGCTGTAGCCGACTAATGACCTGCTAGCTTAATAAATAAAAAAAGATCAACGAAACAGAAACAAGACCGAATAACAACCAACCGGAACTTACGGTTGTGACAAATGAACCGTTACAAATTCAAGTGACATGCGGCAGATCAAGTGCTCGTGAACTGCTGTCTTTTCAAAATCTTCCGTGTATTCAGACCAAGAACTATATTCAATCAGAGACTCTGACAAAAGACAGAAGAGATAAAGAGTCTTAAATGGTTCTGGATCGGTCATTATCTTAGAAGGCAATCAGACGATGCCACATACTATAGAATGGTATGGAACAGAAGGGAACAGAAGCAGAGGACAATTTGCTGACACATGGAGTAGGTAAATAGAAGCCGCAGTAAACTACAACGGAAAGAGTTGAAGTAAAGTGAAGACATTGGCACAAAAAAGAAGTTTGTGCAGAAAATTCATTGAGGCAATATGCTACTTATAGCAAACCAGGGAAATTAATTTATTACATATTACGTTTTTACCTTTTAAAAAACATTTAACTCGTAAACTCGTAGATTGCAAATAAAATAAAAATAAATATGTATTTAGTTTTAATTTAAATTCTTTATTATTCGCACAATTCTGTGTGCCACTCTTCACAACTTTATGTAAACAACAACAATTGCTTTGTTTGTTATTCCTCTGTTTTTACCCTTTACATAAACAATAACCATTACTATTCAACAGATCTTTGTAACGGAGATCTTCAATCCACGATTACTGTCTTCAAACACACCACGTCTATACACAAGACTGACTGAACTTTTACTAATTCACTCGTCTGCTTTGCCTTGCCTTTTATATGGCAGGGTAAATAGGCTGAAGAAAGTTCTTGAAGGCGAATGTTCCTGGCTTTGCCTTCTCAAGATCTCTATAAATGTATACATCGTTGTTATGTTACATTTATTCATGTAGTGTTTGTTGTTGCATTTTTGTTTACTTGTTTACCATGTTTTTTTATGCTGGTGTTTGTTGCTATATTACGCAGTGCGATAATTTGTAAACAAATTCATTGATTTGTTTTTGTAGATTTTGTTTATAATTTTAATGTTAAACGACGTAAAAGCAAAACACCAGTATCTAGATATTTCCATTTTCGTAACAATATTTTAATTTAAAATTTTTTAACGTCACTATATTTACTACCCCTCCACCCCAAATATAATTGTGTTTGCAGGCCTTTACAAAAGCCCAGGAAAAAATCTGTTATTGTAAACGTTTCAAATTTTGACAATAAAATAATGAATCACTAAAATTACTATCACACATTAGATTAAACGGGTTTGAAACTATTTCTCATACTCTCTCACTATCTGTTCTTTTTATGCAAATTAAGCAAATGAAATCTCAAGCATGCGGCTGTGGTTGTTCAGAAATAATATTTTCATGGATTTGTGTAAATGCATTTAATTTTATAACTTTTACTACTTCATTCATTACTTTCGCCTTGTTTTCCCAACCACACACACAAACAAATAAACTCACACTTGGGAATACATACATACATACCCACCCATAAACTCTTTTTCAAAAGGATGATAATGGAAAATTATGAATAAACGCTTTAAAAAATGAACAGACAAAAGATAACGAAAAAAAAATGGCAGAAACTGCAAATGAAATTAAGAAAATAGGAAGAAAATTAAATTTATATTCTCACAGTTACCAGTTAGCTTGCCGTTCACAGGCAAGTTCACTCGGTGACTATGTGGCCCACAATGCCTTAAACTTATTGAAACCAATTGAAAACTGTTGGTGGTAAAAAGAATAAAAATCACAAGAAATAGAAAAAGAAAACTACAGCTCTAGTCAATATTGTGTATTTTAACACATGTTTCGCTTTCTTTTTGAACCATATTCGTTTAAAATTTTAAGAACTTTTACAACAGAAATTGAAATTCTTAAATGAAAGTATGATTCCACAGACAGAAAGACTTCGAACCCACAATCCAGCTATGTATGTAGATAAGTTGGAGGATAGAGACCAACCAAGAGTTTCATGCCTATGGGCACACGCCAAGCCATCATGTATGCTTATTGTGCTCTTATCATTACAGGATACCCTGACAGGTAGTCTGTATCTTGTACAAACTTTCTCAGCTGCTTACAATTCAATTCAAGGCGTTTAATGTCTGATAATAGTATCTTCTTTAAAATATTGGCATTTAGAGGTAACATAAGCTGGACAATGACTTAAAAACTGTTCCATGTCTATCCGTGAAGCTATCGCTTGTTGGCCATTAGACGTGAGGTCAGACATCTGTAACAAAAACGCAATACGAACAAATATTTCTTCGGCGACTGCCTCTCAGCAGATTTCTGGCAAAAACTCTGAGAGTAAATAAAATTGCCATGAAAAAGTTTCTCAAAAATCTATTGCTCGAGGGCGACTTCAAACTGCAGGTCTCGCCACTTATACACAAAAATAACACACACAACATACATAAGTGGTATAAGAACTTAGGTAGTAATCGTGACTGAAGGGTTGTAATTTCTAATTATGTATGTATGCATGTGTTTTCATCGAATCCTGTTGCTATAAAAAATATGGATCCCAAACTGAATCAGCAATGGTGAAAGGTGTTTCAATATTATCATAAGCTTGAAGAATTGTAAAATATATGGATTCCGATGATTTCATCGGAACGACGCTATGTTCCACACAGCTCATACCTCTTTGGGTATTCTGCACTAGATAATTGAAGACCAGCGATGTCATGCGATCTGACCATGTTAAACTTATTTCTGTAGGGGTTTCTTAAGTCGTAGGTGTATACGACTGAGCCACCAACCATGGCGGTCCCCTAAGCGATTGGTGAAGTTCAGCCTAATTTAAGTCATGGCAAATTATATATTCGGTTGCACTCTATCCAAAGAAGACGTGACGGACATTTGATATTATATTCTACAACGATGTTGTCTTACAAACGAAAGAAAAAATTTCGGTGATATCTTTTATGCACACTTTGTTAAAGATACCCTGATGTTTAACCTTTTTTTATTTTAAAGCAAATCAGTTTAGTTCTCTTCTAAAGTTTTCCTAAATTTTATTTGACTTGAAAACTGTAAAACGCGTTTGTTATGGTAAGCAACACATTCGTTATGGTTATTTTCCAAAGTTTTCAATAAAATGTTTGTTTTGTATTGTCATGATGAATTAGAATAGAATTTAAAAGTTCAACAGTTTTCTGGTTTTTTGATTTACAAGCATATGCTGAAGTGAATTTATTTAAGAAACTTACAAATAGCTTTAGTGGGCATTTACACTGATAAAGAAAAGTCAAGCATTTGTAAATGACATTGCATATCTAGACACAGAAGGAAAATCAAAGGCTTATCCTAGGTGTTGTCTTATTCATCCTAATCTCGATATTGTTTCATTTTACGTTATGAAAACTTATTGTCGTAAATTTTTTTACATGTTAACTGAAAACCAATTTAATGTCTCACATTTTAATACAAAACAATTTTCCATTAAAAATATTTAAAATCGCAATTTTTTAGGATGTTACAATATTAATGTAATGACAACATTGCTATTGTAAAAGTTTTGTTAGTAGAGTTTATTATGTTTTATTGGCAACATGCTGACATTAATTTACCACAACAATATGCAATGACTGTAGGTTATAATAAAAACTTGGGATTTAATATTTTTATTTAAATTTTTTTTTTTATTATTTTACTCATGATTTCATATGAACCTCTATTCAATTTACCTGATGTTCTCTGTTGTTCTTTAAATTTTTACTTTTCAGAACTGGTGTAAAAAGTGTAAACCAAATACCTTTTAAAACTCAACGAATTTTTTTCTGCTTCTCTTGTAATTTAACTCTTGTTTACGCAGTAAGTTTCAACATATTTTTATATCACTGTTGTAAACATAATACCCTATCATATTGTTAGTTATTATTTGTAGCATGCATTTCATAAAGTGCTTTCTGGCTTTAAATTTAATTGAATAAAATATGGGTGAGATATTATGAAAATTCGTTTGAAAGACCTCTTAATGCCATTATGTGTGGAAAAAACACGAATCAAATGTCCGCCCCGGCATAACCAATGCCACCGTTATGTCGACTTTGAGGACCGCTGTAATTTAGTGGTTTACTCGCATATATCTTTGACTTAAAAAAACACTAGCAGAGAAAGTCTAACGCTGTGAAATAAAACGATATACCTCAACGTTAGCGGAGCAAGCCCTCAAACCGGTAGTTCGAAATTTTCAATGTGGCCTGAAATGTGGGGCTTATAACGCCGTTCTATTGAAACCTCATATCGCTGGTGTACAAATCATTATATTCAGGCCAAAAAATAAGGTCCCATGATGCATCAAGCCCAAAATCCACGCCAAACAGTGAGTTTTTTGGGATTGAATACAATTATGTGGATTAGTTACGAATCAAATTCGACAATTTTGCCCATTCATGTATCCCCATCGCTGTGGATGAAAGTTAGGGCCAGGTTCCAATTGTTACAGAGCCCATTCAGCCAATGCACGTCGTTGCTAATGATTGTCCATGGTGATTTGGCAAAACAGACTGAAAGTCTTTATAACTAATTTGACAAGTATAGCTTCAACAAGATGACCATTATCAATTGTCAAAATCCTCGTTAGAAGACTCTATAGAATGTAACAGCGTCGTTGTGAACATAGTCTATTACTTCATTAAAAAAAAGTTAATGGAAAAATTTGATTTCATTTTGGTAAAATACTTGTTTTACCATCTTTTATGAGAGAAAATATTATTTTCCTTTTTTACGACTGATATTTCATCCGTTATTGCATAACTATCGTTGACTACAATGCATAAAAAATCATTTTATAATGCCGTCTTATTCAATGTCATTTAACATGTGATGACAATGGGCTTTCTGTATATTTTAAATAATTCAGCTTGTCATGGAAAACAGTTTGAACACGTGGATTGACAAGGCAGAAAAAATCGTACATTAGAGTTCTCTCGTTGTTCGGCAGACAAGATGTGTTTATAACACAACTGTCAACAAAAACTTCACGCAACTTTGTATCGAACAACGGAATTATTTTTTAATTGTTTTCATGTGATAAACTGAAACACATTCTACACCAGCTTATTTAATTAAATGAAACATTGTTTCAATATTAAAGTGTATCTTATACAATCCTGATAAATAATTTGACGTCAATCTGTATCTCAAAAATATCGATTTCGTCACGTTTTAATTAAATTTTTTCTTTTCTTGCTATTGATTATAGAAAAATATGTTTTTGATAGAGACCAGCGACTGTTAAGTTAAGTTAAGTTAAGTTTCTTTAATTTCGCATTTTTTCATTGGTTTCTTCCTGCACAAGGATGATAAGCAAACTCGTGAAGCGTTACAAATATTTTTTTTTGTAGTCGTCTTAGTCTAGTCGGTAGAGTGTTGTCTTATTAGATGTGGATCCACGAATTAACATCTGACTCAGACATTTCTAAGAAAACGAAATAAAAACGAATTTTCTTCGGTGAGAGTAAATGGAATTGTAAATTTTTCAAAAATCTATCGTTCGGAGTCGACTTTAAGCTGTTGGTCACGCCACTTATGAATAATATTAACACTCACGAAAAGGGGTGGCGTGAGAAGTAAATTGTAATCCTGACTAAAGGGTTGTAATGACCAATAACACTAAACGACAAAAAAAAAAATGAATACACCCAGCTAATGACATAGTGTAGGTTGTGAGTTTTGTTGAGTAGAACTCAAAAACACAAACATCCCTGAACCAATGTAACAAATTTAAACTTTTATAGAACGAGGAGAGATGGGCCTTTAAATTGGTGTACATATATGTATATATTATTCGACTTAATAATCTATGAGTTTTGTGAGGTAAACTTGACAAATGCGAAGTTTTTTAGCAAACTTTAATTAAAAAATATGAAATAAGTGGTGACATTCTGAAAGTGCATTATCTTGTGAAGAGATTGACACTTTGCTTGATAAAATGGAACAAAAATTATCGTAGTTATTATTTAAAGAGTATAACAGTCATGTTATATTTTTCATATTTTTTTTTTCTTCAAATGAATTTTCAGTTAAAAAATTTTCATAATTTTTTGATGGATCTTGATTGTTTGTTGGAAAATGTGTCAATTTTACGTTTAAGCGACCACCGAAGTTGACCAATGTTAGCGCAAATAATAATATTTGCAAAAACCAGCCGATTTCTGGTAGTCGCCCAAACGTTAAATTGACTCATTTTGCGGTAAACAATCAAGATCCATCAAAAAATTCTGAAATTTTTTAACTGAAAGTTCATTTGATAAGGTGACATATATAACAAATATAACACTACTGTTATACTATTTATAAAAGAACTACGGTAATTTTTGTCCGATTTAAAAAAACGAAGTGTCAATCTTTTCACAAAATAATGCACTTTCAGAATGTCATCACTTATTTTATATTTTTTAATTAAATTTGGCTGAACTTGAAAAAATAAGAAAAAAAAAGAAGTTTGGAGTGTTCGAGAAATATAAAAAAAATATTTTTAAGTTCTCCTCAACAAAACTCACAACCTACACTATGTCATTAGATGGGTGTGTTTTGATTGTCGCACCGTGTAATGTATGTATGTATTATTGTATGCTAATTTTTAATTAATTGCAATTATACTGAAAATACAGATAAACAATTAGCTAAAAAATGTTCATTGAAAAAGTTTTATAAAGAACGGAAACTGGAAAATAAAGCATTTTACGAAATGACACAGCGTTCGTTGTAACTGTGAAAACTTAATTCAAAGATTTGTAAGCTTATGCTCAGGCCACTCACTAACTTTTCAGCCCAGAAACTACAATTAGTATGTCAGCCATTAGAAGAGTGGTTAAAAATGGTGAAAAAACTTTGTCGATTATGGAAATTAAAACAACTGTCCGTCAAAGTACCGTTCGTTTTCTTAATAATAATTAAATTCGACAGCGTTGTCATCAACTGGAAATTTTGTGAAGAGCTACGCAGAGAATTTCTATAAAAGATCTCCATCTTAATGTGTACAAATGCCAGCTTAGTTTCGAATCCAAAACAAATACCATTGAAAGCACCTTACAATTCTCTCTATGGCTAATACAGTAAAGTGAAGTCAATGCCATTTTTTCGGAAAAGGTTTTCTTCTTCGATGAAGTTCCATATGAATACATAAAAATTGTCGAATCCAATCCATGAGAAACAAATGCGAGATTGGGTTTTAAATTTTTTTTTTAAGATGAGGTATAAATTATAGTGGCTTTGAACGGCATTACCTACAAAATTTTTGGTGGAGTTTTTTGTCTGTGCAATAAACGATTTATTGCGGGATGGTAGGTAGGTAGATTAGAGTGGTAGCTCTGATTTATTTACAAAGCTCATTGAGTACGCATAGCGACCCGTTGTGATACCACATAAAATCCGCTATGATTTGTAAAACAAAATATCTCAGGAAAATGAGAAATGTTTTTTCCTAATCTTTTTTAGGAATGATTTTAAATTAATTAATTTATAATTTAAATCTTTAATAGATTTTTTGGGCACTAAATAAGTTTTCGTTTAGAACTCACGAAGACCAAAATCAATTAAAGAAGAAGGTTAGGTTAGAGGACGTGTACTTGTCCGTTAAGACAAGTACAATACCCGGAGGTCGAAATTGACCCATTGTACAACGTCCTTGGAGAGGGAAGGAAATAGAGGGAATAGGATGAAAGGAGGGCATAAGGGTAAGGGGAGGATGGGAATCACACAGAAAGAAACAGACACAAACAAGGGTTGAGCGCGCGACTACACTTATGAAGCCCTAGCACCTCTCAACCAGCTCAAACTGCTAATGAATCTGTGGAGAGCCTTGATGTCGGCTCTCGACACAGAACTCAAGCTCTCAAAGAAGGCTCTGCCAAGGGTCCTCAACCTCAACCTACCAAGGGCTAGGCAGTTACAGAGGAGGTGTTCGATAGTCTCTAACTCCTCCTCATCGCAACATACCCTGCAATAGTCCGGCTGGGATCTGTTCCAGATCCCCGTCAGCGACCTAATCTCGCAGTGCCCTGTGATAAAACCGACAACCAACCTTACGCTGGCCTTAACCAAGCCCAGCAGCCAATCTGTTCTCTTACTGTCCACAGCAGGCCATAGACGTCTAGAGACAGAACAACCTGATCCGTTCCTCCAACGCCTCTGCTCTTCCTCCCTGACCCATCCATCGATGAGGCCATAGAGGTGGCAGACTAGGGGTTCAGGACCAACTATTAAATCGCCCCCCGAAAGGGAATTAAAGAAGAAAGACCGGTCAATATCGTTTCTGATTATCATTTATTTATTAATTCTAACTTATTCTATGTACTTAATTCTAACTGTGCTAATTATTCAGGAACTCCGTTGCTTTTATCTTATCTTGTTATTTTAATAATTCATTGACCTTATTACTAATCTTATTACAATATTAGGGGAGTTCATTTGATTTAAATTAATTTTTTATATAAAATTCAACAGTAAATAAACAGCAATTAAACAAATTATAATTAAAATCACTACAAACAAAATAACATAAATAAATGAGGAATAATCAACAACATTCCGGCCCCATTGTAGGACCGGAGGTCTTCAACTTAGCGGCAGTGGAGCTAATTTGTGTATAGGGCGCTTATAAACGCCATTGCGCGTTGTGACCTCTACCACCCTGACCTTGCCGTCTTCGCCCTTGAATACGGCCACGACTATCCCGGGCAACCAATGCTGTGGCGGGCGATTGTCTTCGTGAACAATTACCACTTGACCTACCTCTATGTTGTGTGCTTCCTGATGCCACTTGGACTTGCTCTGAAGACAGAGGACTTAATCCCGAGACCAGGCCTGCCAGAATGTCTGCTTGAGATTGCAGAGCAGACGCCATCGCTTGCATAACTTCATCTCGGTGTCTCTCAAGTCGTCTGCGGATTCTGGCGGCAGCGAACGCAGACCCTCTCCTAGGATTAGATGAGCTGGTGTTAATGCTTCTCCGTCGTTGGGGTCTGGAGGCAGCGGTGCAATTGGACGGCTGTTGAGCACCGCCTCTACTTCTGCAAGCATTGTTGCCATTTCTTCTTGGGTGAGCCCACGGCTCGCAGAAGTAGGAACTTCGCTACTAATGAAGTGTTAAATCACCACCGTCCGATTTTTTCTTCTTTTTGGGATTTGTGAAATCTCGATTTTATGCGAATCTTCAATCTAAGATCCAATATGTCTTCTTCTTTCCTCTTTTAGAAAGTGTTGGTATAGTTGGATATTGACTCCAATTTTCATCGAAAAATATCGTCAACGATGAGGTCCATTGATGAATTGGGGACATGAACAAACTAAATTATCTAATTCTAATTCAGGCCAAAAGAGATTAGTAATCATCATTGATAGTGATGGTCTAGCCAACATCGTTCTTAAAGAAATATGGAAATATAAAATATGCGCAAAATTCAAACCAAACAGCGACTTTTTCGTTGTACATTGGTTGCTCTTGGATCTTATGCTGGCTGATGTCGTCCAAAATTCAACAATTTTGTTTGTTCTTGTACCCATTCACCCAGAAATTAGTTTCAATCGAAATTAATGTCAGACAGAACACATATTTTGATGAAATGAAATTTTATTATTTATAAGTGGTGAATAAACTAATTCAACAAGATCATCGTCATCAACTGCTATAGTTCGAGTTAGATGTGCATTTGTTCTACAGCAGATTTGAATATTGTGGCTTGGATTTTTAGTATTAATAAGATTAGTTAGGAGTGTTGATAACATAGGCACTTTGTGTCTTCCTCTGACTATGTGAACATCGTAAAAAATGTGATACGATTTTTAGTATCACATCCACTGTGGTGTAAAGTCCTTTTATAAAGATTTTTCATTAACATAAAATAAAGTAATCTGCTATGAAACGTGCACAATGCAATTCACAAAAAAAGTGAAGTTCTCTTAAAAATTTTATTTACTTTCTTTTCTTTCGTTTTCTTTTCTATGAAAGTAGCTGAAATCAAATCTACCTTTTAGCATTCGATGCCCTTTTCTAAGAATTCTAACTTTATTGGATTCAACTTTGGTTTTTATTTTATTTAATTTCCTCTGTTTCTCTGCTGTTGAGTAATAAAGAAAGAAGAATAAAAATTGAAGGTAAACAAAATCAAATAAAAAACTTCATCAAAACAAATACAACAAAATATTTGGATTTGAATCTGGAAAGGAAAAAATTTGAAAACAAAATAAAAAGTTTAGAAAAACTTTTGTTTATGATTTGCAATAAAATATAGGAAGATATTGTTCCATTGGGAATATTGGAAACCATAAAATACTTGGTTTTTGAAAACCAAATTCGGAAATAAAACTGAATAAGGAAAATAATACATCTACTCAGGGTGTAAATATCCCATCATTTGCTGATGTTTTTAATTAAGGTAAAACCAGTCTTTAAAAAGTTGGAGAAAAAAGACTAAATTTTTACAGCCGATAGCATGGCAAAATATTTAAACAAACTCTACACAAACTTGCTTGATCTAAAATTTTAGATTTTAAAAATACCCATACTTTGTCAGAGAATTGTTTGCAAAGGCCCATCTGATCTAATAGAGTGCTGACAGCTTCTATTTTTAAAGCCAATAACTTCTAAACCCACAGACTTTATAATGGTTGTGGTCATTGTAGGTGTATGGCATGATGAAGGATACTAATATGTTGATACAATTCTGTTGAAAAAATTGTACTCTTATGCTTCATTTGCATGGTAATATTTATAAGTCTGTGGTCGATCACAAATTGATAACTTTTAAATTTTTAAATACATACAGTGGACAGCAAAAGTCTTAGTACACCAATATATTTTGACAATTTCATGAATTTTAACCAACAGTTTGCATAAAAAATTAAGGTTATTATATATATTTCATTAATTTATTTCTGTTTTATTATAAAAACAAACAAATTTTTAATGTTTTTCATAAAACAAGAGAAAAATAAGGAAAGGTTTCAGATGACTCCATAGGTACCCCCAAGAAGAACCCTTAGTAAATTTAAAATTCAAAGGTCTAATATATGAAAATGTTATCCCTTGTATTTAGTAGAATATCCTTTAAGGTCAAGCACTCCATTTAACCCATTTGGAATTGAATGTACAAGTTTTATGCAATGTTTTCTGGTGTCGCCATGAGCAAGTTTTTTTGGTTGACTTTTGTCTGAGGTTTAGCGATCACGTAACCGTTCTTTCAAATGATCTCCTAAAAACTCTCTTGAAGTCATATCGGGGCTTTGTACAAGAGCATTAAGCCTGTGGGGACTTTTATTTGTCAAAATATATTGGAGAAGACTTTTGCTGTCCACTGTACATAATTCATCAGTACAATCCTTCAGTCAGGACTAGGAGCAGCTTCTCACAACACTTACGTTTCATGAGAATTTTATTTACTCTCAGGGTTTTTGCCAGAAATCTGCTGAGAGGAAGTCGCCGTAGAAATATTTTTTCATGTTTCATTTGTTGGAGATGTCTGAGCTCAGGTTTGAATCGTGGTCTCACGTCTAATGAGCCAACACTCTATCTACTATATTACGGCGGATACAATTTTAAATAAGATTTAATTAAGTTGCCTCTACTTTTAGAACCACTGCTACCAAAAACTGCTACTCGCATACTTATTACAATCACCATCACCAATCGCTATACTCGGTTTTGTAACATACGGTTCGTCTGGATATTTGTTCAATATTCCGTGATATTCTTTCCAAATCTTCTATCTTTGTTTGCATGTTGGAGACTTTATGCGAGAGTAGACTAATGTCATCCGCATAATCCAAATCCTCCATGTTATATCTCTTCTCTGAGCTGAGGTGATAGATAGCACTCTTGTTTTACTCCAGCATTTGTGTGAAATGGTTGACTTATATTGCCGTTGTGAAGAACTGAGAGTTCTGCATCCTCGCACATAGCTCTAAGGATGCGTATTATCTTCTGGGGTACTCCGGTACTCATTTTCTTCTCAATGCTTTCCATATGGCAGTTGGTCTGATAGTGTCGAAGGCTTTCATGAAATCTACGAACAGTAAATACAGGGGAGTACGCCATTCAAGCAATTGTTCTATCATAATATGTACAGTGATTATCTTGATATACTTAACACCTGTTTGGCCGGAAACCTATCTGTTCGTCTAGTAAATTTTGCTCTATCTTGCTTTAAAGCCTTCCTACAGGGTAGTCTATGAGTATAAATACATCAAATTGTGGCTTATACGCATACACCTGAGATTTAATAAAACCCTCGCTAGAAGAAGTCTAACAGAGAAGAAATCGATCTCGGTAGCTAACCATGCCTTCAAAACCAATGAGCTGTCTTGCACATTTCATTGGTGTCCAGATCATACAATTCCGACCAAAAGAAGTTGGTAATCATCAACCTATAGTGCTCGCCGTTGAAAAAGATTGCCTTACCAGCCTCGTTCTGAATGAAATATGACTCGGTAAAGCTGCCAGTGTAAAATCGACATCAAGCAATAATTTTTTAGGGATGCATTAGGCCTTGTATGTTATCTGCATTGGTACCATACCAAAGAAGTCGACAATTTTGGTTGCTCACGTATTCATTCATTCTGAAATGTGCCTCATCGCTGAAGATGATTTTTTAGGGTCAGTTGCCAACTCTTCAAAGCTCATTCAGCAAACCTTGCCTACGGACGCTGAGGGAGATTTGGTAAAATAGAATGAATAAATGACAATTAATTTGGCAAGGGACAAGGCTATTATAAAATGTCAAAGATCGAAAGTTTTTGATTGAATGCTCCATATAAGCCAACCAAAATGAAAATATTTAATACATCGCTCCTAATGCCTTACGCTTTAAACACAATAAACGTAACGCAGCAAACACAAGAATTTTGCAATTGCAGCTAAAGGTAAGCTGCATGCGTATTAATTAGAGTAAAGACGGTGGCAGCAAAGCATAAGCAAAACAAATAAAATATAAAACAGTTTGTTAATTCCTTATCAATGGTGCCACTAAAACGTTCATTCGCGTTATATATCATACATCGCGTTTTTAGAAACTATATTTTACGCATGTTATTATGTTGACAGCATTAATCCTCGTCGCATTGCCAGCACAAATCCTTTCACTGTGAGCACCAAGATGATGAGCACTAATTCTCTTGTTGCTGCGGGTAAAAGTAGAAGTTAGCCTAAAAGCAAAGCAGCAGAACCTTCGCTTGTTGTCGCGCTGATTTTAAAATAATCACTTCCCTATATGTACTCCCATATATTCTTTTTTTGAGAGATTGCTGCGTTACGTGTATTGTGTTTATAGCAATATTTATGCATGAAATGATGATTCAACCCACTAGCATATTTTCATATATTAAAACCATATTTGTGCCATAAAAATAATTTCATTAAAATTGTGTTTTAAATTAGCACCATTGGCCAAAACATATTCCCTAATGCTTAATGGCATCGAAAAAAAATTGTTCAACAAAATGAGCAAAAATTCTGAAATTAAACGGAATTTAATTACAATTTTAGGCCAAAATAAAATATTTTTTCGATTTTAATTCCATTTTGTGTGAAATAACACTGGGAATTATTTTAATTGCAACGTGATAACAGACTAAAATTTTAATTTTGTGATGGTCATATGGAAAATGTTTAATTGATACTCTGTCAATGTACACCACATCACATTTTTTTCCGTGGCTAATTATAAGAAAAACATTTATTTTCAATGCATAATTATAAAGTGGTAAAGTTTTTTTTTATTTTAATATTTTTTCACGTTTCCTTTGATGTACATATATTTTAGATAATTACTTGATTAATCGAAAATAAACACCATTCGAGTACATGTGTGAAATCCTTTATGGCATAGATTGCTATATGTATGGTGAAATTCTGGCTTAAATAATTATCCATTAGATGTGTTCGTATTGCACATTTTCTACAAAAGAATCGTCAAAGAATCCGAGCGACATATTCACTCAGTGGGAGTCTGAATGTAATATAAAGATAATTCGCGCTAACTATCCCCTAATACTGTAACCACCTAGAGTTTACAAGGAAGCGACTTAAACTACCGAGTAGGCACCAAGATGTCTCTTTCTCCTTTGACATAGTGCCGGGCATGTTCCCAGTAGATGAAGAACCGTCTCTTCTTCCTCCTCCTTCTGCATCCTCTACAGAAATCGTTCGCAAGGTGTCCCAGACCAATGCGCCTGGCGTGGACACCCATAATGCAATGACCCGTCACGACTCCAATAACTGAGCACGCCTCTTTGGAGTTTTAGCAGCCTTGCAGTGCGCCTTCTATTCAGCCGTGGCCAGATCAGGCGCGCCACTCTGCCCTTATCCGAAGTTGCCCACCGGCGGTTGACAGAGCCCGTGAACTCGTCGTCAATCATGTAATTATCACGCAAGCAGATCGTTGCAGCCGCCCTATTAGATTCAAGTTCGTAGCCTTACCAAGGGATTCCCACCACACTAGGCATCCATATTTTTGAGAACAATAAATTTTATATAAACATGAAAATGACATTTAATTGACACAAAATGCAGGATGCAAAACCCATTTAACAAAACTTCTATTCCCTAAAATTTTATATTATGGAATGAAGAAATGAATTGCATTCGGATTTTGAAAGAAAATCAAAAATAGAGAAGGAGTTCAACAATTACGGATTGTTAATAATCAGGTCAGTTAGGCATGGTGGTCAAATAGTGGGGAGCATATTACATCAAATGGCTATTTAGTTTCGTTATTTACTTAACTCTATTACGGAAACTAAAGCGATTAAGCAAGAGTGAGCGGTGTAAGTGATAGGTCAAAATATGCTCTTTTTGAATGGCAACCACACATTGACAGAGTAAATAACTTGTACAAGAAAATTAAAATAAAGAAATAAATATGCTTTGTGTTCATTTGTAGTGAAAATGTATAAAACTGTTTCCAGCACAATACTTTTTTATTTACTTAATTGGTCATTACAAGACTTTCCTTCAGTATTACGACCTAGCTTCTTATAACACCCATATTGTGAGTGTTAATTTAACCCAAGGGTGGTACAGTTTAAAGAAGAATTCGAAAATTTTTGAAATGTTTTTCATCTTAATGTTATTCACTTTCACAGCTTTGCCATAGAGCTGCTAAAAAGAAGACGCCGAAGAAATATTTCTCATATTTCATCTTGGTAGAGATGTCTAAGCTAGGGGTTAAACCTCGGGTTCTCGTACATTTTCTCTTCATACATATGTATATAACGGGTGATTTTTTAGCTATTATCTTTTTGGCAACACTGGTTTAAACAGCTCACGCACGTTTCGTGTTTTGTTTCAATGTCAAACATCTTCAGTTTGGTCTATAATTTAACCATGAATCGTCTTACAAACGAAAAACGCTTGCAAATCATTGAATTTTATTATCAAAATGCGTGCTCTGTTAAGAAAGTTCATCGCGCGCTTCTTCCATTTTATGGTCAGTTTAATCGACCCACTGAAGCGGCTATTCGGGCTATTTTATTGAAGATCAGCCAGAAGCATTGCAAAAGCTACCAATGCATCCAGAAAAAGTCACAGTTTGGTGCGGTTTATGGGCTGGTGGCATCATTGGACCGTAGTTCTTCAAAGATGCTGCTTATCGTAACGTAATTGTGAATGGTGAGCGCTACCGTGAGATGATATCCAACTTTTTTTTGCCCAAAATGCAAGAGCTTGACTTGCATGACATGTGGTTTCAACTAGACGGTGCCACATGCCACACAGCACGCGTAACAATGGACTTATTGAAAGGCGAGTTCGGTGAACATTTTATTTCACGTTCGGGACCGGTTAATTGGCCGCCTAGATCGTGCGATTTAACGCCTTTAGACTATTTTTTGTGGGGCTATGTTAAAGCTCATGTCTATACAGACAAGCCCGCTTCAATTGACGCATTGGAAGACAACATTGAAGCATTTATTCGTGAGATACCGGCCGAAATGTTGGAAAGAGTATGCCAAAATTGGACTAAGCGGATGGACCATTTGAGGCGCAGTCGCGGTCAACATTTGCATGAAATAATCTTCAAACATTAAATTATATGGACCATACTATCGATTCAAATAAAGATTTCATGCATTTTTCTGAATTTTATGTGTTTTTTTTTGAAAAATTTTCCTATAGCTCTTAAAAAATCACCCTATACATAATTTAGCCATTACAACCCTTCAGTGAAGATTACGACCTAGCTTCCCACACCACCCACGTTGTGTGTGTTAATTTTATACATGAGTGGCGGGACCTACAGTTTAAAGTCGACTCAGAACGACAGTGTTTTGAGAAACTATTCATGGCAATTTTATTTACTCCCAGATTTTTTGCCAGAAATCCTTACAGTCTAATAAGCCAATAAACTACCTAATAGACTACGGCGACTCATTCTCATTTTCTCTTCAGTACATTTTATTATTGAAATTTAATTACTCCAGATATAACAGAGGAAGATGAATGTACCTGATACAACAAAAGGCTAAATCTAACCAAAAAGCCAACCCAAATCTTTAATTAATACAGACAAAAAGCAAGAGTTGATCAGATGGTATCGTATTATAGTTGTAAATAATGCACAAATCGTTAACTATTAGCCTTGTTTTACAACATGCTTTATACAAGGATTTAAAGTGGTCCACAAATGTATCGCATTCAGTGATGTGATTTGTACTACTTTTGTTTTGTTGTTTGCTGTGAAGCAAATGGAACAGCTGGTCTTAAGTCAGACAATACTACAAAAGTTGAAAAAAAATATAAAATTCCTGAGTAAATTATTATATATAATAAATTATTATATATATATAAACCCTTACTATAACAAACTTAAAAATCTAATGTAGAAATTTTGTTCTTCTTTAATAAAACTTCATAAGCCAGGCTAAGAAAAAACTAAAAAAAATATCCAGGGAACTTAACATTAAAGTCTAACATATTGTATTATTTTACTTAAAGGAATCATGTTGACTTGAACAGTAAAATGTATGTTTTTCTAAGAATTTCAGTCTTCATTAGCATTCATATTTTCCACGCCATTTTTTTCACAACATTTTTAACTGAAAAGAAAAACTTTACAAAACAACTGCAATACTTTAGCTCCACTACACATGAGTACTTGGTAATGCAGGACTTAAAGTTTAGAATCACATTTAATGTATAGACTTCCTTCCGTTGAATGTACAACGATAGGAAAACAATCAAAATGCAAAATGAATTCTTATGGTGATGGAAAAACAAACTTAAAGTTAAAGTCGTGAAATTGAAAAAATAAATAGAAAATCACTGGAAGTGTGTAACGTTTTATATGTGATACATACACGCACAACTCATACATACATAATTGATCATTACAACCCTTCAATCAGGATAGCGACGTAGCATCTCACACCACTTACGTTGTGTATGGCGAGACCATCAGTTTAGAGTTGACTGCGAACGACAGATTTTTTAGAAACTTTTTCATGGCCATTTTATTTACTCTCAGAGTTTTTGCCTGAACTATGCTGAGAGGAAATCGCCAAGAAATATTTTTTTCGTATTTTGTTTTGTTGGAGATACCTGACCCGGGGTTTGAAGCCTATTAGACTACGACTGTATATACAGTGTTGGAAAAAATAATAGAAACGCATAAAATTTTTATTATTTCCTTCAATTTTTATTTATCTTTAAGTAAATAAAAAAAGGTATATACATAAACTTAAAAGTATCCCCATTGTCATTTACATTAGCAAGAATTTAACAGCGATTTCCAACAATAAAAGTTTATTACGAAAAAGTATACAATATTTTAATGATAAACTAGTAATCGTTTCTATTATTTTTTCCAACACTGTATGTCATATGGAATGGAAAAACCACTTGTATTACAAAAACTTTAAAATATTTGATAATTTGAAACCCCATTTTTCTGCAAAAACATCGCCTCGGACACCATGTAGCCAGTGGCTCGATCAAGAAGTCCATAACTATCCTATTTAATTGGTCATTAGAACTCTTTAGTAAGGATTACAACTTAGTTTCTCACAGCACATTTTAAGAAGATATTCAAAATATTGAAATCACTTTGCGGCTATTATTTCCAGCTGATCTAAGGTTTATTGCACTGTCGGTCACACTTCTCTTGACATTAAGGTCAAGTGGAGTCAGGCATTCAGGCCCAGTTTTATCCTGTTCTCTACTTTTCGCTTTCCGTCCAGCCTGTCGTCTGTAATGATTCTAAGTGATACGATTTCAGAAAACAGTAATATCTGCACACCATAAAACTTGGCTATCCTGAAAGTATAAATTTTGTACCTACATACGTCTTGTTAACGTTTATACCTAGACTGCATTTTTCAGCCTATGTAGATAAAACCCTAAGGGAGGACTTTATCAATCTTCAAAGTATGAATAGAAATTTATCCACTATCCGAATAACCAATCGTAATTTTCGTACTTTTCTAGCGCCTTCAAAGGTTAATTACAATCAAGAGCCATAGAAGGAGGTAAAGGATGGCAAACTGGGGATGTTCAATGAGTTGATCGGCCTTCAATATTTCACTTCCAGAAACGATTCAACACATGTCTTTATCTGTGTTTCGAGCATGGTGATTTGTCAAAACGGACTGATTAAATGCCAATTGATTTGACAGATATAGCTTCAACAAGATGGCCGTTATCAATCGTCAAAGCCGCAAACGAATCTTAAATTAGATATCAAATTCAATTCCTCCATAGCTATCTATACACTTCAAGGCAGATGTCATCGGTTTTTGGGGTGACAGAACGTTTGAAAATCTGGGCATGGTGAAGAACGTGCTACTAAGTGCACTGTCGGTTTTAGCCGAAGCTCAGGGTGCTGCACACCTACCACTAATGGATTTTGATAAGGGTTCTTACATTACACTGTGTAACACAATGGCCCATATGTTCCACCGAGTGAACTTGTCTGTGAACGACAAACTACTTGCTAAGCTAACCTCTCATTCCTAATAAGTAGCTACAGGGATTATATTAAGAGTTTCAAATAAAAATATTCTCTATTATTATATTGTATTACCAAATTTATTCTCTCATCCTAAAGTCCAATTAAAGTTTATAAATACCAAACAAATATTAAAAAAAAATTATTTTTAATAGTATTACGTGGTGATAAAAGTTTTTAAATTAAATTTTGTATAAAAATATTTAAAACTTTCGTAAAAATTGGTTGTACACATAGTCATGATGCAAAAATTAAGAACAAAAAGAAACAAAATTTGTAAAAAAAAATATAATTTTTCAATCTATTGATCCCTAAAGATTTGGAAATTTTCTACAACCGGAAAATGAAAACCTTTAAAAAATATTAAATACATGGAAATAAATTAAAATAATATTATTTTGAAAAAATAGTTATGTATTGGGTAGAGTGTGTTTTTGTTTAGAAACATAAATAATTATGTTCTTCTACAGCAATGCTTTTACATTTGATCACATATTCAAATAAATATTTTTATGCAACTTTAAAGAAACAAAATATGTGTGACAAAAACAGGCGTTGTTGGCTGATGGCTAGAATGGAATGAAAAATAAATGTAACGTCATATAAGTAACAGAGATCAGCAATGAGTATTCAAAAAAATTAGTAAAATAGAATAATACTCATAATTTCTGATACTTATACGCATTCATACTTGTTTTAATATCACACTCATACTACTCATATTCAAAGTTTGAAGTACTCATCGTACTCATACTTAACAACACGGATGATGTTGTTGATTTCGACTCCCCATAACTCAACATTTATAAGAATCACCAAATAATTATTATTCGCGTACGAACACTAAAATACTCACTAAATAGTTGTGTTTGCTTTGCTTGCTGCTCTGTCTTTTTTGCTTATGGTCTATTTTCTTTTTTTGTAGATGCAACAATAACTAAGACTGTAAATTTTGATGAATGATTCGAGTCACTCGAATCATTTATAAGTATTATAAGAATTTTTCTAAAAATATGAATATAAATGAGTAGGCTTATGAATCAAACATATCGAATGGTATGAGTTTGTTGTGAACCTTGTACGCATACTCATTGCAACCTGTACTTGTAAATCAACGTTGTAGTGAGTACGAATGAATCAGAGTAGTTAAATTTCAATATCCTTATGAGTAGCGAAAAAAACGATTTATTGCTGATCTCTGATAAATAATAATTTCTTTAATTTTTTCTCTTTCTAATGAAAGTTAATGAAGTAGTTGCTGCCGATTGTTTTCCTGACACCTCCGGTTTAATTTTTACAACCCTGACAACCATTACTTGAATTTGCATTTTTACAACTATTTGTTGCTACAAACATTTATTATTCGAATTTCAAAATAAAAATAGAAAATAGAAAATAAAAATGAATTTTTAAAAAAATGTATTAATGAACCATTATACACAGGAGATAATAATACGTAAATGTATGAACAGTACGAAATCTATGAACGTATGAATAAATAAAGGGATATAAAAATGAAAAATTTTAATAATACCTGTGCTTCTCTACTTATATCGAAATATTATTAGAAAATAAATGAAAAGTAATATTTTAAAAGCATAAACATAATAGTTTAGTATTCTGAAATGAATAAGTCTTTACATTCATTCCAGAGTAATATTTACGAAATTTTTTATTATTTCATAGAAAATCAAATACAATATTTTTAAACCGGAACCGGAACCTAATGTGCTTTATGAATGGTAAAATAATTCATTTCAAACCATTCATATTAAACAGACTGTTACGTTTTTACATTTTAAAAACGTTTAAAATATGAGCTCGTAAATTACAAATAAAACAAAAATAAATTTGTGTTTAGTTTTAATTAAAATTCTTTATTATTCGCACAATTCTGTGTGCCACTGTTCACAACTTTATGTAAACAACAAGAATTGCTTTGTTGTTATTCCTCTGTTTACACCTTTCGCATAAACAATAACAATTACCAGATAATTGTTCGACTGAACTTTGTAACGGAGATCTTCAAACACTCTTTACACAAGACTGACTGAACTTCACTGAGTCACTCGTCTGCTTTGCCTTGCCTTTTATAAGGAAGAGTAAACAGTCTGATGAATGTTCTTGAAGGCAAATGTTCGTGGCATCTCCTACTCGAGATCTCTATAAATGTAAATATCGTTGTCTCATTATTGTTGCTTGTGTATTTTGTTTACATTTATTCTTGTAGTGTTTGTTGTTGTATTTTTGTTTACTTGTTTACCATATTTTTATGTTGGTGTTTGTTGGTATATTTTTGTTTAATTATTTACCATTATTTTATGCTGGCGTTTGTTTTTATATTTTTATTTACTTGTTTACTATTTTTTTATGCTGGTAGTTATTGTTATATTACGCAGTGCGATAATTTGTAAACATGTTCATTGTTTTGTTTTTGTAGCTTTTGTTTATAATTTTAATGTTAAACGCTGTAAAAGCAAAACATCGGTATGTAGACTTTTTTTATTTTCGTAACAATACATACTCGTATACAAACCATCACTCATACAAACATAAAAACAAATAAACAAGCAATGAAACAAATATAACTTACATGTGAACTTCAACAAACGTTGCCTTGTAAGTTTATTTTCTTCACCAAGCCAAGCACTTACTCTAATTTCTTCTCTTTTTCGATAACGTCTTGTACTATTGCGGTAACGTTGAGAATGCAATCACAAGTATGTAAGAATGTTCACATTGAGTTTGTATTGTGCACACCATGAAAAACAAATAATTATACACAGCATATACGAGTACATATGTATGTATGTACAGGATACGAATACATTGTTATACTTTTAGTTCTTTTCAACCTTCTTGAAGTGCATTATTGCAAAGAAACGAACAAAAAAAGAGAAAAGAGACCAAAACTTTGTAACAAAGCAAAGAAATGGAAACTTTTTGCGGTGAATATAAAATAAACAAGAGAAAATAATTCAGAAAACTTTATTTATACCTACTTTGAATATTCACATACAGTGGACAGCAAAATTCTTAGCACTCCAATATATTTTAGCAATTTCATGAATTTTAACCAACACTTTGTATAAAAAGTTAAGGTTTATATATTTATTTTATAAATTTATTTCTGTTTTATTATAAAACAAAAATTTGTTTAATGTTTTTCATAAAGCAAGAGAAAAATAAGGAAAAGTTTCAGATGACTCCATAGGTACCCCCAAGGAGAACCCTGAGTAAATTTTAAATTCAAAGGCCTTATATATGAAAATTTTATCCCGTGTATTTAGTAGAATATCCCTTAAGGTCAAGCACTCCATTTAACCCATTTGGAATTGAATGGACAAGTTTTGTTTTGTGTTTATGGTGGCACCGTGAGCAAGTTTTTCGGTTGACTTTGAGGTTTAGCGATTACGTAACCGTTATTTCAATTGATCTCCTAAATACTCTTTTGAAGTCACATCGGAACTTTGTGCAAGAGTATTAAGCCTGTAGGGTTTTTTTTTGTCAAAATATATTGGAGTACTAAGACTTTTGCTGTCCACTGTACACATGAGTGTGTATAACGTATTTATTTATTTTAAGCTCTTCTCTATGCTGTTAGTTATTTTTTAGAGCAATATACATAAGTATGTGTGAGAGTATTTAGATAAGAAATCTAATACCAGGAAAACTAATTCGACCGCCAATAATTTTTGTTCCCTTTTTTTTTGCGATTTTCATTAGTTTGTGCCAAAAATTTAATTTGAGAAGTTTTTATAGCCTAATAAAATTACTAAAATTACATTTGGAAACATTTGAAAACCAAAAATGAGAATTAAAGAAACTATTTGCTTAAAAACTTAATTAAAGAAGTTTATGGGCGATTTTTAAAAGGATAGCTTAAAGGAAAAATAACTTTCCCAATATAACCTTGGAATCACTATGTAAAAAAAAATCGAAATTCAAGACAGTCGATCTACTGATTAAGTTACATTGAATACGTGGAATACAGATAGCATGCCATGATCTACTTGTTTTATAATGGGTCTTTTAATAAGTATCTTTAAAATCAAATAAAACAAGTTGTGTGAGAAATTTGTGTGTGAGTGTTAATCGTTAAATGTCCGGCATGACTTTTTTTTACAGCACATACGGAATGTCCAATTTTCCATGATTTTGGTTTATAAATCAGGTTGAATTGACCGATACGATGGATTATTGGCTTTAAAGACCGCAGTGATTGTAGTTTATTCAATAACATCTTCTCACCTCACACAAAATATTCAGTGTGACATAAGCCGTGTGGATAGAAGCGCTGTCAAGTTGAAACCACAATGAGCCTCATCACTGAAAAAAGATTTGTCGATGAAAATTAAAGGCAGTTACCAACTGTTTCAGAGCCTATTCAGTGAACATGGTCATCCATAGTAATTTAGCAAATCAGAACACTAATTTCTTATGAACTCGCCGTAGTAGGTAGTGTGTTTACTTATACAACGTGAAGCCTTGATTAAGACCCCAGGTCAGACATCGCGAACGTAACGAAATAAGAAAACATATTTCTTCGGTGACTTCCTCTCAGTAGTCTTTTGGCAAAACCTCAGAGAGTAAATGAAATTGCCATGATAAGTTTCTCAAAATTAGTCGTTCGAAGTCGATTTTAAACTGTAGATACCGCTACTAATAGGTACAATTAACATTCACAACATAAGTGGTTTGAGAAGCTAGGTCGTAATACTGACTGAAGAGTTGTAATGACCAATTATGTATGTATGTATCCGTATCTCTAGCACACAGGCAGCATATTTACGGCGTCTTAACCCTTATCCTGTACTTCAAAAATAAAACGCATATGACATTAGTGGGTCAAATTTGCCCAATACAAAAAATTATAATATATATTCAGTTTTTTTATTTTTTTCTACATTCATTACATACAATATTGGTATCAGAATGCATTTTGCAAATAAATTTTTGACATTCGGAACATTTATTTGCATATTTGGTGCTGTTAGAACGATTTGGACAAAAGTAACAAATTCCCTTTTTAAATATTTTGTTTGCGAGACTTCAGCAGAATCCTTTTAAAGGCTTTTTACGACTGCGTTAGTAGGACTACTTTGTAGCATGTTCGGTCTACGAAATATTTCTCCGCTTATAAGATCCATGCCTAAGTCTTCCAAGAATATCCAGTATACACCTGTAAGGATCATGCATAATTTGTTTCTAAATCACACAACACCCAAATTTTTACACCATATTTTCCTGGTTTTGATGGTATGTATTGCTTGAATGGGCATCGTCCACAATACGTTACGAGCTGCTCATGCACTGCCACACTCGATAGGATGAAATATATTTCATAGATTCGTTTCCCAACGGTTCCAAAAATCTCTTATTAAAGTAAGTTTGTCACGGAATCGTCTTTCGCTCCTGTCTGACTTTTTATCAAACCGTATCACTCGAGATATATTTTTAAATCGGCGCAAACTCTTGGTGGTGGATAGCGGTCTGCTTTACGGTCATCCCATAGAGATTCTAGAGCTTCGCCATGAGATCTAAATACATCCGCTAACGAAATTAGCCTGAAATATGCTTCAATTGTTCTGCCGTCTATAGCAATCCAATTATTTCCAAATACAGATTGACCTAAGTGAACCGATTGAATAACTTTTACTCTTATAAGTCACCTTGTAAATTAGTCATATCAACAACTATAAATAACAGAAAAAAAGATTTTATACTATCAGCTTGAAATGGCATAACGTCAAATTTATTATGTCCTGTTTAGAAAATCTTCCAATTTTGTTTATTGTTGATGTTTTTGACCATAAATATTTCCCATTTTTGGATGGATACATTAAAACTTCATCAGTAGTTTGATCGAAAATTTCGGTCCATGTCCAAATGTCCATGCTAGCACCTGACGAAGAGTTGGGGTCATAGTCAAATGCATGTTCAGAAACGAGATCGTTTTCATCTTCACTTGATGTGTCCTGGGGTCTTTCATCGCCTGAGTCTGATTGCATAAGAAAAGTTCTTATCTCTTCTGGTTTCATTGTCCCAAAGTAGGTAAAGCTTTTGTCACTTGTATTCAATTCAAAAACACATAAACGAATGAAATATTGACACTACTTATTCTCTTTTTTTGGGTTTGTTGCAGTTTGTAATACCGTTATAAAAAACAAAAAACACTTGTGTGTTATTATCAAATAGCTGCGCTTTTACTTATTTTTTTGGTTTATTGCTAGTTATGACGTTGTCAAGGGGCACAAAATTGTTCCTAAGCTCGTAACACATGCGTAAATTGATTTTGTTGCATTGGGCAATTTTGACCCAAAAGTACCATTTGCGTAAGTTTTTTTACATACGCTTTGTGAAGCGATCTATAAAAATTATATTTTAAATTTTAATAGTATTCACTAAAATAATAATTGTACAAAAGTTTCAAAAAAATCCGCTGAGTATTTAAAGAATAAATGAGCAATAAAAACTGTTTGGTCAATTTTGACCCATTAATACAGGATAAGGGTTAAACTGTCAACCAACTTCATTTGATGCTTGAGTTGCACTTTATATAAATGGAGGAGC